>JAPQRQ010000022.1:28651477-28665459 GCA_037367365.1 Apogon talboti
CACTCACTCACTCACTCACACACACACACACACACACACACACACACACACACACACACACACACACACACACACACTATTTCATCAGTTTAGGCACCAGGTGATTAGTGTAATACAGTAGAACCTGTCAGTATGAGTAAACCATGGTACAAGAAATTCACTTTACGAGCTGCGGTTGAGTATTGAGTATTTGTAAATGTGAGTGTAAATGGGCAGTAGAAGCAGGTGTCCCTCCAACAGGACACAAATAAAGACAAAGATGACGATGAGAGACTATGACGAAGACGACACCGGACACAGCGCCTTCATAACAGCTCATGACAGATGAGAGAAACATAACATTAAAATAACAAACCAAGCCACCCATTCAACTGGAAGCTTCTCTGAACAGTCGTGTCTTCAGCTGTTTTTAAAAGAGTCGTTGAAGACCCAGGTTTTCTTTACTGGAGCCACAGGTCACCTCTGCTTTTACAGTGTGTTTTAGAATACTGTGTGTTTCTGATAGTGTGTGTGTGTATTGTGTGTGTGTTTCCAGAGGTCAGTTAAAATAGTTTCTCTGATAACAGTGGAGGTTGACAAATAAAGACCAGGGTTAAACTAACCTCCTGGAGTCAATCATATACTGGGTCAAACGCAGCACTCAGTTCTACTGCTTCAATCAGTTCAACAATATGATCAACACTGTGATGTCCTGATTCCTCATCTAATGTGTTATTGTATGATTTGAATCTCTGCAGGAGTTGATGTGTTAATATGACCTCCACAAGATGGCAAAGCTTTCACAATAAAAGCCACGTCATTAAAAATGTAGTTTTGGTCAACTGATGGCTTTTAATTTGAAAGGGTTACAGGTGTTGAGTTAGTTCTAACAGCATCAAATCGGTCTAAAGTACAACCAGTTGTACATATTAAATATAATCAATTACAAACAACAGCTTGTCTGTAAAGTAAACCAATCTCAAATAAAGGCCTGAACACCACGGATCCCACATTGAACCCATTTATGAGGAAATTTTATCCCCTTGAAGATTATTGATATCAGCGTTATGGTCAGAAAATGAACGGGTCTGATCACATCGACTGTTTCTGAAACTGGTCCCAGTCTAAAGTCTCAGTTTAGGTCATCTGCATGTGTAAATATACTGTAAATATGTATACAATATTTAAATTTAAATCTAAATTTATATTAATATTTATATAAAACAGTAGATTTCTTATTTTTCTTAATGTTCATTGTTTCACAAGTGTATATTTTCTACCTTATCTTATCTTATCTTATCTTATAAGTCATGTGACCTTGATGACATCACACAGGTAGACTCTCGTTACCTTGGAAATGTTTGCAGCTTTTTGTCGTCTGTTGAGCACAGGAGGGGAGGTGGTCAATGTGGAGCCACTGGGCATGCTCAGCAGGGTAACAGGAGTGGGCGGGGCACTGCCGGACCGAGGCCGGGACATACCTGAGGAGGACAGTGGATAGATGAACACCTGATCTGATGGTCAACGCTGAATGACTGAGGCAGGTGTGAGTTTACCGTAGGCTGGGAGGCGGTCCCTGAACGGACTCCTGGTCACCACAACACCTGACCAAACAACAAACCAATCAAATTTAATCAGAAACAGACAGAGAGTCATTCTATCTTTATTTAACCCTTAACGACCCAAATGGCCACTGGCGACCACACCCTTCTACTGATATTCTAATATTTAATACCTGTTGATTCACTAATCCTATCAATACATGTCAATAACTGGTGTTAAATACAGTTATTCATCTTTTCATTGTCATCAGATATGACCCATTTGGACGTTCAGAGACTCCGTAGTTACCATGGAAACACCGTCATCTTCTACAGCATTGATTCACCAGTTAAACCCATGGAGTTGGATCAATGACAGTGGATGGAGACAGTGGGTTTTTTGATTATATATATATTGACTAATAAATAAAACAAACAAAAAAATGTACAAAATAATAAGTAACGTCAAAAAATAAGCAAAAATAATGACTGAAAAATTAATCGATTACATGAACAAAATGAATACAAAAATTTACAAAAATAATAAGCAACAAGAACAACATAAGCCACTAACTGAATGAAACTGAAGAAAAAATGGAGTCTGATAAATGACAGTGGATGGAGACACCTTATGTATAATCAGTTAATGACAGATTGGACTGAAAAAGTCACTTTTCCTTCAATTTTCTCTGTTTCTGATATAATAACCATCAAATTTAATCTGAGCTTTAATGAACATCTACATGATCGATAAATTAAATATAGGAAAAATACATGATTTTCTCTGAAAAATGCAAAAAACAGAGGATAATATTATAATAAATGGTGAGAAATCACTTAAGAAAAGTTAAACAGAGAGAAAAATTCATTTGGGAACTGACATAAAAGTAGCTCTGGGTCTTTATGGGTTACTACTTTCATATTCTGACAGATGTTAGTGCTGCAGGTCATGATGATGGCTCTTCTTCCTGTGCTGGTAAACCATTAACCAGTAGCTTTAGCGCCTCTTACAAGCAGGAGGGTCGATCATGTAAATACCTCGTCACATCAACCGGATTTTTCAGGATTTTTTCCAAACCTCAAATGAATCTGCAACAATAAATTTTACTCACATGTGATGATTTGACCTGATTCTTACAGATAATTTACTCAACATGAACAAATCCACCAAAACAATCTAGTTCTCCTGTGTGACATGCAGTTTGTTGCAGTCTTCTAGTGTGTGGATGGCATTCCTGATCAGCTCATTGATTAGTTTTTAATTGATCAGATTCAGTTTGTCTTTTACCAAGAGACGGCAGGCGATCCCTAATGTGGATCTTCGATGTCAGTCCTGGAAACACCACCCCATAAACAGAAAGAGAAAATAGGAGAACATCATTAACAGCACTGATCATGTCAGTAACTGTACGTCAGATGGACCTGTAAACAGAGTGTGTACCTGTGTTTGGCAGCAGATCCTCCGTTGGTTCTTTGGTGTTTTCAGTTAAACCTGAAACAGTTTCAGATTCTGTTACAGATGCGTCTCAGCCTTCTGGTTTTCTATCAGATTATTCAAGTTATGAATAATTAGAATACTTTATGAATACTGGTATTTCTTAGACTGAGCTGGGTTTCTGAGCAGAGACATAAGGTGATGTGAAAACACTGACAGCTTATTGGTCAGAGACAACCATCATCACCTTGTCATCAGTGATAAACTCACCACATTAAATAGACATTCCCTCTGTAGTCTGTACATTCACTATGTGGACAAAAGTATGTGGACACGTTGAATTCAGGTGTTTCTTTTCTACAAAACAATAATGACAAATGTCATAATATAGTTTTATATTGGGATAAATATCATTGCATTGGTTAGTTCGGTTTAAATTGTTATCTTTGTTTCCAAAATGCCTCAGAGATGGTTTTGACTTAATTTTTCTCATCATTGATTTTGTTTTGTTTTTTTAACCATGACTATGATTTTAAATGTTCTACCTCTAAATTTGTAAAATATTTGTCATGCTCTGACTGTAAATAATAATTTTCTACCACAACTAACCATCTACTTTCTTCACATCTCACTGAGGAAGAAAAATCTACCATTAAACTTTAAGGAACTATTGATGTTTTTATCTCAAATGAGCATGAACAGGACATCTTACAGCTGTAGACATGATGTGTCCATATACTTTTGTCCATATAGTTTATAAACTACCAACCGGCCACACTGAGGCGGCTCTACATCTGCAGTGGAAAACCATCACCAAACCGTAACGGAACACAGAGGTCAGAGGTCAACGTACCGAGGAAGGCATCCACCAGGCGACTAACTCCTCTCATGACCTTGAAGAAGATATTGGGCAGCTGACTGTCCCAGAATGCCTCATCCTGAGGGGGAGGGGCAGGGGCATGCCCAGATCGTCCAATCAGAGGAGGTCTGCAGAGTTCCACAGGGTTACTGAAGGGGGGACGACAAATGACATGAAATGTGCCTTACATCTGATTCATACATGTTTTATCTGTTTATTTCAGGACAGAACATTTGGACCCAATACCCACATTCACAGCAGTAGGTTTGTTATCAACCAAATGATTGGTCACTCTGACACATGACCCTGCCTAACCTGAACATATGCAGAAACCTGAACCAGGTGAGAGGGATTCGCTCATCGTCCAGATCTGTAGGAACCAGAGCAGCATCTTCATCTGGGACTTTAAACGGCGGGAACAGTGGGCCGTAGGTCAGAGACAGTAACCTACAATAACGACAAAAACTGACTGATAAATTACAACAACAAAGGTCGGAGTAAAGAGAAAGACGTCAACCACCGACAACAAAAACGGATCAATGATTAAACAAAGGAACAGTGACAACAAAATAAAATGAACAGCAAATAAACTGTTGTGTGATGACATATGTGATCAGATTTAATGTAGGGCGGTCCTTTAAATCTACGGGTTGCCATGGCGACCTGGATGTTAGCGCTGCAGTGACTCGGCTCCATGTCTCCACGGCAACCGGCTGGTGTCTCCAGCTGTTGAACATCTGTCGACACGTCTGCCACAAAGAGCGAGACGGGAAACAACGAGCGGCGGAAAGAAGCCACACCTCCAAAAGCACCGATAGCGACAGGTGAGACAGGTCTGATGCACCTGCACAGGCAGCCAGACAGGTAATAGGTTTAGAAAAGTACAAAAGGATGTAAAAGGCATAAGTTTAAAACAGTGTAAAAGACTTTGGTCCATATTGTTAGCCTCATTGCATAAGCACCCAAGTCATATGACAATTTGACAAAAATATGACATAGGCCAAAACCGGCCGGCCAAGGCGTCCAACCCAGCCCCAAAGTGTAAAAGGGGGCGGGGCCACCGACTCACCTGAGGCAGGGGGCAGGGCCAGGATCAAGTGGTTGATCCTGAGCAGAAAGTGCAGCAGAGTTTCCCAGGTGTCTCTGCTCATCACAGCGCTGTCTCTGGCCAGAGACTGAACTGCACATAACACCTGCTGACAGAGAGTCAGGTGTAGTGGACTCACCTGGTCCGACCTGGAGGAAGAGGGGGCGGGGTCTTACTCATAATGATAAATAAAGAATTATATTTAGTGAAACATAGATATTGTATCTCAGATTTCTGACCATGAACACATAAAAACATTAGCTCTGTTTCCTGTAGACCACGTGTCAAACATACGGACCGCATATGGATCCGATTCTGGATCAGCTGAGGTGTGTCGTACCTGGGCAGGAACAGACTGTACAGGTGTCGGAGGATCTTCTGAGCGTACAGGTCTGGCTCTCTCCTGATTGGTGGAGGGATGGAGTCTCTCTGGGAGAACAGGGTTTTCAGCCAATCAGTGTAGACGTCCACACAGAGCCTGACGGTGTCTCCGTCCAATGGGAGAGTCAGACCGAAACACAACACCTCCATGGTCCACTTCACCTGCAAACACAGACCCCAGACCTGAACCCAGACCAGTCCACATCTGGACGGACTGTGACTCATGTCCACATCTCACACTAATCATATGGTTATCAATGGTTCTGAGGGCGTTTTTATGATTTTTTTAATTATTACTTGTCTTGTTGCCTCTGAAGTCTTTTTCATCATTTACTGTTTCATCGTTTCATTGATAACTGTCTGAATAATTTGACATTTATCGCAATAATTATTGATATCAACTGATAAACTAGAAGAACTGCAAGGTTTCTCTAAATCTGGTGATAATTATTAATAAGCTTTAACAGAGAATAAAACAGCAAAGTCTTTTAGAACCAAAACACAGACACAAACATCACCAATTCTGTCCTTGTCTCTTTAGCAGCTGTCGTCCAAGTAAATTAAGGGGTTTTTATTGACAGTAACCTGTTGGTTCACTCATTTTCAGCTCAGTTCTTAAAGCATCGATGTGGTTCTTATTTGGCCAATGCGTTTTGGACAGTGTGCATGAAACACTGTAGTCTTGACAGATTAAAGGTGTTCTATGTTAGTGTAGTCTACCAGCAGGGGTCAGTCTGGTATCAAAACACTTAGAAACAAAACCACCAACAAACCATCCTTCTGTATCCACAGACTGTATCAATCACTGAATAAAGGATAAAGCTTATGGTTTCCACATCTATATTATGGAATCATCAAGTTTTATTCAAAAACTAAAACTCATAGACACTTATTTTAACAGTGGCTAAAATAACACTGTGTCTTATAATGTTGACATACTGTGTCAACTGATACTTTACATTATAGCTCTGTTAGCTTAGCTCTGTTTTTAGACTGAAAACAGCCACAGTAAAACCACAAAACACCTCAGTTTTCTGTACGGTTTGTGTTGTCAGTAGCTGAACTAAAAGATCTGTTTGAAATCCAGCAAACAAGATCAGAACTGTCACAGTTTAGTCTGAACCACGGATCAACAAACTTCACAGAACTTCACAGATCTCTATTATAACTACTATGATAATTTTAGGTCATTTCTGAATATTTAAAAGTACAGATACTAATATAGAGCCTTTAAACTGCTGTTCTCATTTTATTTTTAGACTATGTGGATAAGAAAACTGTGTATTATTTCTATTCTGCAGTAGTTTCAACCACACATAGAACAGTGTTTGAGTCCTGCATGTTTGAGGTGAATGATTTTTCGACTGTTGCACAAACACTGATTACACATCAACACTGACTGAGCATGTGCAAAGGTAATGCTCACCTGTCCGTCCGTGCGTAGCAGGCTCTGGGCGTTGGGGTTTGCCAGGCCGACTGCCAGGGGCCTCACCACGGCAACGGCAATATCTTTGCCCACGGAGGGCGGGAAACAACTGAGCACGCTCACATGAGGCCGCCAACTGGACAGTGATTGGTCCATGGCCTGTCAATTATCTAGAAGTCGCTCACCTAGGTAAACAAACAGACAGATAAATAGATAACAAGATTAAAAACAAATAAACAGAAAAACGGAATAACTGTGGCATCAGACAAATACAGCGTAATGTAAAGTAAAAGAGTAGAGTAATTCATTAGTTGGTACAGTAGAACAACAAAAATACATAAAACAGCTCATTAGCTCATCAACAGCATTATGCAATACTGTACATACATAGAGTTAATTTTTATTCAGTTTTAAAGGATTTTATGGTAGTTTTTAATTCTATTCTACTCTACTCTATTTTAGCTTTTCTATTTTTATTTTTTCCTATTTTAATCTTATCTGTGCTGCATACACCGAGTCCTGGGGAACTGGGTTTTGTTCAATCATGTCACATGGTTTTGACAGAGTTTATTTTTGATATTTGTAATATTTTTGGAGTTATTTTGTAGAGCTGCCATGGATGGGACTTTGTGTCCAGTAGAAAAAGATGGGTTAAGGGGGTGGGAGTATATAAGTTGCACTTCATCCTGCTACTTTTCAAATATGTTTTTTTTTTTTTCAGTCTTAGTATTTCTTTGTTGTTTTTGGTTTTAAATTTGAAATAAAATATAAATAAACAAACAATAAAGCTGAGTCTAAGTCTGAGTCTGTGTCTGAAGTACAGAACTGCAGTAAAAGTACAGTTACATTCTGATCTGAACAAAGAAAACAAAGCTGTAAATGTATAAATGAATGAAGGAGTCCAGATTAAAGTTAAACCTGATGTTGTTTTTCTGTTCATCCATTAAACACAGAGAGTTCTTACACTGTAAACCCGTTGTTCAATAAAAAACACATATAACCATCATTTGGTAGAAGATCATAGACTTTTCACAGCACACGTGTTGACGTGGGTGATATTTTATTTCAGAGGCTGCATCAGTTCAGGGTTTCGGTTTGTTAGACATAAAGGAAAAAAACATGTTCTACAAAAAAACACAAAACTGAAAATCAGTAAGTGGTTCCAAAAAGTGTCAAACTATTTCCAGACTTTGGGATACTGAGTTCAGAATGATGAAGCAACAAAACAGAAACAGTCCTGAAAAGTGCAACCAGTGAAATAAAATACTGATATTAATGATGGTTAAGAACAAGACACCGTTTCAATCAAGACACAAAAAAGACAAACACAAATCATTTTCACTGTCCATGGTTTGGCTTATAAAATGTAAACAAAAAAAAAATAGAAAAAGATTTTTTTAAAAATCTAATTACTGTTGAATAGAAACAAAGAAGAAAATATATCAGAGAAGTCAAGTGAATTTTACTGACACTGTTGTAGTAAATAAATTTTTTCATCCTGATTTTTTCAAAACACATTTTACTGGTTTTTACATTTGACTTTGTGGTTCAGAGGTTTGTTTTGTTTCAGCAGAACGATGGTTATTAAAAGTCTTTAACAGACATTTATCAGACAACAGTGTGATGTCTGAGGATATGAGGACCAGGACTCTGGAAAACCAGATCCTGGACTGAGAGAAACTGGTTTTACTGGTCCACTCCTAACACTGCTTCTGTCTGGACTCTGTTGGGATTTTAAGTTAAGTTAATTGCAAATAAACCCCACACAATTCAGTGTTCAATGAACGTAAAGACTGGCTGTTATGAGTGTTTTTGTTCTTTTCTTTGGTGCTTTTTGTCACTTATGCGTCACTTCTGTCATTGGTTTATTTAGCAGTAAGTGCTCTGTAGTGTTGAAATAACTATAAGTAATTAAAGCATAACATTTTCAATTAACAACCCATTAAATATGCATCATATGTGACCACATGACATGGTGAATAGAGTGAAGGTCGTACCTGTGCAGGTGAGTCTTCAGCTGCTGTTGAAACACTAACAACACAACAGTCAGACTGTGAATGTCAAACTTCTGCTGCGTTCAGGGACAGTGGGAAATATATGAGTGTTCACCTGAGTTGTGACTGACAGGCTCATTTTGATGAAGCCGTGAGCCCTGAGCTGTGACTGCCAGGTTCAGTGTTTACACCAACACACGGCTCAATGACCCTGTTCACAGCAGGTGGATTCTTCATTTACATGGAACTATGTCACCAGAGGAGCAGGATCAGAACTTAAAAGACCCTCTGTAATGTTTAAACACCCACAATCCTATGCACATGTCCTCTGAAAATGCCACTAAATGAAAGAGCTGAACAACTGCGAATAAAATCTCAATGAAGATGAATTAAAAGATCTAAAAATAGGTTCATCAGCATCACATGCATTTAAATGTAAGTTAGATATAAAACTAGACCAGATCATATTCACAAAGGCAATTGACTGTGCTTATAAGTAAATAAATGGAAGATCCAGAGGAAAAGAAAGCAGAGATATGCCGACAGGTCATTTGCTGATTTTACAGTTTTTGGTGACGTCTTAATTTGTCCTATTGTGTCAGATTTCTACAAACATCTCACCTCTGTATCAGAATAAAACCAAATACTTAACAGCGCTTTATCAGGCTGACATAAATACACTGATATATTTGATACAAACAGTACTGTGCGGACTGTGTGTACTTTGTTTAGTATTGTGTACACACTGACCTGCATCAGGAAACAGTCAGGTTTAATGAAGCCTGTCCAACACAATACAAATGTAAAAAAGAATAATGTACAAAAATGTCCTCAGGGTTAAAGGCCCAGAATAAGTGAGAATAGAGTGAGAATCAGATTCAACTTCAGTTTTTCTTCTACTGTCAAACTGGTGCAGATGAGATGGTCACATGACTCCATATGTCACATGAAACCTGTCATGTGACCAACACATCTTCACATGAATGACAGGTGAATAAAGCCTCATGTCATATTTAACTGTTGTTTGACTGAATCTAGGTTTTATGATATTAAACATCACAAATGAAACATTAATAGAATAAGGATAGAATACTTACAGTAATTTATAATGACAAAGATTTCAAAATATTTCAGTCAGTTTGTTGCTTATTTTGTTAATTTTGAGCTTATGAATTGTATTTTTGTTTTCCATCGTGTGACATCGATGCGAAGCGATAAAATGTACATTTAGTGTTTTTGATGAGGTTTTAAAGTCTGATCAGAGACGCTGTATTAATGTCATATGCATATGCACATTGTGACTCTAAGGACATGAGACCCCGCCCCCACTGCAGTGAATTCTGGGTAAACACAAATCCCAGAGCTGTATCTTTGTTAAAACCATCCCTTTATTTAATAAAATTGTTCAAATCACACAAAGCTTCACATTCACAGGAAAAAAGACGGCAGTGTTCATTTCCATAGCGACGCCTCCACGGATCTGACTGGATAAAGTCTTTACGCTCCATCCAAAATAAAAGGCCAGTGAAATCTGCCCGGCAACGCAGATGAAAGTGAGCTGATTGATAGGCAGTGAGACAATCAACAGTAAACTGAGGAACAAAATATTTCAAAAAGAAAACAAATTATGTTAGCCTGAGTGGTCAAAATGGAGGGAGGGAGGGAACCCAGACACAGGGGTCAGAAGAGCAGGGCTGAAGGGTCAGAGGTCAGAGGTCAGTAGGGCTGCCTCTTGATGAATCTGTAGAACATGGCGTAGGCAGCGATGGGTTTGTCTGTGGGAACCATGTGACCAGAACCCTGCAGAGGTCAGAGATCAGAGATCAGAGGTCATATAACCTAGCAGTGACATCGTAAACATGGTAGGACAGGTCAGAGGTCATGTGACCAGGTGGCATTCAGTGTATTTACCTTGACAGTGAGGAAGGCGATGTTATCAAACTCTTTGACAAAGCCCCCGACTTGTCGACCGTCCACATCATCGTAGACCCATGGACGCCGTTGGACCTGCACCTGTCAACGAAGAAGAGGACGAAAACCAGGTCACATGACTGAAGACACACCTGGGTCAGACAGTTTCTAAAGACACGGTTTTGGTACAACATGGTGGAGCTGGAGCTTTGATATACAGTCTATATTAACCTTCACATCTTTAACAGAACCCAGACCAGATCCTGATCCGGGAAACCAGGATTACATTGGTCTAAAAAGCATCACACGGTCCCCATGGTAACATACCTCCTGGTTCAGGGACTCGACAAACCACTCGTCCCCCATGAAGTTACAGGCCATGTCCACGTCTCCGTTATAGACCAGGATCCGGTACTTCTGTAAAGACCCGAGAGAGGACTGATCAGAACCGGACCAGGACAGACAAACAGGCCACAACCAGGAGAACTTTATCTAATCTGGAACAGGAAACTGACCAGAGCGCTGAGCAGTTTGAGGTACTGCTTCTTGACATCCATGTACAAACGACGGTAGTTCAGGTTCACCTCAGCACTAAAAAACAAGGCAGGGGTCAAAGGTCAGCGGCTCAGGTGTGCAGCTTCAGGCTCAGGGGTTAGTTTCACCTGGAGGTCTTGGACATGGTCTAGGGTCAGTCGGTCATAACTGGTCATAATACCATCAACACTTACACAGAGGTGAGGTTCCGTCCCTTCTATACACTGGCCAATGAGAGAATTTTAATCCTCAGGTACAAACATGATGTTTGAAGATTTAAAAGATAATTTTACAAGTGAAATAAAAGAAGGCACAGTACACGTCCTGAGGACGGAACGGGTCCATGCCCTTGACCCTGTACCTGTCCAGGTGAGTTACCTGCAGATGGCCCAGTCCAGAGCCTTGGGGCTGATGTGGAGGGCACTCTTGACGTAGGCATTGTTCAGGTACAGGTTGGAGGGGGTGGAGTTAGTGCAGGGTGGGTCCAGACGGACGGACAATCGAAGAGACGCCAGACCACGCAGCTTCTGCAGACACACAGGGAGTCATATGACCTGTACAGGCGAACAGGTTCATGAGGACACACGTGGAGGACGAGGATGACAGGACCCACCTGGTTCCACATCTGATTCCGCTTCTGCTGAATGAAGTTGTTCCCCAGGTCTCTGATGAGCAGCTGACCTCCCTCCACACTGAAAACCAAACACAGCTGTCTGTCACACCTGAGCCCACACCACAGTTACCATGGAAACACAGGAGGCCGCTCACCTGAGGCTGTGACGAATTCCACCCGGACACGGAGCGTACAGGTTGTACATGTTCAGACCTGAACTGTAAACGATGTCCTGGACCTCACCCAGCTGCACAGAAACCAGAACCACATCAGACCCAAACCACATCAGACCCAAACCAGATCAGACCCAGACCACATCAGACCCACCAGACCTTACTCAGATGCACCAGTACAGCCATACATTTTAAATGGGCTTTATTACATCATTAAAAACACCAATATTCAGAAAAGTTGTACAATAAAAAACTAAAATCGTTGATTTAATTTGTCACAAAAACAGCTTTTCACTGATCATGATATAAAAGTATATTTTGATGCTGTAACACACTTTAAAAAGCTTTGAGTACTGTACTGTTGCACTGTACGGACACTGCTGTTCTGTTCAGTTAGTGTCCCTGGTACCAGGTGATGATCAGGACTGGATTGTTTTCCTGGAAATGTGTTTTGTATAAAAATGCGGTTCAGACTCACGTTGTTAGAGCAGTTTGGGTTTGGGTTGTTGTAGAAATTGCACTTTCCATCGCTGCAGCAAAACGACTGAAGGTCTGCCCACAGTTGACTTCCCAGCAGGCCGTGGTAATACGCAAAGTAAACCAGAGAGTTATCGTTAAGCTCGTAGCTCGACATCCCATTTCCCACCGCAATGCCCTACAGGACAGGTGAGACGGGTGAGACAGGTGAGACAGGTGGGTGGGACAATAAAACCTCAACATTTATGGAACAAAAATCTTCAATGTGTCAGCCTATTAATGTCAACTACATTCATAACATTTATTTTAAAAAAAAAAATCAATGAGCATCAGAAAAATATGACTGACTCAGTTCAGGTATGTTCACAGAGAGGTTCAGTGTAACAGTGTAAGTCTATGGGAGTGAAGGCTGTTTGCAGTAACATCTAGTGGCCATCAACAGTATTACACTTTATTATACAAAAGCAGTTTGTAGGTGAGAGTGGGCTCCATAGAGTGCAGGGGTGTCCACTCTACACTGGGGAGTTTATGTATGCACACAAAGATTATTTCTGTCCAGAGAAAATATTCAACAAAGAACTTGAAAGATTGTTTAACACCATGAAACTGACGAAAGACTTCAGGAAAAAGAAGGAAAAAACACAAACTGAACGAAGGGGAAAAAATAAACACCCAAACATCATCATGGAGTGAATCGACAGATGTGTGAACATGTGCCCATACAGCACTGGTGTGTCCATGTGTGTGTGTGTCCATGTGTGTGTATCCAGGTGTGTACAAGTGTATGTGTGTTCAGGTGTGTGTGTGTCCAGGTGTGTACAAGTGTATGTGTGTTCAGGTGTGTGTGTGTCCAGGTGTGTACAAGTGTATGTGTGTTCAAGTGTGTGTTCATGTGTGTCTAGGTGCGTCCAGGTGTGTGTGTGTCCAGGTGTCTCAGTGTGTGTGTGTCCATGTGTGCATGTCCAGGTGTTTCAATGTGTGTGTGTGTGTGTGTGTGTGTGTGTGTGTCTAAGTGTCCAGGTGTGTGTGTCCATCCATGTGTGTCTCAGTGTGTGTCTATGTGTGTGTCCGTCCAGGTGTGTACCTGCAGGTTGAGCTTGCTGTCCTCCATCACCCTCTCTGCGAGCGTTGGGATGTAAATTCCTCCATAGCTTTCTCCAGTGAGAAAAAGTTCATTAGTGCTGAATTCAGGAAATAGACGGAAGAACTCCTTCAGTGCCAGGTAATTATTCATCGACACCTGCACAGAAGAATAATCAATAAACACCTGACAGAACACCTGACATCTGGAGCCAATCAGAGCATGCTGCATTCACTGACCTCTGTGTCATTGGTTTTGTAATTTTTATCGTCGGAGTACGAAAAACCGACTCCTGCTGGAGACTCCAGGTACAGCACGTTAGCAATCTGCCAAGGAACAGACCACTGACCAATCAGCTTCAAGGAAACACACCTGAGGAGTTACCTGAGGAGTCATGACCTGCAGCGGGACTCACCTGGTTCCAGGAGTACTTGTTGTACTCCAGCGTCACTCCATTGTCTTGGATCTGAAACACAGAGGTCCGAGGTCAG
>JAPQRQ010000022.1:28676287-28695833 GCA_037367365.1 Apogon talboti
CACAGTCCAATCCATTTCTTGCTTAAGGCACACCGCCTCCTACACACACTCATACACACATACATACACACACACACTCACAACTTTTATTTTACACCATAGAATTTATATACAAAAAATACAAATTGCTTTTAATGAAATGAATCCATAGAGTTATACTGGACAAAGTCTCCTCAACATCTTATTAAGCATTTTGTATTTTAATCTAATTACTATGAATAGGTTTCTACAGTCATTGCCTTCCTTAATAGCTCATTTTCTAATCCTCAAGCTACCAGTATTCATAACCACTGATGTTTGTTGTCTATATGGTCAATTTGGTTCCTCTGGTTTGAGCTGAAGCTTTTAATTCAAAAATCAATGTTCTTTAAACTTAAGGATAAACTCCTAAAAGGTAAAACTTTGCAGATACTGAGGCTGATTTACACCGTAAAGATCTGGAAAACAAAACTTTTAGCTGCATGCTGACAATGACTCAGTGAGTCCTTTAAGGCAGATCTCAGGTCAGATTTAGATATTAATAAGAGTCTGGGTCCATTTACTCTGCCTTTGTTTCAGAATCCTCATTATTACATGAATCACCTGGTGTTGAATAGTTTATTTAATGATGGTTCATTCATTCATTGGTCTGGACCTTGGAAACCTGAACCAGAACCACTACGCACTGTTTAAACCTGGATCCGAACCGGTCTGGACGGTATAAACTCGGAACTGGACCAGTCTGGACGGTATAAACCAGTACCGGACCAGTCTGGACGGTATAAACCAGGAACCGGACCGGTCTGAACTCTAAAATCACCGACGTTGGTGAGACGTTCGGTTCAACTCCCGCCTCTCGTCGACCAGACTCTGATCCGGTTCAATCTGGGCTCTGGTCCGGTAAATCCCTGTACCTAAGGGGCCCTCATCTAGCGGACTGACCCCCTGGCGAACACTCACCATGTTTGCGGTTCTGATGGCTCCGATTCCCCCGGATTCACCGAACAAACCCTAAAAATTCAGCCGCGGGGACTCCGCCGGGCCGCCTTTATCTCAGAAGACAGGAAGTGACGTAGGGGGTTATAGGGACGGATCCGAACTGAGACAAAAGACAAGACAAGAGTTCCGACAAGAAAGTTCCGGCTTGGTCCGTCAGTCTGTAAACCCCCCGGGCACATTTTCTAAACTACAAATATTCATAACAATGTTAGTTAAAAGTGAATCTAATAATTAAAAGTTAACATATCATTCCAGGCTCATCCAACGCAGAAACAGAACAACTTTTCAGCTAGTTTTTCCTGTTTTGTTTGATAATGATAATGATAAACTTTAACACAATTAGGAATAAAATATAAAGGTGAACAAAGACCAAAAATAAATGATACATTTAAATGGAACACTCCAGAATATTGAAGGCAATAAGCTAACCAAAAAAAGAAAAATGTCACATATTGTACAAGTATTCCATTGTGTCTCTTTAACACTTTATGTCCAAAATGGAGGAAGAAGCTGAGCTTATATTGTCCTACCCCAATTTCACACTTTGACTTGACTAATCAGCAGGCACTTTCTTGTGTTCATTGAATTCTGACTCTTTTATGTGTGTGAGGTGGTTTTGTTTATTCAGTGGGTCTGTGGATCCACCAGAGCTGGGATCAGATCTGGACCAGGTTTAACCCAGTTTGTTTAGAACATCACAGAATTTTTATCTTCATTTTGTTCTCATATTCAGTGTCCCTCAATTAGATTTTGAATAGGTGAGAATAATATGTGAGATTAAGCAGATTCGAGTCAGTTTTAAATAAAACTGTCACAAATATTAAAAACATATTTAGAAAATATGGTTGTTCCTAAAATAAATTAGAGTAAAATTAATTTTAAGACACGTTCACTGATCTACAAAAAATACTCAGATCAATTTATTCCCTTTTTGTTCAATATGGTCATTGTACATTTCTACTCATTTTGTTTATTCACTTTAATAATAAATTAAAATGAACAAAATCTGTTTAATGTTCAACCTTCCTTATTCTATTTATTTTGTGGTAGGAAGAAAAAACCCTGGGCCACATGAGGCCAGTCTACTGTCTTATTATTGGTCTATTGTTTAGTTGTGTGTTTGATCAGTTGCTTTGTTACATGTTATTGTTTCTTTTCTCAATTTCAATCCCAGATATTGATAAATATATACTAATAAATTCACATTCAGGTGATTTCTTTGAATTTGTATTTGATTGAACAGTTTCTATACATGATTTGATCTAGATTTCTCAAACTGAGGATCTGGACCCAAAAAGGGTCTCTGATCCTTTTTCAATGTTTCAGGAACTGACAATGTAAATAAATGAAATCTAAAATATTATCCAGTAGTTTGATGTAACTCTATTGAGTTACTGCAGTTACTAATTGAATACATACAAACTCATTCTAGTTTTTCAGTTTGAAAGTACTTTATTTTACTGCATTACATTTATTTTTTATTTATCTATTTCAAATGATGCAGTCTCTATAAACATGTATATGAACATTAAAATGTTTTTATGTGTGTTTATATGTGATAAATCAGTAACCCCCCCGCCCCCAAATCATATCAATATCAACATCAACATCATGTGCATTTATTTTAAACTACATTACACTTAAAACATTTTTCTGTCAAGCTATTGTTATTATTTTGTGTTCTTACTAAATGTTTTTTAATTTTTTTAATGTAGTGTTTTCACCAATCTTTGAACCTGTTTTTCATTATGGTTTGTGGTGCTGACCTCTGACCTCTGGGCCAGGTCACACTTGTAAAAGAGATCTCAATCTCAATGGGACTTTATCTGGTTAAACAAAGGTTAAATAAGAAATAAATAAAAATACATGTTGAAAATATGCAAATAATATGTATGTATATGTACAGAACAAGTAATAAAAATAGGAGATACTCTTTTGTGTTTCCTGTTTCTCTCTTGAATGTCCCTCCTGTCCTCTGCACTTTGTTTTCTGCATTTTGCTGCTGTAAACACTGTAATTTCCCTACAGTGACATAAATAAAGTTATATCTTGTATTTAAAACATACAGTACGATTCAATAGAGAACTGAAGCCCCGCCCCTTCCACTGTGCCTCATGGGATCTAACTTAAGAAAAAAAACTAACGATGTCAATGGAGAGAGATGAGATAATTATATGATCTTATCTGAACTGTGTCGACATTTATTCACATGTTTAAAACATAATTTTTCAATCCCCAGTTGAATGTGTGAGGTTGTCAGGTTCTGTTCTATGTTCCAGTCCTGTGGTCTGGATGCAGGAGATCAACCTCCCAATAGAAGTGGGTGGTACTTTCACTGGAGGAGAACTCAGCTATTTCAATCAAAGTCCACATATGACTTCTATCAGTGATCAATAGGAATTAGATTGATATCTGGAACAATTTACATGTTACAAACCATCAACATATGGACCAGTAGAAGGAAAGGAACATTTAGAATATTGAAAAAATTCATACTAATTTAAAAAATGAAAACGTCTAAAAATGTGAACAAACTTTGTAGACATTGTCCCAAAGAAGATACATAAAAAATTTTAAATGAATTTGACCAGTGAGTGAGAAGATGATGTTTGAAGCAATAGCTAATGAAGATGACGCAGATGACGATGAAGACGCCGGAGAAGATGACAAAGATGATGAAGAAGACGACGAAGATGACAAAGATGACGAAGACAACAAAAAAGACGACGAAGATGACGATGAAGACGACAACGAAGATGACGAAGATGACGATGAAGACGACGATGAAGACAGCGATGAAGATGACAACGAAGACGACAAAGAAGACAACTAAGACACTGATGAAGACCTTCACAGTAGCTCATGGCCTGTCGGCCTGTGAGAGAAATGCATAGTTGTAACTTTTGCCACCACACACTTATAATGTATGTGTAATGTATGTTTATAATGTATAAATTCAACACGGACCTGTGTTGACTAGTGTTAAATGACTGCGACATCTGTCATAATATGAATTATTTAATATTTTCATAGGTGTAGTTTTAATTCGGTAAGTGAGGACTAATATAGGCACTTGTTGAATGAACACTGCTGATGTTTCTGTGTCTGATGGAAACAATTAACTATTAACAACCATCTTTGATGTGATTGAACTTATAACTGGAGAAAGAGCTGCAAAAAGCTTTTATACCTAGAGATATGTGATTTTTTAATGAATAAATAGGACAGTGTACAGGTGGTTTGGTGACATCCCTTTACTGGTCTTTAAATAACACCTCGAGTCCAGTTGAGTCTGAAACCAGGTCTGATCTTCAGAACAACCACTAATAATCACACATTGCACATGTATGATCTTCATCACCGTGTCCTCTCCGCTCTTCGTCTCTCTCTCTCTCTCTCCCTCTTCCTCGTCGTCCATCCCGTCGCTGCGGTCGGGCTCGTTGCCATGGTAACCCGGTCTCCTGCCGCCGGTCGTTCGGTCGTTAGTTCGTTCGCAAGCCGCAGTGAAACGGAGAAGAAGAAGAAGAAGAAGAAGAAGAAGCGACGGTGACTCACGAGGAGGAGGAAGAGGAGGAAGAGGAGCCCGTTAGCATCCGGTAGCATCCCAACGACACGACGCGGACCCGCAGACCGACGGGTACCGCAGTGAGGAGACGTAAACGGCAACCACCACCGCAACGACGGCAACCTGACGGAGGGAGAAGAGGAAGAGGAGGAAGAGGAGGAGGAAGGCGACATCACCGCAGCCAAGGCAACCTGACGGAGGAGGGAGAAGGCAACTACGGCAACTGCAGCAACCGTCAGTGTCACCTGATGGAGGAGAAAGCAACGGAGAACAGCAACCACAACAACCATCAGTAACGGAGGAGGAGGACGGCAACCATCACTGCAACTATAGCAACTACATCATCCATACAGCAACCTGACGGAGGAGAAGGGGATTTAACACAGCAACATGAAGGAGGAGGAGGACGGCAACTACAGCGACTGAGACAACTACAACCACAACAACCATCAGTGACGGCAACTATCACTGCAACTATAAGAACAACAACATCCAACACTGGAACTATAGCAACAACATCATCCATCACTGCAACCACAGCAACCTGACAGATCATAAAAGAGTCTAACATAGCAACATGATGGAGGAGGAGGACGGCAACTACAGCAACTAAAGCAACCACAACCACCGCATCCGACGGAGGGGGGTGGGAGGTGGGGCGTCCGTCAGGTCGACCCGCCGGACTGAGGCTGACCCCAGACCGGCTCCGGTCCAGGACCGTGTCTGGGCTCTGGGACTCCCAGACTGAGGCTCTTCATCCTCATCCTCACCTCCATCGGTCACGTGCGTGTCCGCATTGAGTCAGAGGTCGGCGGTGGCAGACAGGTGAGCTTCAGGTGGGTCAACCTGCGGCTCGCGGCTCTTCAGGGTCCCTGTGGACACTAACCTTTACGTGCGTCTCTCTTTGGACAGTTTGGTTTAGATTTAATGCCTGTTTTCCGAGACTTTTCTGATCGTAGAATATTAGTGACAGTGAACCTAAAGAGTCATTTGATGTGATTCAGTAACAGACGCCAGTGCATAAGGATCAATAACATATCTAATGATAACAATAGTACATTTTATTTGTAACGCACTTTACATCTGTGATAGACAGATCTCAAAGAGCTACAAGACAGGATGTAAAATCAAACCAATAAAAGCCATTAGACACAATAAAAACACAATTAAAAGCAGAAAATTTAAGGTAGTCCATATCTATATGTCTTTCATTTAATTATTTACCTGCTTTTTAAGTGATGTGAAAGATGCCTAAAACATAAATAAGTTATAAAATAAACCAATACTGATGTTATCTTTTTTATTTCCTCTTTGATTCAGCGAATCAAACAAATCTCCTCACTATTTAATTACGTATGATGATGTGAAATGTTCACACATTTGACCATCACAGCTTATTATAATCCAGTCTGAATGTAAAATCATGAGCATTGTATCAAAACAAATATGATTTAATATATTTTCTGTTCATTTGTGCATTGAACGTCAGGAAACATATCAGTGTTATGGTGTCCAGGATAAAAGCGCTGAATAAATGAAGCTGAGGAGGACTGAAGGTGTGTCTCACCTGTGTCTCAGTCTGTGCAGGTGGACAGGTGGACAGACAGATGGACGACCTCTCTGACTGTCACTCTGATCAGCTGATCTGGACTCAGGTAGGTCAGCCTCACCTCCAGATCCACCAGTCACACGCTCTCAGGCACATGTGTATTTGTCTTGAACTTACCATGGACCTAAAGAGAAGAGAAAGAGATAAAGATAGAGCGACGAACAACACAGAGAGTGGACAGGATGGAGAAGCAGAACCAGAGACACCTGGAGGGAGAACCAGGAAGGCGGAGGACAGAGAGGAGAAAGCACAAAGTTAGTGACATAGAAATACATGGGAGTCTGCCAGCAGCCTAGGACTGAGCAGCCAAAACTAAGGGACGGTTCATGGTCACATAAGCAAACACTGACTGTTTTAGTTTTAGACCTAGGGTTAAAGCTGGAGGAGGGGGTCTGCCTCCTGGATCCAGCTGAGAGCTGTAGGAGCTTCATCCCAGTTTAGATTTAGAATCTCTGTAAACCACAAATAAGTCTTCTGTTTGGGTTCTAAGGTGTGATTAGGGCTTTAACAAAGGATGGAGCTTTATTGTTATGGTTTTGTACATTAAGGATTTTACAGGAAGTCAATGAAGAGAAGCTAATATTGGGAACATCTGATCTCTTTTTCTGACTCTTTTTCATACTCATACAGCATTTTGGATTAACTGGAGGCTTTACAGGGAGTTATTTGAACATCCTGATAGTAACCAGTCACACTATTCCAGCTTACTTTATGGACAAAAGTATGTGGACACATTGAATTCAGGTGTTTCTTTTCTAACAGTGGTCTGGGATACAAAACAATAATGACAAGTGTCATAATATAGTTTTATACTTATACTTTTGTTCATATAGAGTATGAGTTAAGAAATTATGCTAGGAGGATAATGAAATGCATGTACTAGTTTTTCAGCACTGCTTTGGGAAAGGATGTTCTCAAATTTTACATAATGTCACAGAGATGAAGTAAGGCTATCTGAGACATGTATTTGATATGTGCTTGATATGTATATCTACTAAACAACTAATAGCATTCTCATTTATGTGGTGAAAATTTCAACCTGACGGAGTCTTTGCTGAGTTGTCGTCCACAGTCGTTCTTTTTCCAAATCACATTTGGGTCGACATTTTCATCTTCAGCTTTGGATTGTTTCTGCTCAATCTGTGACAGTGTGATCTTTAGGTTACCTTTAGAATAGAATAGAATAGAATAGAATAGAATAGAATAGAATAGAATAGAATAGAATAGAATAGAGTTTCTTTATTGTCACGGTAACAAGAACAACAAAATTAAAAGTTCCATCCAATCTGTACATCATGTATAAAACCTACCATAAAAATATGAATAAAAACAGCTCAAATAAATAGGATTCATGTATGTTTAGGTTGGATGCACAATCTGTGCTGATAATGGTTTATTCAAAGCATTTTATTGTCGTGTGTACAATAAAGAAACAGCTTTCCCTGTACAATGAAAATCTGACTTTGCCGCCCACACTGAATGCCAAGAGAATTTAACATGTATAAATATAGAAATAGAACAAAAATAATCTAACTAGGAAATTAAAACAAACATTTAAGAATTGCATGCAAAAGAGAATGAGCATAAAATATAAACTACTATTACTAAGAAAATATACATTTTCATAAATATGCAATGTATGAGTTTATTGTTGTACTTTGAGATTCATCCAAACATGTATATTGTTGTCAGGTTTGTCAGACTCATCAGACTGAAGCTGTAATAAAAGCTGATCAGAGTCTGGAGGAACCACCGTCCAACACACACAAAGTCTGGGTTTAGACTCTTCATCACATTAATGAGCTTCATTTGGACTGTTGAACTGTACACTGGACAGACTCTGCTGACTGTGTCCTACTTCTGTCCTACAGTCAGGTCACAGCCTCAGGTTGAGTTAAGCTCCGCCCACCAAAGCACTTCCTCCTCGTTCACCTGAAGTAGACAGCCAATAAGATGAGCCAGCTGAAGGAGGTGGAGCCAAACCGGGAGATGGAGGGAAAGGTAAGAAAATGACAGAGGAAACCAATGAAAAGTGGAGACATGGTTAGGAAAAGGAAAACAGCATCAGTTCAGCCACAGTAAGAATAATATTCAACAGAAACAGAATCAACTCAATTAAGTAAAGGATCTGTTCAGGTAGTTTTAATATCAAGTCTTACAATTATGGAGGTATGCATGTAGAAATTCTGACCTGATACCAGTGTTATTTTCTGTATTTTTATTTATTTATTCTCCTTTTTTGTGTTGTAGAAGCAAAGAAATCTACAATATAAAACATAACTGTTCTGTTCATCACATTATCTCTGAATGAGAGTTAAGGTTTATTCTGTTTATTTTATACTGTGTTTTAATAAGCACAGAATAAATAATTGTGTCTTGGTATAAAAAATGTCAAAATATAATATATATAAAATATATGTTATACAGTATAATTGTGTTTTGTGTGTCATTGTGTACTTTTGCTCTCCTACTGTGACGTACTTTGTGTCTGATGTCTGTGAAAGGTGCTATAGAAACACATTTTTATTACTTACATTTACCGAACAACTGTGAATAAAACAACACAGATAATTATGAGGCACTGACGTCATCCTTCTGCTGGTAGGTGATTATCCACACTGTTCCACTGATGTATCTGTACGTCCCTCCTCATAGTATCATTCTCTTCCGATTTCATCTTTGGTTCCCATCAGGCCTGTCCTTGGCTGAACCTCTGTGGTCTCTTGTGGTCTCTGCAGGTCCAGACATGGGCTCGCTCTCTCGTCTACACTCTGGAGGAGCTGGAGTGTAAAATCTGCTACAACCGCTTCGACACTCGGAGTCGTAAACCCAAACTGCTCGGCTGTTTGCACCGCGTCTGCGCCAAGTGTCTGAAGAAGATGGTGGACATGGGTGAGTCTGAAGGTTTAGTTTACACATGTAAACACTAACACCACCAGAAACTGTGAAAATGAAAACACAACTCTGTAAAATCCTTAACCCTTTTAAGACTCCCATTATAACAGGCCTAGAGTTTTTTTAATGTTGTTTTTGCAATAAAAGAGTCAGAAAATGTCCTTTCCTTTTTTCAGGAAGAACTTAACTTTCAATCTCTGGCCATTAATGATCATTATTGTATGTAATAAATGCTTAAAATAGTGTGTTATCGTAAAAAAATAAAATAAAACAGATATGAATTTTTTACATTTATCATGAAAAACAACTGTAAATGTTCATAATTAAACTTTGAGATTATAAATATAGATCATTCTGTGTTCTTATTTTTAGTTAGTTCTCGTCTTGTTGCTGTTTATAGATATATTTTATTTTGTTCTATTCTTTTTTCCTACTATGTGCATTTTGCACCGTGGGACTTTAAAGTTTTGTAATTTCAGCTTTCTGTATGCGATGTACATATGGCAAACACTGACAATAAAGTTGACTTTGACTTTGATTTATTCGACCGACTCAGACCGACTTGCGCTCTAATTCATCTTCACATCAAGTCATAAATAGTCTGTGTGACAGTGGGTTGAACCCACTGTTAATTATTTTAATCAATGTAATTGTTTTCTTTTCTTTATAATCGACTGTTCTAATTGGTTTTCAGGCGAGTCCTCACCAACTGTCATCAGCTGCCCATTCTGTCGCCACGAGACCCACGTCCCAGATGAAGAGGTGAGACAATCTTCGTCAAGAGAAGGAAGGTGGAAAAGTCCAGATCAATGAAAACGTAATTAACAAGGAGTTAATGATGCTGTGTCTCCGTTCAGGTCTGGCTGATGGAGGACGACCGACATATCCTGGCTGTTCTGTCGTGTCAGGACCGAGCTCGGCGAGGAGGAGGAGGAACAGGAGGAACAGGAGGAGGAGGTGGAGGTGGAGGTGGAGGTGGAGGAGGAGGGGAGGTGGTCCTGAGTCCCAGCAGTCTGACAGGTAACTGACTCCTGGAGATTCTCTCACATGTTGATGGACGCCATTGACCTTTGACCTCTGACCCCGTCCCCTCTGTGTTCTATCACCAGGAGGAGGAGGAGGCGGGGCAGCAGCAGACTCCTCCCACCGTTCTTCCGACTGTCTGGTCATCACCATCATGGAGCTCCCTGAGGAGTCCCCGTCCTCAGACTCACTGAGCATGCTCAACGTGGTGGGCCTGTACCGCCCCCCCAGCCTGGACTCACTGCCCTGCAACCTGCCGGCTCAGAAGTGTCGCGCCTGGACGTCCCGCAGCTTCCCCCGTTGCCTGCTGGGGGCGCTGTGCCTGGTCAGTGTCAGGGGGATCGATGGCGTCAGCTTGCATCTGATCAGGGTTCAGGGTTTGATAGCCTCAGGGATTGATGCGATCTGATCATTTCTTACCAGGGCACAGGGTGTGACTGGGTCCCAGGGTTTGATGAGGTCTGACTGGGTCCCAGGGTTTGATGAGGTCTGATTTGATAGGCTCAGGATCTGACCGGGTCTCAAGGTTTGATGGGTTCAGATTTGATGGGGTCAGGGTCCGACCAGGTCTCAGGGTTTGATGGGTTCAGGGTCTGACCGGGTCTCAGGGTTTGATGGGTTCAGGTATGATGAGTTCAGGGTTTGATGGGTTCAGGGTCTGACTGGGTCTCAGGGTTTGATGGGTTCAGGGTCTGACCGGGTCTCAGGGTCTGATGGGTTCAGGTATGATGAGTTCAGGGTTTGATGGGTTCAGGGTCTGACTGGGTCTGATGGTCTGTGCTCAGGGGTGTTCTGTGTGTGTTCCAGGTGTACTTCAGCTCGCTGCCTCTGGGGATCTACCTGCTGATGATTGGTCAGCTGTGGCTCGGCATCGTCCTTGTCAGCCTCGTTCCGTCCACGCTGCTGCTGCTCGTCCTTTACGGCTTCTGTCAGTGTCTGTGTCACGAGCTAATGGAGGCACTCAATGCCCGGCGCCACACGCTGCCATGACAACGAGGACATCTAGACACTGCTGTCATGACAACAAGGATACAGAGACACCGTTTCCACGACGACAAGAACACAGAGACACCGCTGCCATGACGATAGGTACACAAGGACGCTGCTGGAAGATGATGATAATAGACACACCGTTTCCATGACAACAAGGACACAGAGACACTACTCCTATGACGACAAGAACACAGCGACACTGTTTCCATGACAACAAGGACATGAAGATACTGCTCCCATGACGACAAGAACACAGAGACACTACTCCCATGACGATGAGGATACAGAGACACATGTTGCCGTGACGATGAAAACAGATTAACACCTTTGCTCTGGAATCAATACATTGACATTACTGCCACAATAACAAAAAACACAAATTGCAGAACAACAAAACTCTTAACGTAGCAAACCGCTGATAATAACATATGATATAATGCACACAGCTCAACTACTCCGATAATGAACATTAAAGTCACACAGATGAAATACGTACCTGTGCAGGTGTTTGTCATCTGTTCAGGCTGCAGAAACAACTGACATGAACCTTTTTCCCAACAAAAGGGATGGAGAGTAGCATTCCTCGAACATAGTCAGTGGCACATTGGTACAGCTGTAACGTCAACAAAACAAACAACACGACAAACAGCAGAACAACCAGACCCAGGACCAGGATATGAACCTGGACCACAGAGGCAGATCAGCAGGACCTCACCTGTATACCAGCTGACTCTGACACACCTGTGAACTCTGACCCCGCCTCTGTCTGAATACCAGCATCACCCCTCCCCTCTCTACATAGAGACTACAGCCAATCGCAACAGGACCATGTGATGACCAAACGGACCAACAGGAAGCGTCTCCATGGAGACAGCTGACCTGAGACATTATGAAATGGTCCTTTAAATGTTTGTTGTCTTTTCATTTAAAAAGTGCCATTGACTAGTTTGTGTTTATGAGTCACGTGACCTGGAGGAGGCGGAGTCATTACAAATGTCACTTCCTGTTTCTGTAGTGGGCGGAGTTCCGCTTGTAACTAAAATAAACACCAAGAGAAATTATTCATAGTACTATGTATTCATATTACTGTTAGTATTTATCCTATTGAGTATTTATGGTACTGTCAGTGTATGTAGTAGTATTGGTATTCATAGTACCATTATTACTGTCAGAGAACTGAAATAAAACACAAAGGTCCAGGTTCTGTTCAGAGTCACAAAACTCCATTCACAACTCTAGAGACAGATGCATCACATTCATCCTCACAGTAATGACATCTGAGTGGATGGACACGAACTCACAGACACTTCCAGTGTTACACAACTACTCAGTAACAAAGTACAAATACTTCATTACTGCACTTTAGGAGTTTTCAGTGATCTGTACTTTATTTTTCAGACAAGTGTTTTCTTTTACACTCAGTACAAATTAAATGTACTTTACTCTCCATTCATTGTTAAAACAGGCCCCATAACTGTAATTCTAAAGCATTTGAACAGAACAAAGGGTAAAATATATTAAAGAAACGACATGATCTAAACAATGTTAAAGACGCAACATGACAAAACTGGTGTTAAAGATGTAACATTACATAAACAACATTAAAGATACAACAACATGTAAAAGACATTCATAGGTCATTAAATACATAAGATGAAAACTGATGAAAAATTATGCAAAAGACAGAAGAAAAATTACACTGAAAACTTTTTGATTTGATGTTAGAATGGTTTAATATTAAATGAATATGACGTGAAAAGAAAATGTCCTTCAGTGACTGAGTCCAGACTTTTATACTTGGATTAAATTTCAGTGCCTGGACTTATTAAATCAATACTTTTACATGTGAATTTATTAGTGCAGTCAGTGATGATTAAGGAAACGAACAGATTAACTAGGTATTATAATCGGGGTAATTCCAGGTTCTTCTGTGTTAAAAATAACTGACACGAGGCAGCCTACCTGAGATGTGTCCTTACCTGTGAGACAGAGCTGATGGTAAAATAAAGAGTCTCCTGGGTGCTGTGGAAGCAGCAGCAGCGGCACCGAGTACAGGCTTCAGGCTCAGCTGAAGCCTTTAATTAAAAACACTGGCGCTCCCCAGAGGAGAAGAAGAAGAAGAAGAGTGTTTATAGAAACCTCCTCAGTTCAACGGGACAGGAGAAGCAGCAGCATCAGATGGAGCGTTGATCATCCGCAGGTAGGACGGAGCTTTTTCTCTGAGTCCATCCAGTTTTGTGACATTAATCACATTTATTTATGGAGTTTGATGTAAAAACACAGCTATCCGTTATAACAGCTTTTATAAAATGTTTATTAATGATGCAGGTCTTGGACACATTCTGCTCCAGCAGCAAATAAACACAAATAAAATAATACTTTTACGGAGTGCTATGCACTTTAATATGAGACCTGGTGCTACTTTTGCGGTAGTTCCCAAATAATTTTTTTTCTTCTATTTAACCTTTCTTAAGTGATTTAACTCCATTTCTTATAATATTATCCTCTGAATGACACATTCTTTACTGTAAATGTCATGTTGTCTGTGTAGGTTCTCATTTGCCCAGGTCATCATTCTTCTCTTTTCAATTGGACTGGTTTAGCTCTTTTGAAAATGTTTCGTTTCTTATCCAAGAGACTTCTTCAGTTCTAATAACTGGTGGGGGAAACTGAACTTATAAACCTGTGGGGGGAGTGGTCTGCGTAGATGTTAATCCATATGATAATGAACTTAAGTGTTAGGGTCGTAGAGAGGGTGTGTCCCTGGGGGCAGGGTCGTTAGTGGGTATAGAACTCAGGCAAGAGCTCAAGCATCGAGGATATTTGTTCTGGGTTAAGACTGGTCCTGTTGGTGAGTGTGTGGTCCTGTAGACACAATATGTTCTGACATGATATGAAAAACTCTGGAATTTGAGTTTAGTATCTCTCCAGGTCTGGGTAAGTGTGAAAACAGAGTATGGAAAAACATTTGTTTCGACATTGTTGCATAGAATATTGTTTTGTTCTTTAAAATGTAAGATTTTGATTTTCTGAGTGTTTTTCATTGTGTTTTTCAATATGTGATACAGGACTTTAGAGACCTCAATGTGTCCAAAACAATTTTTAAATGTAAAATGTTGTGTAAAACCTGAAACAAAGTGTCTTTAAATATTTAAGAATAGTATTGAATAACTTAAAGTTCAAATTTATTGTGTCACATCATCAGCATAAAGTAATTTATTGTCTGGATGAAGCAAATAAATATATTTAATGAATGGAAACTTCAAACTGAACCTGATCATGTGATGCTGCAGGTGAACATAAGCCCCTCCCACCAACAGGTAGATGGTGACATCATGAGTCGATGGCGTCGTTCGGTGGACGAGTTGGCGACGAGGCGGCGGCAGCAGAGTGAGTGTGAGCGCGCTCAGGAGGCTCTCTGCAAGGTCACTTCCTGTTTCCAGCAGCTGGCGACGTCACTCGGGGGATCAGCTGACTGCAGCTTCCTGCGAGAAGAGATGGATGAAACGAGAGCCCTCGCACACCGCATCAGCAGTGGTACACAGAGACCATATTACCCAGTTTATTCACCATTTTACATTGTTCTCACCTGTGGAGTTAACCCCTTCATCACCAACATGAACCTGGTTTGACCTGAGCTAATGTCACACAGTTGGTTAGCTTTAAATCACAGTAGGCATTTCTCAATATCTAGTTTGCAGAGTTCAGTCTTAGTAAGAACGACTCCAGAGAATAGACTTCCTAAAAACACAAGTCTCTCTGTTATTGGCTGGCTGCTTGTGAACTTCCCTCCCTGGCTCTGCTGTATTTCCGACATCGACTCCCTGATGTCGTTGGAGGTTAGCTTTATTGTTTCAAAAGTTGTAAAAGGTTTGACGAAGGTTGAACTGTCGAGGGATTTTTATAATTATTTAGTTGTTTGTTTTTTGGGGAGAACGCCCATTCATGATCATTTATCTATTCCAAAACGTATACTAATTTATATAAGATGACAACAATAACCCAGAAGTATTTTCTTAAAGAAAAACCTTACAATTGTGGGTCCTCTCCTCTGCAGTTGTCACAGAAGCAGTCATTGCCTTAAATGGTACCTGTAGTGAATTTTCCTTGCTGGCTATTTCATAGATCATGTATAATCCTAGCGATTCCATCCAGTAACTTATGTTATAGCCCAGGGGTGTCGAACTCCGGTCCTCGAGGGCCGGTGTCCCTGCATGTTTTAGATATTTCCCTCTTCCAGCACACCTGGAGATCATTACATCACTATCAGGCTTCTGCAGAGCTTGGTGATGAGCTGATCATTAATTGAACCAGGTGTGCTGGAAGAGGGAAACATCTAAAACATGTAGGACACCGGCCCTCGAGGACCGGAGTTTGACACCTGTGTTATAGCCCATTGTCAAGTGTATGTGAGTACTAAGTCACTGGTCCATCAGTCAGTCATGGTCAGAGACATGTTTCCTCATTTATGGGCTGTTCCAGCACCGGTACTGACCAAGACTGGTTGTATTGTCCCATTACCTGAGCTGAGATGGACAGGTCACTGACCCCGTGCAGCAGACACCAGTCTAAGATGACACATTATTGACCAGTGCTGAGTCACGTCTCTCAATGGTGGAGTGGAAAGGTTATGACTGAACAAACAACAAACACCAACATGTACTTAAACTCAATCTGTCTCACTGACTGCTGATTAATTACTTGCACTCAATCACCCGGAAACAATGATGGTACGTCACTTCTGGTTGTCTCCCCATAGGTTCTGACCCCACCTGTAATTCCCGTAATATGGGAATGTGGTGCATTTATGGACATTTTTTACTGAATTTGCACCTCTCTTGCCTATAAGTAAAATACAAAACACAATTAATGTCGTAAACATGACTAGTACAGGTACACATGAGTTGACAGTAGCATGAAATGCATCTTGGGAAATTTGTCAGCCAAGTCCACAATGGACAAGACAAGAACAACATCCAGGAACTCCATCTGATCTTGGTTTGTGCAAACTTTTAAATGAAAAAGTACCTGGGCTGCGACTGATGACGTTTCGAGAAACACCCAGTGTCGTTTTAGATTTATTCAGGTGAATGCAGTTGTTTCTAATCTTTGTCCAGCTACTGGACGCCAACATTATTGACTGTATCTGGACTGGATATAGAACAGGACTGTGATACGCCGGTGTTTTGTGTGTCTGTTTCAGGTTTGTCCCGGCGTCTGATTCGCCTGCTGTCAGACTGTGACTCCGCCCCCACAGGTCAGGAGGACAGACAGGTGTCCGAGAGGCTGTGGGTTCTTTTCCTGTCTGTGCTGGAGAGTTTCCTGTCGGACCTCCGTAAAGCAAGTGATCTGATTCAACAGTTCCCTCTGGGTCGGCGTTTTGACAGACGCTCATTGGTCAACGCAGGTCAGGTGTTTGACATGCGATTCATATCTGACTGCACCTGAGTCCTGTACCTTAAAAAAGGACATTTGTAAGATATGTGTGCTCATTTGTGTACTAGCCCTGCCCCTTCACCTGTCTGTCTCTGCCTTCCCTTCAGGTTGTCTCGATGGCGTGGTGGGCGTGGCTGCTCGTGTTGCTTCAGTTCAGGCCCCGTGGCTCACATTGGAGGAGGAGTCAATTCCTGATCTGACCAATCACATTACAGGACTGGAAGCCACACTAAGTGATATGCAGCAGAGGGTGAGACAGTGACACTTTAACGACATGCTAATGGAACGCTAACAACATGCTAACGATCTGGTGTTACCAAGACATTCACTCATAAAAAATACAAGACAAGTTGATCTGATGAGTTTTTTGTCCTCAAAATATTGCAGCTCATAAGACTTTTTTTCACCTTCTTTTTGATTAAAATATGATTTCCAGTCATTTCAAAACTTCAGTTCATTTGGACAAACTGCAAATAAGCTACAGTTTGAGGAATATAATTCTATAAACTTTGACCCTCATGTTGTGTTTACTGACTGACTGTGCTTTGGTTCAATTCACATTATATGTATGTTTTATATGCAGATTATTTAAAGGTCCAGTGTGTGACATTTAGTGACCTCTAGTGGTGATGTCACTAAATATCAGCTTTGATTTTGGTCCAAACTATGTTTTCCACTTAGTGTATATCTAAAATGAAAAACATTTGACTTTTCAAGAAATAAAAAAGAGATTGAAAAGTTATAATTTTTCCAAAAAATTCATCTGTTGCAGACATTTTACATGCATTTCTATGGAAAACAAGTCTGAGTTGTCTCATTTATAATGGGTACGAGACACACCCAGGGATTTAAAATAGTTTTGTAAATGGATATTACTTTTTACAATCTATGTTTTATGGACACAAATATACAGATACCAGGACCTGGTTTCACCTAAAGACAGTAATATTGAGTCACTGCTCGATTTTATTGTAACAGAAAAGTGTGACTTCAACTGAACCAGAATAAGATGATGATTGACCCTAAAGGTTAGAAATACTAAATGAACTAATGCCACAAAAGGTGTTCTAGGTCTCTGAGGGTTAATGGACAAACTGATCATCACATAAAAAGTCTGATATCATCTCTGCATGGCTCTGGTTCTGAAGGTTCCCGTCCCGTTCTGGTCTGTGGAGGCCACTCAGCCACTGTGGGCGGAAGCAGCTACGGAACTGGACGAACCGGAACACAGTCTGGAGGACCTGATGGAGGTCGAGGTCGTCTCTGATGGAAACAATATGGCCACCTGCTGCCAACCGCCGTGCTGCGGTCTGAGCTGCGTTGGGTAGAGCAGGGGCGGAGTCATCACTGGCCAATGAGATCAGTTGAAATAATGAAAATCTGCTCCATCATATATAAAAGCACATGTCAAACATCTGGTTAATCTGATGAGGGTTTTATTTGCCGATGTATTTTACTTCTGATTTTATTGTAAAGTACTTTGTGAGCTCTTTCCGTGATAAGTGCTGTATAAATAAACTATATTATTATTATGTTAAAGCACATTAAATCACATTAAATGAGAGCTGAAGCCCCGCCCCTTCTGGTTGTGTCAGGTGTGACCTTATTACAGAAAAAACATATTACAGTCAATAATGAATGATAAGACATGATTTGATCCTGTCTAATTATTATTACTATTTGTCATTTTTAAGTCACTTTAACATTTTAAAAATATTTTTATCTTCTCTTTATCTTTCTATTGTATTTAATTTCTCTTTCCTTGTGCTGCTGAACATTTCAATTTTACCCTTAGGGGATCAGTAAGGTATATCTTATTTTGTTCCATTATTTCTACATATTTGTCAGTTTACAGATAATTTTTCAATAAATAAAGTGTAAGTTTGTTGTAAAACTGTTGAAATATCAGACTGAAAACCTGTGAATATAAAGACTACACACTACCACAACCTACTCAGAGGCTGAAGATGGAACTGTTAAACCTCTTTAATACTTTTACACCTCAGTTGAAGACCAAGGTCAAGTGTGCCGCTGCAGCTGTTTTGGTTTTAGTCCACTGAGCTGTTTAACTGTAAACATGTTCTGTCCAAGTTATGTCTGAAGTTCCGTGTTATGACGCATCATGAAAGGGAGCGGGGCTTTAGTTGTTTGACACTGGTTCCTGAAACTTTTGAATACCAATTATTATTAAAATACATTTTAATCCTTTGGAAGAAGCATTTATTTCCTTTTCTTTTATGATGCCAAGGATGTGAAAGATCCTTTAGGAAACAAATACATGGAAAACAAATGTCTTACTGAATTCAGAGGGTTAAAGTAAAAATAAGAAAAAGTTTTTCACATTTCTGATCCTCTGAATTGAAAATCAGTCTGTAACAGATGAGAAAATGATTTTAAATGGAACAGAAACCAAACGACAAACCTTTGAATGGAGATGAGCAGATCATTTACAAACTCCAACGACGATGATGAGACCAAAAATTAAAAACATGTTCATATGAGTCAAAACGGAATACAATCACAATAAACATCCAATCATTACTTAAAGTTTAAAGGTTGATGTTTTACCTGAGTTATGATGCATCCATCACATCAATAAGTGATTTAGACTAAATAATAATAATAGATTAGATTTCTATAGTGCTACTCAAGGCTTTACATTATGGATCCATAATTCATTCACATTCACAGCTGCCCTGGGGCAGGCTGATGGAAGCGTGGCTGCCAATACGCACTAAAAGACCCCTCCCACCACCATCAAACATTCACACACATTCCTACGATGACACTGTATAAAGGGTTTCTGAAGTGTCTTGCCCAAAGACACAACGGCACATGACTTGGAAAGAGTGGGATTCGAACTGCTAACCCTTGGCTATTGGATCCGCTCTACCTCCTGAACCACGGCCCCCCCACTAAAGTTATGTTTGGAAGGAAAGAACAGAGAACATCATTCATTCACTCCACAATCACACACACACACACACACTAGTGATGGTCAACTACAGTAGAACCTCACAGTTAATTTGTTTCATGACAGAGCTTGT
>JAPQRQ010000022.1:28705971-28716871 GCA_037367365.1 Apogon talboti
TAACTGAAGGGTCTTGATAGACTTATTGGGGCAGCCTGAGAGAAGTGAGTTACAGTAGTCTAGTCTGGATGTAATAAAAGCATGGATTAATTTCTCTGCATCATTCTGAGTTAAGATATGTCTGATTTTGGCAATATTACGCAGATGAAAAATGATCATACGTATTTATTTCTCATTGTGTTTTCTTTAGGTCCAACAAGAAAATATATAAAGTATGTGCACAGCCTTAAAAAACTGAACTAAATGTGTTGTAAAGATCAGTATTCAGTGTGACTTCTGACCCCATGACAGGAAGCAGCACAAGGAATTCGAAACATCTGATGTGTTGAATGAAACCTGGTATAAAACATTAGTAAATTAATTCCATAAATCTCATATTGTCTGAACAAAGGGTTAAAGACATGTTAAATACAAAGGAGGTCACACTAAATACAACCACTTTGGTTTATAGAAGCTGTTTTTACCCTGAAACTAGTGTTTCCTGCTGTTCATACTTCATATATATCAGATTGGATCTAAATACAGAGACTAATGCATGTGTGGACATTAGAACTATAATAAACCAACAAACAGAATGATGGACCAGGACTTTTGATTATTTTGTTCATTTTGTTGATTATTTTAGCCATTTTTACTCCTGTTGCTTTTCATTTTATTGATTTTTGTTCAATTGATTATTTTATTCATTTTTGTTCATTAGAACTTTAATAAACCAAACACAATGTTGGACCAGGACTTTTACACTGGACTGTGTTTCTAGAACCATTTCATTCTGTTCTAAACACCATAAACAGGATTTTACAGATTTATTGATGCCCCATAAGCTATATTAATAATAATAATAATAATTAATAATGATGTTCTCTGAGCTCATACAATTTTTTTTCCTCCACTGAACTGATTTAGTCCAGTTTTATCCATTTATTTCTAATATTTCTACATTATTATTATTGTTGACATGGACCGTAAATGTATAAATAAATAAAATCCATCTCTTCTGTTTTCATTGTTTGATCCAGTTTTTTATTGAAGTTTCAGGGTACGCTTCATGATTCTAAAGGTTTCCATAAAAATAAACACAATCTTTGTGTTAAAAATAACAAATACTGATACTTTTTCATCTGTTTGATGTTTGTGGTTTACTGAGATCAGAGGTCAGAGGACGTGTCCCTCTGGGCCTCCATTGCTCTTTGCATCTTCTCCACCATCCATATGGGGACGGAGAACGGCTTCAGCTCGTCCATACGCACGTCCGGACAGTCCCTGAACACAACACACACACACACACACACAGAGGTGTTACTGCAGCCTGCCGTTACACCTGTAACCATGGAGACAGGGCAACGGACTCACCTGTACTCGTCGCTACGAGACAAATCCTGAATGTCCTCCTCGATCAGCAGATACGCCTGAAACACACAGAGAGGAAATACTACATTACCCATGAGTCCCCAGGCCTCTGACGAATTAATTACATGTAACAATTAACAATGTGCAATAACTACTGTATTTACCTCTCACTGTCCTCTGCACCTTAACAGGTATGAATGTGTGATTGTGTGAATCTTGAATGAATGGGAGAGGGGCGGGGGAGTGTTTTTACTGGTTTTTTAAAAATATTTAATACTATTTAAATATTTTGCATTGTATTTTTCCTTTTTTTACTCAAAGTTTCATTGTGTATGCTCTGTGTTTACAATGACATTAAGGCCTTAATTTATGACGAATCTAAGACTTTTTATGGATAAACAGACTCTACAGCGTACGTCAGTGACATTAATGACATTAATGAGTGAATGTTTCTCACCATCTTCCCTCCGGTCGCTCTCATGTGGTGTCTCTCTGCCAACCATTGTTTGTCCTTCGCATCTGCTGCGTACTGATGCGCACACAACACACAAACAGAAAACATCTCAAACACCTCCATCATTAAAACTGTCTGTGAACTACTCAGAGGTAAAAGTCCACACGGTTCCACCACTGAGTCTTTGTTACGTTTGTTGATTCAGCGTCGTCTATAGTTTGACATGATATTGTTGCTTTTTAATACAATGATACAAACAACTACAACAGTTAAATATACAGTTGTGTAGGATGTTGGTTTCCATGCTGATGTCAGATTTACACCTAAGTGTGTAAATGTACCTTAAAGAGGTCGGCGTGTTTGATGTAGATGCGTCCTCTGGTCCCGCCCATCCCCAACGCTCTGCACACAGACGACACAGGTCAACAACACAAACAGTCCCGTCTACAGACGTCAGTACAGAATCACATCATATTAAAAATGTTCTCATTATGGATGAAGACACTTGTGTGAACGTGTCACATGAGGAGTTGACACACATTTATCACAGAGGCTCCGCCCAGTCCTCCCTTTTTCACCTTCTCAACTCCTTGAAGCTCGATTGTTCATCAGAAAGCAATCGTACACCTGGTCTGTACTGTTGGTCCACGTAACCCTGGACAGGTTTGATCAGATGAGGGTATTCTTTCCCTCCGTTCTAATGTTAGCATCATCTGTCACTCGTGTGGATTTGCGTGAACCTTCCTTCACCTCTGACCTCATACTCGTCCATAACCCCATGCATTTACTACTTTTATCAAACTCTGGTATTTTTAGTTCCTCTTTCACGTCCATGTACGGTGCATGTTTACATGTTGTTTACTCACTTATTTGCTCTGGAGCCGAGTACGAACGTGCTGCCGTCGTTGAGTCTGGACGGATCCCACTGAAACACACACACACATTCACATGTTCAGTCTGGTTTTAGATGTTGTAACATGTCAGCATCTAATGTAACGTTGGGATTTCCACTGAAATGATGGAAGTTATTGGTCTGAAATAAACCACAGACGAAGGGTATTTTGACTTTGTTACTAAATGTTATGTTATGTGTATATTTGACCTCAGTTATGAACACAACCAGTGTCCGAAAACAGATCCAATGTACGCGCTCTGAGTATGTGTAGATAGAAAAGTACTATATAAATCTAATCCATTTTCATTATTACCATTATTATTATTATTATTATTATTATTATTATTAACACTGCAACTTCAGTTTGTTTTTTTACACTCTTGGTTCAGTGTGAAGTCACATCCACTCCACCACAAAGAACTTTACAACCAATGACAGAAACATCAAACCAAATGTTTTACATGGATATAATTGAAGGATTGTCTAGTTTTCTTGTTACTTATTTTTTTAACAGGTTTTTGTTTAACTTTCAATCAGGGAAAAAAAATCAATAAAAAAATCATCGCTTAACTGTCACCATGTGTTTGCTCCTGGAGGATTCTGTTGGTGTCTGAATTGGTTTAAGAGTCTGGTTTAGAGCGGCGCTAAATGGAAAGTGTCATCAGAGAACTATGTTATGATGTGGAACTAAATAAATAACATCTGACTGATTGATTGATTGACTAACCTTAAAGTCAGTGAGATTGAACATGGCACTTAATGATATCCACAGGTATAATCCACAGGAATAATAGAAAATAAATAAATAAATAAAATTTTAATAAATATTTTTCCTTCTTTTTCTCTTGTATTGATCATTTCTTTTCGGATACTTTTTATTCTACTTGAATGAAGTGACTGTAACACCCACTAATTTCCCTCTGGGATTAATAGAATATTCTGGTTCTGATTCTGACTGTGACATTACTAGTTGATACATAGTTGATTAAATTATTGCCCTGACTGGAAACAGCATGATACAACAGCTTTTATTATGGAATGCCCTCTGTAGTGGTCAGTGTCCAGCTGTGAAACCCTTGTCCCCTACAGAGGCCTGAGTCTGAGGAGGATATAGAATGATTACATTTACAATTTTACTTTTTTACACCAAAACAAAGGGAAAAAAATTGTGGTTGTCATTACTTATAGGTTATTATAATATTTTATTGGTCTGACCCACTTTAGATCATATTGGTCTGAATGTGGAACCTGGACTGAAATGATTTTAACACCATTGATAGTTAATATCTTCAGAGTAATTTTTGCATTTCACAAATTCATCCCATGGGCCGGATTGGACCCTTTGGCGGCCAGTTTTGGCCCACGGACCGTATGTTTGAAACACCTAGTGTAGATAATACAGAATAAAAACCATAAGTAGATGTTTAGAGTTGCTGACCTTTGGCCCTTCTCTCTTCACAGGGTCAGTCTTCAGCTTCACCCTGAGTGCACGCACACACACACACACGTTATAATACACACTACACACCAACAAACAGATCATACAGAGGGATCAGCAGGTACTCACTGACTGGAGAAGGTCAAAGGTCGGTCAGAGGACATCATAGGTCCTGGTCGGTTCTTCCTCTGAAGAAACACAGCCATAATCATCATCATCATCAGTGACACAATGACAGCACAAACCCAGAGCCCACACAGGGTCAAAGGTCACGTACCTTCTTAGGAATTGGGCTTCCTCGCTGACTGCAGTCATCATCAGTTGGTCTGGACCTCTGAACCACATCCGGACCACACCACAAACAAACAGAACCACATCAGAACACATGTGAGTAGAATGACTATACTTTAGTAGGATCTGGACTGGGGCTGTGGAGGTGCAGCTTTGTGAGGCCGTTGAATCATCGATACTATGGTTTTACAATGTAAACATAGATTTAGGAGGCGTTGTTCTACATGTGTGAGTGAGTTCCCACCTTGAGAGCGACCTCTGACCCCGGCCTCTTCATCTCTGCATCTGGAAACAGCTGTTTGGCCTGAAAATAGCATCACAGGAAGTCATCAAAACACCAAGTTTAATAAGGTTGATTGAAATGAAAACAACTGGTCAAAAATATTTCAAGAACTAAAGTAAAAATAAAAACAACATTTTCAAAGACACAAAAAATAAATCAAAGCTCAACTAAAACTAGTCCATTTATTTAAATAAAAAAGACACTATTATTCATTTACTCCTGAACCTCAAACTCTGGGGTCAGACGTCAGATGTGTTCTTACGTGTTCCAGAACGTTCCTACAGGCTTCTTTAATCAGCTGATCTGTCTGTACATCATCACCAATGTTGTCTTTCACGTTCTGAGCTGCTTTGTCAAAAAACTGAAACAGAACCAACAGGAACTCAATGAATTTACATAGTTACTGAGACCTGACAGGTCAGTGCAGAGCCCAGATGTATAACATGCGGTTACAGATTCATCTGCGTGGAATCACAGCTGATTGACTGTAAATTCATCAGAATCTAATGCGATACAAGTTTCAGTCATTTTGCCACATTGCCATCTTCATGGCAGACATAAGAAGGGGGAGCTGATTTTGGCTCCTGCTGCAGTTTTCGGCAATAAGTAGAATTTGGCACAACAACTGTAACTGAAGCTTAGAGTAATAAACCCATCTTCTAAACAATTGGTTCAGTGCTTCACAAAAGTTGCATTTGCCCATCACTAGATCTCTGACCTTCTGGTACTTCCTGAACACAGCCATGATGTCCTCGTTGAAGCTGGGCTGAAGCACGGCTCTCAGGAAGTCCATGGAGACAAGTGGATCTGTGTAACTGCACCCACACAACAACAGTCAGCAGTCAATGGAAAGCAGTTGAACCTCAGACTCAGTGTAAATGTCTCATAGAGACCAGTTCAACCACATCAGTTTAAAATGAATATAACTGAGTTAAGACAGAAAAGATATTAATTTATTTAATGATATAATGTGCACATTCCTCTGAAGAACAGGTCACATGATCAGTTAAGATCAAATAAAACCACTGCAGCATCACAGCTGTTTGTACAGTTAAAAAATGTGGATTAACCATTCAATAATATCACAACCAAATGATGCAAAAACAACACAAAGCCATCACATATAGGACAAAGCCTCTAAAAACCAGAGGAAAACTCACCTAAATTTGACTAGATTCAGACTCTAAATATCGTCATGTGTTTACCCAGACCCATGTTCAGTGTAAACCAGTACAGTTCAATACAAACCATTATAGACCAGTACAGTCCAATACAGACCTGACCGTCATGTGTGACCGTCTTCCTCGTCTGTGAATCTGTCTGTGTTTGATCATCAGGTTCCAAGGCTTCTACACACAGACATAAACACATATTGATCAATTTCTGATCAATGAGATGTCACAAATTCATAAACTACAAATGTTTGTACATATAGTCATGATTTATATACATATATGTGTATGTACATTTAATTCTTTAGGCTTCAATCATTGGCTTCTAATAAACGCTCCCGTTTACTACAGTTTTCTATTACGTCTACTGTCGTGCTCTGTGTTGTTTTGATTCCTGAGCTAAGCTAAGCTAACTCAGTGACTCTCACTCTACTATTGTTAGATCTCATCCTCACCGGGTTCTGGTCCGGAGGCTCCGGTCCATCCTGTTGGAGCCAGTCCCGTCCTCCCTCACTGCGGTGGGCTCCCATGGTCTTCACTTTGATGTCCGGTCCGGTCGGGTCCAGCAGAACTAACCAAGCTAAGGCTAACAGCTAACGGCTAACGAAGATGCTGCAGTTAAAAACTACAGCACACAGACACCGACAGGCCTCTAGTGTGTTCCGATAAACGAGTAAACAGTACTGAAAGGCACCAATTTACTATTAAAATGTAAACAAGAAAGAGAGGCACGGGCAGATGGAATCGTTTCCAGGAAATGATCGGAATCTGACGACAAACTAAAAAAAAAAAATCAGCGTCAACAGCTGGAAGTATTCCGGTCCCGTTCCCTTCAGAATAAAAGCATGGCCAAGACAGGTCCTTCAGAATAAAAGCACCATTCCAGAAACAGGCGCGACACTTACTGGATGAACTCTGACCTGCACCGAGAGAAAAAAACACCAAGAAAAGATCATTTCAGTACAATCAGAGTCTGTCAGGTCTTCAAGAAATCTTAAATTCACCTTTATAAATATTAGGTTTTAGAAGTCATTGAATAGTCGGACAGTTGGATTTCACAAGGCCTTATACATTTTATCTAGTTGTTTCGTCCACCTTTTTCTTTTTTCCACATTTCTAATACTGTCTTTATTATCCTAAGTCCTTCTAACCATCTTACCCCATAAAACTAAACAAACTATAGACCTATACAGCATTTGAACAAAAGAAAGGTAATTTTACCAAACTCTGAAATTCAGTTAAAAATTAACTGAAAGGATTTTAAACAAACAGCACTAAATTTAGGTGTGACATGTAGATGCCTGCTGATGAATCTGCTCATTGTCACCTTTTTCATTCAGTTGTGAAAGTTTTAAAACTCTAAATAACATCCATTATTAAAACATTATTCCATGATTTTTTTTTTTTACATTTGTACTATGGTCGACTTCTAAAACATAAAAATCTTTGTCAAACAAACATTATGCTAATAAAAGTCTGAATGTTCTTGATGTTTGTCACATTCTGACCATAAACAATTTATACCCACAAATAATCATTTTCATCTTATTACATCACTAACATTGTTTTCATCTTGTTGTCGTTTACAACATAAAACCACAAATAACTGCGGTCTAAATATTAGCCTTTAAAGTAAAACCACTCTATTGTCTATTATGATAATTAGTGATATTGACTGATACATTTCTTAACACACAGACCAGTCATTAAATCACATTCCTGTTTTGTTTTCTACCGAGGTGTATCTTGTCAGCTTAGTCTTGTTTTGTTCCTGGTGTGTGGAGTTCATCAGAAACCAGTCGGACGCTGAACTGGGTTGGATATAATTTTACTGGGAGAGTGAGGCTGCAGTTTGTCTGCAGGCAGGACGAAGGACAGACTATTTACATTCTCCAGCTGCAAAGACCCACAACAAACGGCCACGTGTTCAGCGCTCAGCGGCGTCACATGACCCACCAATATTCAAATATTACTGTTCAAACTCTATGAGCAGCTTTTAGAAAACACATAGATATCTAGTTTTTCTGAAACTGATTTCTATTGATTTCAGTCAAAAATGTAAAGAAATTTACATCTAATTCAGCAAAAAATTGTATTGTGATAATGACATAAAAAGTCATATTGAGATAAAACCTCTAATTCAGACTTTGGATGTTTATAGTCTTAGATATTTCATAGTAAAGGACAGGATTCTGTTAATTATTAAATATTTTCTCAAAAATATAAGATAAAGTCATATAATTATGAGATTAATTACACTAACACCAAAAACTGAATCTCATATTTACAAGAACTTTACGCATTAGAGATGGTATTTATAATAAACTCAGATAATAATGAACTGTGGCAAATTTACGATAAAAAAATGAGATTAGTATCTCACTACATCAGAAGACTAAATATGAGATGCATCTAAATCTCATAGCAGAAAATAGATCTGACTTCTGTAGATACTGTAACATCAGAGGGAAAAACATTGAACTCAAATAATAAATATTAAAGGAACAGTCAAACATTAATTTAGCTTAGCGTATGTTAGCTTAGCAGAGAAAACTGGAGCCTGGATCAACCAAAGAGAGGGAATAACACGCCATCAATAAACTCTAGATTTACAGAAAACACAATGTCTCAAACTGTTGGACTGTTCCTTTGAATAAAAGGTGAAAATAATTCCAACAAAATATCTGTCTTTTTCTGTGAAGCTAATGCTGTACAGCGACGCCGCCGGCTGAAGACTCGCCTCAGAAAACATTCAGGAATACAAACATTGTTTAGAGTCCAAGTATTTCATGCACAATAAAACCCAAAAGACAAAACAAAACCATAAAAAACAAAAAAAACAAAAAACAAAAAACAGATAATTATAAAAATAACATGGAGGAGTATTCTGCTGGTTAGCATTAGCATACACAGGTCTACTTTTACATACAAGATATAGAATTTCTTAATAACACTTTGGTTTAGTTTAAAACAAACTATCATAAACTGTATAATACACAAAACATCTCCATCTCATTAAAAATGTTAAATTAACTCAAAAACAACAGTTCAGTTGGTGTTTTTCCATCAGATAAAGAGAACAGACAGACTGTACAGTATCTACACAGTCAAAGGCAGAACCAGCAGCAACACGGAGACAGACGCCTGATTGGACCGTCACTAAGCCAATCAGCACACAGACGCTCAGCCGCGATGAACCGGTGTGAGGAGACGCCATTTTGTGAAGCTACTTCCTTTCAAAAACATAACAGTTCTTTAAAACACGTAGAGTGTCAGGGATAGTATTTTAAGTATTAGTCTGTATGTTCAACTACGAAACAGAAGAGTAAATATTTTCATTTAAAGTCAAAATTCAACAGTAAAACCTTAAGTAAATGTTTTGCATTAAAGACTATAATAATTTTTTGAAAATTATTAAATGTAGAATCAATGAGTAAACATTACTTTAAAGCCAATTAAGTCTTATCTTAAAAGGATATTTATCAACCCTTTAAGAACAAAATGCTGAATGTTGTCCATTCCTCTCTGTATCGACTTGTTTAATTCAGGTAAAGTGTCTGACCATCTAAAATAAATCTGCAGTCAGATAACTTTATTCACTACTGCGATGACAATCTGCTGATAAACATTTACCATTGTCACCAAAAAGAAAATAATCTGAGGGCAACGTTTGCATAGGAGCCCCCATTTTGATATCAAAGAACTACTTTCATAAATACACCAAATTTTAATATTATCTGATCATATAAATGGTGAAACTGCCTTCTGCAGGTAAATACAAGGATTTTTAATTTATCACATATTAAATCAGAACAGGAACACATCTTCAGTTAATAATGTTTTTCGAATGTTCAACTAAGCCGTGTAAAACCTCTGAAATATTTTGTTAAAAAAAGTAAGAGTATTTTAGTTGAATATATAATTAGAACAAAACTGAAGCTTTGAGTTTGGTGTTTTTCAGAAATAAATGTGTAGTAAGAAAGATGATTTCATGCAATGTTACTACTGCTTCAGCTGATTTATCTAAGATTGATTTTATAATTTAATACGAACATGTCTTCACTAAATCACAATCCCAGTGTTGAAATAACTACTCACCTACGCCCTCTGGTGGACAGATTGATGATGATCAGTTGATCCCAAATTCACACCTGCTCCAACGGCTGAGGTCTGAGAACAGTCCAATCAATCACTCAGTTATTGATCAGCTGGAAAGAGGAGCTGATCAGTACAACTGGTCAATAATCTCATGTTAAACAGCGTGTCACTGTGAAGTCTGAATCTGACCACAGACTGAAGCTCCGCCTCCTTTCTCTGACCCCACCTCCTTCAGCACACTCACAACTGTGTTTCTCACGATCCACAGTGGGACAGCTGGGCAGAGCCAGAGGGGGGCGGGGACTGAGGTGGACGCAGCGAGACAAGTCCAGTAGAAACTATAGCTGCCATGTTGACCAATCACAGAGCCTGTCGGTGTGACATCACAGGTGACATCACATCAATGAGTGAGGGTTTTCTGTCAGCATTTTAATGGCCATAAGCCACAGGCGAATGAGCTGACGTGATGTCAGCACTTTGACCAATCAGAACAGCAATTATGAGCAGGATTACGCAGACTCCACCCCCTGCTGGCAGCAGCAGCAGAGCGGTGTTACATGTAAGCTGATAAAGCTGAGTGCGTTGTCACTAATGATCCACGTAGAAACCCAAATAAGCGTAGATTAATGTTAGCCTTGGTTTTAGTAGTGATGAATCAGAAGATTCACATCATTTCTGATTAAATAAATTAATTCTTGTAAAGTGTCTAATATACAGTATTAATCAAACAGTAGTTTGGCTACTTTGTCTTTAGAAACTAAATTTCAGGATGCAACTGTTTTCCTAAACGCCAGAAGCTAAAGCAACTGATAATGGAGGTAGTGAGCCAAATTTAGCTAGCCTTAGCTAGCACCTAAAACAGCTGAACACCTGTCTTTTTCTTACTGGACTGTCTGTCTGGTACTTCATGTTACACGAT
>JAPQRQ010000022.1:28719827-28731483 GCA_037367365.1 Apogon talboti
AGATTGATCAAGCTTGAAGTACTCGAGCAGGGCTTGCGGGACCTAGGAGGTGTGAGGTTAACATATGTCTCTCTTCCCTAGTTTCTTCTTCTTTTTTCTTTCTTTCCTTCTCTCTTCCTTATGTGTGTCTAGGATCGGCTGTCTCTGGCCCGCTTGCGGTGGGCCGATGAGGTCGCTTTATCTTGTATGTATGCAATTGTACTGTTGTTTTGTGAAAAATCTAAAATAAAATAATATAAAAAGAACTCACCAGTTTGCTGAAGTGACCTCTGTTGACCTTTACCATCTCCCCTCTGAAGCGCAGACAGGCCATGTCGTTCTCAAAGTGTAGCTCAACACGTGGGAGGGGCGGTGACGGAAGTGTCAGACGCACCGGGTAACAGTACACCAGACGAGACTGCGGCGGCGACGCACACACCTCTGCATCACACAGGACAAACTCATTTTAGTTTAGTTTTTCCTACTTGTTAAATTTCACTACTAGTTCCAGATTTCAGCCTTAGGCCCTCCCCCTTACACTTGGCAGCTGTGACCGTAGGGGTTGAAATATTCCCCTACAAAATGGGACAACCTTTGAACCCTGTTACGTCATCAGCAGTCATCAATGCTGCTATAAACAGATGTGACAACTTTGTTTGCGAAAGAATTCACCATGCCGTCAGCAGCTGTAACATGACTGGAAAAAAATCACTTAATTCAGACTCGTTTTCAAACTCAAGGTCCTTGTCCTTTGGAGTGGTCAACCATGACATTTTCTGTTTGTCAGTAAGCCAAATGGGCTTTGGGCATTTTTTGCGGCTATCAACCACAAACCGCAGAAATGCAGTCTATAATACATTGAAACAGCATTAAACAGACGATCAAATGATTCAGTTATTTACAAAAAAAAAGAAAAACGTAGATTTGTGGGTTTCTTTCATCACACTGCTGTACTTTTTAGCTGTGTTTACCTCCATCTTGCCAATGATTCGAACAGAATTATGAGAAATTTCTCATACCCCTCCATTTATAGTGTGGTCCTGAAAAATCTCCATTTCGGGGGCCATACAGCCCTTCCCCTCCGACTCACCCAGAATCAGGACACGTGGATGCCAAAACGGAGGGGTAGGGTTAAGAAGGAGGGCCAAGGGGTGAATTGGCATTCTGCCTTAGTTTTGGCAAATTATTCCAACGCTGGTTTTTACCTGTGGGTGGGTCTTGCAGTAGACTTAGGTGAGTCTGTCTCAGGCGGCGGCTGTACTCCGCTGACAGCTGGTAGATCTTTGAACAGATTCCCTCCACAGAGTCTTTAGCAACAGCAGTAACATGAGGTCCACACTGCTGCCTTAAATGTTCCAGACGGTCCTGCAAGCAGTTATTCATCTAATATGAATGTGAAGGTATGATTAATACCATTAATTTAAAAAAATTTAAAAAATTAAAAACATTTAAAAAAAAAACAGTAGTTGAGAATCTGAACCCTGTTTGACTCTACAGAAAAATCTGTAGTCTCATTTTTACACTGGTTGTCATGTAGTCCTCTAGCTTATCTTCTCATTATTTACCACAGCCCCTTTTCCACCACAGGACCTTTTACTTTACCAGGACCTTTGAAACGCCTCGGCTAGTTTCCACCAAAATTATCTTGGTTAAAAAAAATAATAATAATTTCCCCTCGACCCTAAACTTTCCCTGATTAAAATTCCTAGTGGGGGTGGGCTTTTCAGATTCCCTGGAATGCTTGGGGGCGGGGCTGTGTGCTGAAGAATGCTGATTGGTGGAAAAAACTTGCAGCGTTCCACACTTAGGTTCAGTCGCTAAAGCCAGCGCACAGCAGCAAACTTGTTTACTCCATTTCTCCAAGCTTCACTTTGTGTTTTGATCATTTGGAAAATGGGGCAAAAGAAGAGAAGCTATGAAAACTAGACAGATGACGTCCATTTACAAAATATACTATGAGGATCACGCCGAGTGTGTTCATCTCTCTCTTACAAGTTTCCTGCAATAATCTGTCTGTCTATCCAAATACACTCTGGATAAGCCTGGACCTTGTTGAATGTATTTGCTAAATAACATTTTTTTTGCTCCATTTTCCAAATGAATATACTCTTTTGAGCATATCTGACTGGAGTTGAGCTGAGCCCAGTGAATCTGATCCGGTCCTACAAGTGCATTTCAATCATCTGTTTATCCATCTGAATATGTGACAGCGTATTCAGCAAACATGCTCAAAACAGGGTGGACCTGGTCAAACATATGCTGAATAAGCTTTAAAGAAAATCAGTGGGAGTTCGACTCAAGACCACTGAGCCTTATTTGAATACATTTTCAGTATCTTTGACATGCGGTGGAAATGCAAAGCACACAGATTACCAGGAATTCTTACACCCAGGTAAAATAAGTTCCTGGTAAAAAAAAAGTTCCTGTTAATCTGGTGGAAAAGTGGAAATTACTGGATACCATGTAGTCTTCTTTGCTTGCAGAGTGATCTCGGCGTAGCCAGCTCATTGTATCTTCAGCGTTCCACTTCACCACCTTCCTGCTCTCTGGACTTGCATTTCTGCACAGGGTCAGAGTTCAAAGGACAATAAACAGCTTGCCCACCAGCCAATGATGTCAGCAAAATAACATGGACTGATTGGTTTGATGTGACTCACCTGGAGTCAATCATTTTCTTGGCCGCTTCTGCATATTTAAACAGCAGCTTCCTGGCCTCTTCTTTGTATTTAATACGCGACAACCTTACACATACACAGGCAAACAAGTAAGTACACAAACAAACAGGTAAAAACTGCAAAGTATTGTAAGTAAAGTGAGTAAATAATGAGAGATGTCTGGGTTTATTCTTTTTAACTGAAATGACAGGTTTCTTACTACAGAGAGTAGGTATCAGAGAGAAAACACACAGGTCAGTCTCTCCAGAAAAACATGATTATGATATTGCATAATTCAATGCATAATCAAGGAAATAGTGTGTATTATGCAGGAGTCCGCATTTTTTCAAAAATGGCGCATATTCACTGCAATAGCATATTTCTGCGCAAAATATGCTGGGCTCACATGATTTCATAATCCCCGCATTTTTCGGCATAAAGTTTAAAAGATATTGTATTGTAACTTGGCATGGGTAGTGATGGAATATGCAACGTGCAACGTCATCGGCTCACACGTCCACTGAAGGTAAACTAACCGCAAGCCTCAGAAAAAATCCTGCAAGATGATGAAAATGCAGGTCATTTGCCGACAAAAAATATATGCAAAAGACAGAGCAAACCAGTACCCCAATGTCCTACACGAAACCGGGTCATACTATTTTACACCCCATGAAACTGCACGTTGGAACGTAAGACAAAATCAACGCTGGAGCCACTTCAAGAAACAAAACATTTGAAATTGATTTTTGCTGCAGCGATAATGTTATATGAACATAAGGACTATAATAGCCTTGAAACAGATGGACTGTTCTACCTCACTTTAGTGAAGCAGGAAGCAATTATTTGATTTTTGACACTTGTGAAGTCACAGGATGTAATTAGACTTTTTTCATTTAGTAGTAGCCTAGTTAGAACAGGGTGTGGGAGAAGAATACGTTTTTTCATTGAAACATGTTTTTTCAGTTCCCGCATATTTTCGCAACTTTGTACATTTGTCATCGCATTAAAACCCTGTGTATTCCATCCCATAGTCAAGCATTTTTGCCCACATAATCAAAGATTTTTGCCCGCATTTTTCCGGAGGGACTGACAGGTGAGCAGACAGACAGGTACCTGATGGGAATATCATTCATGACCTCTCTGAACATAGACGGAGAGATCACTGGGTCACAGTCGCTGGGGAGTAAGGGGTCATGACCTTTATCAATGACTTTTCTCTCAAGCAGCCAGCGGTTAAATGACTCTCGGGGTGGATCAATACCTGTGACAACAGGTAAACCAACAAGTCAGACAAGTACACAGTCAAGTGAGCAGGACAAGTATCTCAGCTCTAAAATACTTGGTTGTTTGGAGACAAGACAGCACTGAATGTTGAAGAAATGTTCTCCTCCATCAATCTCCTCACAACGTTATTGTGATGGACGATAACACACAATGTGCATAACAGTGGTTGTTTTGTTAGCTGTAGCCAATGTAACCTTTTGTCATTGTTTCTATTCATAACCTTTATAGACAGAATTTGTAGGTGCAGCCAACAAGTGGAGGATGTCCACTCGGGTGGCCTCAAGTTCACATCCCTCTGTTTTATAGATGAGGTGGTCCTACATCATGCTGGTGGTTGACATCTCTGCTTCAACTGCTGACCCAAGACCAGACTAACCATAACTACCTACAGGGGCGTCGGGTGCTCACCTTCTCTTTGATGGCAGAGTTCATGGTAGTGTTGCCTCAGTTTGGTGACCAGCTGAGCTCTCTGGAGTTCGATCTCAGGGTGGGGGGGCAGGTGGTTGGCTGGGCGACGCTCTCTGATCACAGCATTGGTCTGGATGTCCAGATCCCAGTAAACACTGTAAACAACAGCACTACTGTAAAACTGTTGGACATATTCAGAGTCGACTCCCCTCAGCTTGCGTCCAGGGTGGTCACACTTAGTAGTACACCCCTATATACTTACACAGTAGGTCTGTAGGGAACGGGGGCAGGGCTTGGGGTCGTGGGAGTGGCTGGTGTCTGTTTTTCTTCAGGGGCAGCACTCCAGGGCTTTCCTCCAGGGGTGCTGGGAGAGATGGGTGTGGTCGGCTCCACCTAAAAAAAAGAAAAAAGTCATATGACATACAGTAATCGGTGTTGACGCCAAGATGACATCACATGACCAGGTGGGATAGATTTACCTTTGCTCGTTTGAAGCTGTTAGGACCCGCCCCCTGCTCCTCTGAGCTCCGCCTCTTCCTCTGACCATTACCAAGGTTACTGTCACCGCCCTCTGCAGGTGCTGCATTTAGACCCAGAGGATCAGACTGAAAACACAAACCAAACTGTCAGAGTTCATAAATCAGTCAGAGATCAATCAAACTGATCAGTTATGTGACTCACAATGACATCATGCTGACCCAGCACCGGTACCTCCCAGAGGCTCTGATTTGTGAATCTGTTGAAGTAGTATGGCCGGTTCTCTCGTCGAGACCAGCACTTTGCCCACCCGGCCTGGACCAGCTCATCTATCAGAGAGACAGGTGACGAGAGAGAGACAGGTAGAAGGAGAGTAAAAGTGATGAGCACCCCAATAAATAAACCAATGGATCTGGAATAACAAACCATAAAAAAAATTCTGAGTGAGATCATTTGGGGTTTTATTTTTAACTCCACCAACTGGGATTTATTCATATGTGATTTCACTGATCTGGACGAACTTACAGAAACTGTTTCCACATATGTCACCTATTGTGAAGAATTGGTTATTCCTAGAAAATCAATTTCCATTTACCCAAACAATAAGTCATGGGTGTCAAAGTCTGTCAAACATACAATAAATCAGCGTAATATTAGTTTTATCCAGGGAGACACTGATCAATATAGGGAAATTCACAAACCGGTGAAGAGGGAACTAAAGTTTGTCAAGAAAGAACAGGTATAAGGACAAAGTTGAGAACATGCTGAGCTCGGTAACACCCATCCGATACATTAACCTCAGGAAACTAGATTTGCTTTAATTACTCTCTTGTGAAATATTGAATTTACTGGATTATAATGCAGATTATGTAGTGAGTAGATTTTTAGGGATGGATGAGTAGGAATGACAGCCCTTGTTAATTTGTTAAATAATGTGTAAACCTGTTTGAAATGTAATTAAAAATTAAATGGAGAACAGTAGACAAAAGAGCAATGCTGCTAAAACATGTTTTTTGTATTCATCAGAGCGACGTTTGCAACATGACTTGAATTCTGGACTATGTATGACCTCCCTGATAAAAAAAAAAAATGTAATAAAAATAAAAACGAGTGGGAGAAGTGCACCAAGTAACAAACCAAAAACTTACTAATACATGCAGACAGGGAGAAGGACTTTCTTTCACTGTCATATTCAAAGTGTATTTGTCTGATCTGTCCGTCTATCACTGATATTCTATAGAAGGGTAATGTGGAGAGGCACTTTGGAAGTTCGTAAAAACTACGACACTGACTGCCCTATGAAAGGCTGAGAAAGCAAAAGGTGGGGGAACTAAAATGACAGTTAATCAGATAGCTGTAATTTTTTCCCACATGATGATTATTAAGTCAAAATAGTTTTCCTCTGTGATGGATGATCATCTAGTAGTCTGCTTGAGGCTGGTACCAGCAGCTAGTGTCCAGACTATTCAAGTCTGGCTGCTTCCATTCAGTGCAAGTCATCCAGGTACGGTACTGACCACAAATGGATTCAACTGTATTGAACCATTAAGAGATCATGCAGTTATACAAGGTACATCTATTACATTGTGTATATATAAAAGACTATATAAACTAAATGTATATTCAGCATTTCTTTTATAAGTAAATCATTTTGACTTGGTCATTTTAAAAGTAGCTCACAAACTGAAGAAGTGTGGGCAGCCCTGCTGTAATGTAATAATTTCACCTGATACTACATTAAACCAGGTGGGTCACAGGTGATGGTCACATGGCCCTATGGTTACCTGGTAGCTCCGGTGGTTTGGATGTCGTGGACGGAGAAAGGGGTGGTGCTTGGGAGGAGGTGGAGCCAGAGGGAGGCAGCATCATGGCCGCCTCCCCCTTCACAGATCCCTGGCTGTCATTGGACATGTCAGCTGCTCGTCAGAATGACATGGACCTGCCTGAATAAGAAGAAATGTCAGATTTTCAAAAGAAACCATGAACAAACACACGATTAGGATTACATCTGAAAAAGAAAAAAAAAACTTTCATCAATTAAAACATACATTTTATAAATACACTAACAATTTGGATATAATAAACTGACTTTACTAATTCAGTCCATCACCTGGTCTAGTATCATGTCATCAAATCACTAATGAAATGTAAAAATATACAGACTTTTCCTTTTTTTATTAAATATAACGGAGTTTAAAGGGTCAAATGAACAGAAATAATTCTATTTTACATAGGTCAGGCAGCTCAGATGTGGAGATACATTTACTACTCTGATAGTAAACTGAATGTGTGTCTGACACGGTACTTCATTAATCAAGAAATACATAAATTATTTCCACGTTTGGCCATGTCCTCTAAATAAACAATGGTCTTAAGAGTCAAACTAACACGAATTACTTAAATAGATTTTTATTATTGTATTCTGTGATGCTCAATCGAACTGGCTGTGACATACTTATTACTCGTAACCGAATGTCCGTCTATTTTTCTTTCTTCATAAGAAACACATTTATCAATAAATAGATGAGTGATGATTATGTTTGACAAAGTGCTTTAAAATGGATCGATCAGTCGTCGGAGGCAGATGATTGATCATTCATTTTGTACTGTGAATCAAACTGACTGAGAAAATGAAAGTAAACAGGCCGAGCTGTTTACGCACGGAGCTACTGTGTGTTTGTGCTGAAAGATAACTGAACCACATCGCATCTATCAACGATCAACAGACTGATCAACAACTCCGTACACCAACGTGTGAGATTATTGATAAACACTAAATGATCAATTCCGATGTTTTCGTTCTCGTACGCAGAAATGAGCGCCATGGTTACACGCATGCGCCTGGCAAGTTCCCTGACAAACACGGAGGAGGAGGTGGATAAGGAGGCGGGGGGAGGACAACAAAAGGCTGCGGCTGCCTCTCCGTAGCCCGAGCAGAGACACGGATACACCGGGAGAAAGTACGGGCTCGCAGCTATCTCGAACCGGCCCAAAGCAACCAAGAAACACAGCCGCGTGGACGGGCCTACGCGAGCCGTCACCGTTACCGGCCATTTTGACCGGACGAAGTCGGTGTCTGCTCCGCGAGGCAGCTGCTGTTTAGGCGCCACTTCTCAGACAAGATGGCGGACACGCCCCTGCCACAGCGCTGCGAGCTCTGCGCATAATTTCGGCGGTTTGCTTCAAGCCGAGTCGCTCTGCGCGCTACCAGCCCGGTTCATCCGAAGCCCCAAACCTTCAGCCGCCCGTCGGTACAGCCATAGCGTCCCGGCAGGACCTCTGCCCTTACCTTGACCGAAGTATTTGCGGAGAGCTGTAGGTTCTGTCCGTTAGTGTCGGGTCCTCCGCTCCGCTCCCTCCCCGCCTGCTCAGACATCTTTACAGGGACCCGGAGTGAAGCAGTGCGCAGGCGCAACTGCGGCCCCGCTTCCTGTTCTGATTCGTCCTGCCGTCGCCGCCATTTTGAAAAGGTCGACGAGGCGTCGTTAGCTCTGAGCGTCTTCAACCAAAATCAGTTCTTAAACATCCTCACATCTCATTCATTCATTTATTGAGAAGAATGAAAGGTTCACTTTTTATTTAAGAGATTTGATTTGATTTGTACGTGTTTAACTGTATTTTAGAAATAGCTTGTCTCGCAATATCAACAGACGACCAGCTCCAACGCAAACTTAACTTAAACTAGAACATCTGATTGAAGCTTTAAAGCCCTTGGACATGTCAACATGAACAAAACAGATGTGAACATGTAATTGTATCAGTATCTCATTCATTAGACTGATTTGAAAATGGTTCATTGATCTGGTGAAAATCTTCAGACTTCTGATGTATCTGGGCTATGGAATAAACAAACTAATTCTTTATATAAAATGATCATCACATGGTGAAAAAACATACTGAATATTATGGACATTTATGTGACATACCAAGTAGATTTAAAGTTGTGATAATGTTAATTAAAATGTGTGTTTATGTAATCATAAACTTAATACAACCTAAATATTTCGATCAAACTTCTTATGTTTTGTTTTGGTTTTTTTTTTTTTTTTTACAAATATTTAGATGAGTGTTTAGATTTAGGAAGCTCTGGATAAAAAAATCACTTTGATTTCCAGAAATGAGTTTAGCCATTTTGAATCATTTCAGTATCAGTACCAATCACTAAATTGAAATCTATTCAGTAATGTTATGTGTTCTTTTTTTCCCCATGGTGGGATCAATAAAGTCTCATCTTCAATAGTTTATCTCCTTTTGACGCAATAAGTCTGTCATTCAAAATATTTACATGAATATACATAATGCACAGAAACAGTTGAGTAGAAAGACAAGTTTAATCATCAAATTGTCATTACATTTTATTTGCAAATATTTAAGAATAAAGGAATTTCAGAAATTGGTGACTTTGTAGTCAGTATTGTTACATCCTGTTATTGTTTAAAATACTATTAACTAAGGATGGAAACATATGGAACACTTGTTATAACTAATGTTGCATTTATTAAGCATTCAGCCTTATTTTTATGTACATTGTACATGAGTCAAAGATCAGAATATTTCGCATTGACAATAAGTTCACTATCATGAATTAATAATATGAGAATATTTAATTTCTAGTTCAGTAACTTCAGTTGCAGAAGAAAAGAAAAGAAAAGAAAAGAAAAGAAAAGAAAAGAAAGAAATACCAGTAAGTTTGATTGTGTAATTAATGAAAAGAGCAGATGACATTCATGTCACTTCAATCAGATGACTGGACTGTACGGAGCAAAGCTTGGTTTAGTTTTTTTAGTCTTTACATATACGTTTAATATTTTTTTGCACAATATGTATATATTTATTTGCCTTGTAAAAAGGGACACCTGTAACTCAAATTGATTATTTTCAGTGCAATGTTTTTAGTTCAGGAAGACAAGGGAGTGTTGGGACAAATCCAGGTGTGTTAATGTGATTTCTCATAATTAGTACTGCTGTTATCTGATAAAACAAATCAGATTACATTGTTTCCTCGATTAATAATAATTGGATTACTCCAGAAATCAGATAATGATCAGAGTATTAGTGACTATGTAAATGGCCTCAGTAATCACAGGAACTAGGATTTTCACATTTGACATAAATCAGGTTTGTGGATCAGGTAAAGGTGTGATTTTAATTAGAATATCTCTAGTGTGACAGATGTCAGAGGTCAGCGACCTCCTGCTGCAGCATCAGGTCAACGGCAGCTTCCACATCCTCCACCACATGAGTTGGCTCCACCAGGTCTGGGTCCAGGACCAGGTCTCTGTGACCGTGGAACACTGTGTCTGTGACACTATTGCTCTGGTTGCTAGGCAATGGGGCATGAGGGTTGTACACACCTGTGCACACCTGAGGACAGGTAGAGTAGCTGATTAAAACACAGACCAACAGACAGAGAAGGTTAATTTGACTCCACCCACCAGTATAGAATGACACTCAGTCGCTGCACACGCCAGCTCCTCCTCTGGCACCACCACCACTGCCTCGGTCCCTGACCCCTGGGCAACAACCTGAGAGGATGTCACCATGGTAACATGCTGCTGAGCCAAGTACCGGTTGTATAGGTTCGCGCCGTAGATGTCCGTCATCAGGTTGTCACTAAGCAACAACGTGTTGTGGTTTGATCAGATGGTGTTTTTAGAACAAAAAGTATTTAATCGGGTGTAGAACAAAACTATGGTGTCAGAGGTGGATGAGGTGTGGATGTTTGTTTTTCATTACCCCACAGCATAGACGGTCTTCAGTGTGTGGTTGTTGTTCTGTTTCCTCAGTAGATGTTCTGCATACTGATATGTCAGCAGGCCAGGTTTTCCCAGCAGCCCTTGATATTGTAGGTCACGTCCCATCAACTTCCTGTAGACGGACTCCAGACACAGCAGGAACATCCCATGACCGAATCTACGGCAGCACAGAGGGGTCAACGCCAGTCAGCAGACACCTGTTTCTCCATCAGATCACTTTCTGATCTTGAATTTCCCCAGATTAAAACAAAGTCAAGTCAAAATCAGCTTTATTGTCAGTTTTGCCATGTGTACATCTTCTTGGTGGTTCTTGTAGGTTCAACTGAACTGGTTTCACTCTTTTGAAAACGTTTTATCTCTCATCTAAGAGACTTCTTCTAATAACTGGTGGAGCAAATTGGACTTATAAACCTGTGGTGGGAGTAGTCTGTGTAGATGTTAATCCATATATTAATAAACGCAAGTGTTAGGGTCGTAGAGGGGGTGTGTCCCTGGGGGTCAGGGTCATCAGTGGGTATGTGTGTGTGAGGAGGGGGTGGGTCGGTGTCCAAGTCCCTCAGGGGATTGTTGTTTGCTTTCAGGTGAGTCCAGGTGTGGAAGGTTGTTAGTTGAAAACTGTTTGGGAATGTTCTTTAAAATAGTGCTATAGGTTTTAGATCAGTAGTGTCAGACCACCACCTCTGTTCAGGGAAGGAAAATGTCTTCTTTGACTCCTGTCTTAAACCATTTGTTGTCTCTGGCCAATATTCTGACACTGCTGTCCTGTAAGGAGTGTCCCTTTTCTTCCAAGTGCAGATGGACTGTAGAGTCTTGTCCTGAGGTGGAGGTTTTCCTGTGTTGAGGCGTTTATGGAGGGGCTGTTTGGTTTCTCCTATGTATAAGTCTGTACATTCCTCACTGCACTGAAGGACCTAGACAACGTTGGTTTGCTTCTCCCCAGGTAGTTTGTCCTTGGGGTTGACCAGAGCCTGTCTCAGGGTGTTGGTGGGTTTGACACAAACACTATTTATCAAAAAACTACAACACCATTTTGAACAACATTCCCAAACAGTTTTCAACTAACAACCTTCCACACCTGGACTCACCTGAAAGTAACCC
>JAPQRQ010000022.1:28761555-28801741 GCA_037367365.1 Apogon talboti
GTAGACACATGGATGCACAGTATACAACGACAACCCAGCCAATAAACTTGTGTTTGTTCAGACCCCGTTGGTGTCAGACTGGTGGGCGGAGCCAGTCGCTGTGATGGTTCGGTCCAGGTGGAACACCGTGGACAATGGAAAGACATCGCAGACTCTATTCTTCTTTCATTGTATCCCTGGAACCTGAAGGCGGCAGCTGTAATCTGTGGTCGACTGGACTGTGGCTCAGCTGTTTCTGTAAAGAGTCGACGTCGCGTATCAGCTGTTCCTCTGTGGTGGATCGACCCCCTCTGTATTCAGTCCACATCCACACTGAAGAACTGTCTGACCATGGGGGACATATTCAGCTCCTCCACCCTGGTCCTCACCTGTGCAGGTAACTCTACTGAAGACATCTGTGGTTTTTCCATGAGTCCAGTCCAGTGTGTTTGATCTGAACCGTGTCCCCCATGTGTCCACAGACTCTGTCAGACTGGTCCGTGGGTCCAGTCTGTGTTCAGGCAGACTGGAGGTCCAGTCTAACCAGTCCTGGTCCTCGGTGTGTGAAGAGGATTTGGATCATAACGATGCCCAAGTGGTCTGTAGGGAGCTGGGCTGTGGGGCTCCTTCAGTCCTCCAGGGGGCGCTCTACGGAGAGGGGGAGGCTCCAGTCCGGACCAGTGAGTTCCAGTGTGGAGGCAACGAGTCTGCTCTCCTGGACTGTAGAAGGTCCAGCTTAGTGAAGACCTGCACACCTGGAAAAGCTGCTGAACTCACCTGTGCAGGTACATAGGAGGCGTGGCTTTGAGATTAGATTAGATTAGATTAGATTAGATTAGATTAGATTAGATTAGATCAAGTTAAATTAGATTAGAATAGATCAAGTGATATTAGATTATATTAGATAAAGTTAAATTAGATTAGATTAGATTTGATTAGATTAGGCTTTACTGATCCCACAGTGGGGAAATTCAATGGTCAAGGCAGCAACAGAATAAAGTGCAAGAAAAAATGTGCAGCATAAAGATAGTGCAAAACAATAAGAACAATAACAATATGGCGGTGCTTCTTTGACTCATTTGTTCATGTCTCTGCTCAGATCCGCTCCGGTTGGTGGGAAGGCCCAGTCGCTGTGCTGGTACTGTAGAGATGGAAAACCAGAGACAATGGAGACCAGTAGGAACCACAGACCCATGGAGCCTTCAGTCTGGATCTGCTGTGTGTCAACATCTGCGCTGTGGTTCAGCTGTTTCAGTGAAGAGAAGAACTGATTCTCCAGACAGACCAGTGTGGTTCATCTCATCTAGGTGTGTGAAGTCAACATCTGGACTCAGAGACTGTGTAGTACTGAGTCGTAAAGACAATCACACGTCTGCTCTGGAGGTGGTTTGCTCAGGTAAAACAGGACACAAACTGGGTCTTAAACTGAACTGTTAATGACCAGCTGTTAGTTTCTAATGAGGTTTGGATGACTATCTCATTCACTGTTGATTATAGTCTGTAAAATGTCATGTTCAGATCCCACATGAACCTTTGTAATTTGAACACTGACTCTGGATTTTTTTACCCATGAATCCCTTTTTAATGGCAGCCTACTGACAGATTCCTCCATGTTTTCATTGCTCAGTATTGATCAGGTTTAGAACTCATCTGGATCAAACTCGTTTTTTCTCACTGACGATGCCTTCTATGACCAGTTGTTTCCAATCATGTCCCTGTGTGTGAACAGATTTGCTGCCTCAGCCAATCATCTCCCTGTCCGTCTCCGCTGACGGGGTCTCCGAGGCCTACCAGCAGGGGTTTCGGCTGCTGATGGGCTCCAACTTCACCATCACATGCTCTGTTGAACCACAGTTCCCAGGAGGCTCCTTCCAGCTGATCTCCGACACCTCGAAGCCACAGAACCGCACCCTGCCAGCTGTCAATCACTCTGCCCACTTCCTGTTCTCTGCCATAGGCTACGCCCACCGAGGGGACTACACCTGTGTTTATCACGTGGACGTTTTCAACCGCAGCTTCTCCTCACCTCAGAGCCCAACCCTGTATCTCACCATCGGAGGTAACGCCAGGACAAACAAACCACCACAATGCATCAGTAAAAGTCACGACCTGGTTCAACAACATCCACAGGAATGAGGAGATGTGCGCTGATTATGACAGTAATTAGTCTTCATATTAGTAAATCAGTTTATTAACAGAAACTGAATGTAATAGAGCAGGGGTGTCAAACATACGGCCCATGGGCCAAAACTGGTTCGCCAAAGGGTCCAGATATTAACAATCAATTTAGTTCAGGTTCCAGTCAGACCAATTTAATGTCAAGTGGGTCAGACCAGTAAAATACTATAGCAACCTATAAATAAAGACAAATACAATTTTTTCTTTGTGTAAAAATGTACAATTACATGAACGTGTGTACATTTTTAAAATATCCTTTAACAGCTAAATGAACCTGAACAAATATGAACCTGAAATCTAAAGAAAATCAAGTGTAATTGTACCAATATTCTGCCTGTTAATGTTTTGTGGATTTGTAGATCCACTGTGATCTGTAAGTTGTACATGTGGAAATGATAAACTGAGACACAATATTGTTAAAATTGCACTTAATTTCTTAGGAAATTTGTTTGCATGTTATTCACACTTTTAAAGGATAATTTGTAGATGTAAACACATTAATTATGCTCCTCCAGTGTGAGTTTAAGGTATTGGTTTTAAAACTGAGGTTTATGTTTTGGTTCAACATTGAATGTGTTTTTATTGCTTCAGCTTCTGTGATTGGACTGATCATCAGAGTGGTGCTCATCGTCCTCATCCCGCTCATATGCATCACCTCCATGTTCTACTGTCAGGTATGTTCACATCTTCATCCAATGAAGTCGATGGACTTCACCAAGTCCCAGACACTGCAGTCTCAACAGAACACGTGTTGCTGTGTTTTCCTAGGCCAGTAGGGGGCAGCTCAGACTGAAGGCTGCTCACCAATACGACGGGCGGGTTCAAGACTTTCAGATGTCCAGTGTGCTGATGTGAAGTTTTGTGGTCAGTGTTTCGTCCATCACTCCAGTAACACATAGACAAAAGATGAGGCACATCCTTCCTTCCAGATCGTGAGGCCCTAAACTGTAATTTATTTAGCTTGTATTTAAACTGGTACCAGGACTTAATATAGGATTAGTAACAAGAAAATTAACAATGATTCCAACTGAACCCAGGTCAAAAATGGCAAAAACAGGAACATTAGAAACAAAAGACAGCCTCTAGAGGTATGTGGATTAGGCCTCGTTATTCTCATTAGACACAAATAACTCACATCAACAATGACCCAAGTATTAAAATTTAATTTGACCAAGTTCATTATTATCAAACAGGTCTGTTTTTAGGTAGAAATGTTTTAAATATTAATAATTCTTACATCTATAAGAGAAAATGGCAGTAATGTGTCAGTGTGACGATACGGGGGCCTCTGCTGTAAATAACACATTGATGAGGTTTTCAGTTTTATGTTTCAGCTCCAGGACAAATTCACCTCAGGATCAATGATGTTAATGTGAATGTAACACTGAATGTAATATATTTTATGCCAATATTATACTTTTTGTATTGATTCATTTATTGCTCATGCAGAAATACATTAGAATTGTGTTTATGTATATATTGCCAAAAAATTGCATTCCATTGTCCTTGGTTTTAACGTACTCAATGCCCTACCTTATTCTGTATCTTTCTTTCAAGAATTGTCTGGTCCGTTTTACTATGAAGAAACTTAAAGTTTGAGAACTGTTAATAAAATGGATCTAACAAATTTAAAATGTATGTGTACAGTTTCCATGTCACTATTACATATAATCTGTGTAAAAAAAAACATGACAATTACATACATTTCCTATCACACTAAAGACACACAGGCAGAACTTCAAAATAAAATTTAATCATTTTTACAAAATGAAATCTGGATTAGAAAACATTTAAATACCATATAACCAACCAAACAGCTGACAATCTCTTTATCAGCTGACCTCCTCGCAGCTCATGGAGCTCAAACACTGAATAATGTTCAGAATGGGCAGGGCTACAGTATGCCATGCCCATAAATGCAAATGAGAACAGGAAACTGAAGGAACACTGAAAAAGAATGAAATGCTGAGTACAAAAGGGGGTGGGGCCTACTGTCCACCATCCAAACAGTGGGGTCACCGGCGTGGAGGCGGAGCCAGCAGCTGTGTGGCAGTGACAGACTCTGGGAACAGGTTGTGATAGGTCGGTAGAGGGATGTAGGCTGCTGTGATCATCTTACCTGAGACACAACATGGGATACATCAGAGCTGCTCTCTGATTGGCTCACAGTCTTAGGGGTAATGTGACACATAAGTCTTACCAGCAAAGTATCGTCCATGTAAGGCGTTGACGGCTGCCATGGCAGCAGGGATCGACGGACATTTGACATACACGTTACCCTGGTAACAAGCAGAGGAGACACTCAGCATCACTAGAGTTATTACTATTAACTATTAATCTAAAAATAAAACAAAAACTGAGTCTAAGATTCAAACTGATAATAAAACTAGGACTAAAATGAAAACAAAAATCAGAACACTAAAGAAAAAGTCACTCGTAAAACTAAACTGATCTCAAAATCCCATCTGAAAGAGTATTTGTTCTATATGTGTGTGTGGTTGTACCTCAGAGGAGTTCTTATCCACATAGATGTGAACGACTCCTCCATGTTTGTTACACTCCTCTATCACATCATGCTGGATGTCGACCTCCCACCCAGGAATGTCCTCACTGAGGAGACAGACATGAGGTCAGACAGAAAGATGGATAGATGTACAGACAGATGGACGGCTGTAAAGACGGACAGACAGATGTACAGACAGACAGACAGCTGAGCGTTACCTGTTGGGGTTGAACATGTTGGACAGTTGGAAACAGTGTGTAGCGAGAGGCTGCGACGGCAGATTCAGAGCAGAGTTCATGCTCAGACTTGGATTCATGGCCGCTGAAACACACACACAAGTTTATTAAACAAGTACATAAATAACATACATGTGACAATGCAGAGGCCACTTGCATCCTCCATGACCCACCCACCCTGTACCTGAACTGTTCACCCCTACGCCCCCTATGGCTGGAGGCTGCGCTGCATCCAGGTAAACTGAAAACCCCTTCTACTCAGATACAGTCAGACTGTTGAACGGCTCCACCTGAACTAAAATGAGTTCCACACCGCTCTAGAAACTACAGATTATTCATTAAATGAGGTTAAATGTGCTCATTAACACAGCCTTTGTGTGTGCTCTGTGTTACCTGACACAGCAGCCATGGCTCCGATGGCGATGGCTCCACTCATCTGCAGAGCCTGTTGAGCAGCAGGAGGGATCTGAAGACCTGAACCTGAAAACACATAAACACACCCTTCAACCCACTGTCTGGGTGGGACTGCACATACACCTGACCTTAACCTGGCACCAGATATACTGTATGTGAAGGGGAAAGGGGTTTTACTCAGATTTCAGAGGGATGAGGTGCACTCTGGGTTCTAGGAGTAAATGATTCAAAGTACAGTAGAACCTCACCGTACGAATTTAATTCATTCAATGACTGTGCTCCTTTTGTGATTTACTTACTCTACAAATCAATTTTCATCATTGAAATATAATTAATCCACCTGTTGGAGGACCACCTGCTCCTCCTGCCCATTTTCACTCACATTTACGCTAAAACACTCAAGAACTGCGGCTCGTAAAATGAATTTCTCGTCCTATGGTGGACTGGTACTGAAAGGCTCCACTGTAAAAGGGATGACACAAATAAACACTACAGTAGAATACTTACCCAAAAACATCATCAAATCTATTCCTACCTGTGGTTACTCTTATTCAACCAGAGCCCTTAGAGCTCACGTTGTCCTTCCATTCTAGTCTAGTGGATATAGACTCGTCTGTCACTCACCCTCGGCAAGGCGGGCCATCAGTTGCAGGCGTCCTGTCGTTCCCAGTTCGATGCCGGAGCGTTCGAGTTCGTCGCTGTCCAGGCAGGATGAGGCCGTGGAAGCGTCGATGTGCTCAGTTACATGACCCACCTTCATGGGCCGCCCTGCCAGCTCGAAGCCGTTGAGCTGATCCAGAGCCTTTTTAGCACATTCTGCATCGGAGAACTGAGAGTGTGTGAGAGAGAGAGAAGTTTCAGTCTATTATCAGATTTCTTTCAGAGTACGTACATATATAGTGATGGTAGATGGTACTTCCTGTTACTGTCTTCAAATGTCACTTCCATTTTCTTTGATTTTAATTGTTTTTACGCATATTCAGATGTAAAAGAACTAAATAAATCAGATTACCATGTATACATACAGGAAGACGTTGGAGTACTGGGGACAAATCCAGGTGTGTTAATCTGATTTATTATAATCAGATTACTGCTGTTATCTGATAAATCACATTATACTATACCAGGGGTGTCCAACTCATTTTAGTTCAGGTTCCATTCAGCCCAACATGATCTGAAGTGGGCCGGACCAGTAAAATAATAGATGAGTAACGTAACTCCAAACTTTTCTCTATGTTTTAGAATGAAGAAAGTAAAATTATATAATGAAAATGTTTAAATCTACAAATTATCCTTTTTAAAAAAGTGAATAACATGAACTATGAACAAACTGAAATTTATTAAGAAAAATAAATGCAATTTTAACAATTTTGTGCCTCCGCCTACCCATGTGCATTACAACTTTACAGATCACACTACAGTTTTTGCATTTCGCAAATTTATCCCACGGGTCAGATTGGACCCTTTGGCGGTCCACGGGCCATATCTTTGACACCAGTGGATTATACTGTTTACGTGATCAATAATAATCTGATACCTCCAGAAATCAGGTAATGATCAGAGTATTAGTGTGGATGTAAACGGGGTCACTGATGAAGACGATGTGATGAAGGACTCACTGTAATGAAGCCGTAGCCTTTGGAGCGTCCTGTCTCACTGTCCATCATCAGCTGGATGCTCTCGATCTGTCGACACAAATACACAATCAATCAGTGGCTCTATGTCTTACATCTGTTTTTTTTTAATGTGTTGACTTAATGTTTTTTTCCAGAACTACTCGCCCCTACACACTGTTTTACTTGTCAGTGGGTATCAACCAGACTAGTGTTAATTGTCATGTTTAATCTGGTATGTAAACCTCAGTATAGTACGGATGTCTGCTGTGTTTTACTGTGGTGCCAGTGAGTCTGACCCGTCCAAACGGCTCAAAGATTCCTCTCAGCATCTCCTCGGTGATGTTAAAGTGCAGCGAGCCCACGTACAGCCTCATCGGTCCAGACGTTCCTCTCTGCAGGTTGTTGGCGGCGGCTGCAGCCCGGTTCTTCTCCGCCTGAACACAGAAAAGCAGACATTCAGTCATGACGGTAGACGGCAGAGTTCTGACCTGCAACTGTTCAACGGAAGCAAATAAAAAACAAATAAAATGGAAATGATAAAGAACTAAATTCACACTGGTACGTTCTTTATAAACGTCAATTTATAAATTTCTATATTAAAATGAGGCCATTTCTAAACTAACATTCTGCAGATTAGTGATTTGTTTGGTGAAGCTGTGATTATGTTCATGCTGTACTCATTAATTCTACTGATAAACCCTTGTAGTTATCCTTATTTCAGTGTAATTAGTCAAAAACACCTGTACTTATCAGCATATATGCAACGAATATTTTCATCAGGATTAAATGTTTTAATATCCGTTTTATCTGTTGGTTTGTCACATTTCATTTTCTTTAATTTGTCTGTATTCACCATTTTTGCCCTTATATTGCGTTTCATGACTAACATGTACCAAAAAGCAGAACATTTCACAAATATAAACACAGAACTTTCAAATCTACTCTAATGATCACAAAAGATCAGAGTAAAGAGTAAAATCAAATTTAAAAATATATTTAAATATTTGGGTTTTATCTGACAAAGAGAACAAAATAAACCATATGGACAAAAGAAAAATGTGCAGAAGAGAAAACCAGTGTGAAAATGAACACTGGGGTGTTTCCGTTTGTACCTGCGAGGCCTGGACGATGATGGGAACTCCCAGCAGCCTTTGCCCCGTCAGACCGATGGCCAGAGGGACAGAATTTGCTTCCACAAATTCGATGTATGCGATGCCCTTTGACCTACGGGAGTTTCTGTCGGAGATCATCCTCACATCTCGAACCTGCACAGGGATCGGGGAAATGGTTACCACAGCAACCACCACCACTTTACCCTCTGACGCATTAGTCGATATCTGGATCAGTTTGGTTTGGATTATTATTATTAGTTAACACGTCAACTGACGTCTCACAAGCCTTAAGTTCATGAACAGAAGAGGATTTGGTTTATTATTTAACAGCAGCATTAGCATCAAATATTCACTAAAGCTCTTGAAGATATTTTACAGGATTGTAAGAATATGGATCCAAAATTCTGTAAAAAAAAAAAAAAAAAAAAAAAAAAAAAAGGATTTTTAGTTAAACGAAAAAAGTCCTCTGCAAACCTGAGGAAAAAACTCTGAGGTCGACTCCATTTTCAGTGTCTTTATCTGTTGTGACTTGTGACTCAATTCTGGGATGTAAATGAAAACACTTTGATATCAGTGAAAAGTGTAAATTTACGGCTTTATTAATAAAGCACTTTAAAAACAACACAGTTGGCAAAAGTGCTGTACAGACATAAAAACACATAAAAGAATTTATAAAAACAACAAAAGTAATTTTATATTAATAAAATAAAAGCCAACCTCTCACACTAGTTAAAATCCAAAGAGAAAAAACATGTTTTAAGAGAGGATTTAAAAACAGAAATGGAGTCGTCCTGCCTGATGTGCAAAGGTCGCTCATTCCATAGTTTGGAATCAGCGACTGAAAAAGCCTCATCACCTTCAGCTTCCTGTGTGTCTTTGGGATGAATGACGGTGACTGATCTGTACAACTGGAGCAGGTCTAACAGATACTGTAGGGTAGGGCCATTTTCTTTGACCTGAGGACACACCTGTGGCCCAGCTGACCAATCAGAGCTCACCTTCCCAACAGCAGAGAAGAACTCCTCCAGGTCGCGAGGTCGTATCCGAGCCGCCAGCTGCATGCAGAACACGGTCCGAGCATCACGCTCCTCTGGGGTCAGGTTATTTATGGGCTGTCTGTACACAAATACACACAACACACACATAAAACACACACAGCATACACACACACACACAGGCACCAAAAGAACAGATGAAGAAGAGGGTGAAAAGCAGGCAGAAATCACACAGAAACACTTAGAACAGTGTAACCAGAGGGTATTAATGTTAACTTAAGGGTGTGTGGCGTTTAGGAAGAGCCTGGATATCTGTTCAGGTTATGGAGCTGATGATCATTCAGCCTCTGGAGGCACATGGCGTTGACATTCCTCACCTGATGGGACTCTTCTCCTTCCTGAAGGGGCTTTTACTCTTGGACCGTCGACGGCTGCAAAGACAAAGAGAATAACTCAAAATCAGACGCGAAACACTGTGTTCTCAGTCTATTATCTCAGTGTGAAAGGACGCTGCTATGGGCACATTTCACATCATTTAGATTCAACAAAATAATGTGTAAAAGCAGAAGTATTCGTTATAAATGCGGGGGATTATTTCACAAAAGTGATTGACTCACTTCACTGTTGCTTACATAAGTGTACATCTAACAATAAAGTGCAGAATAGAACAGTACAAGTTCAGTGCTTCTGTGTATTCGTACGACTTGTGGGGGTCTCTGTGTGTATTCGTACGACTTGTGGGGGTCTCTGTGTGTATTCGTACGACTTGTGGTGTTCTCGGTATCGCCCTCCTCGCTCTCGGCTTCGACTGCGGCGTCGTTCTCGGCTGCGTCGCCGCTCTCGGCTGCGGCTTCGTTTGCGTTCTCGGCTGCGACTCCTCTTCTTCTCTCGACTCCTGCTCCTCTTCCTCTCCCGGCTGCGCTTATTCCTATTGGACACACAGCAGCCAATCAGAACGGGGCTAAAACACATGCAGAATGTGTGACGTGATGTGAGTCCATGTAACAGAGACATGGGAAATATAAGATGCATTTTTCTATGGAACAACAATGCATGCACCCAAGAAAGAAAAACATTTTTTCATAAATACGAGCTCTTTTCACATGTCATAAATTCAACCTATTTATCACTCAACATCTTGTGATCCAGCTTTACTTTGCTTTTAAAACATTCCTGTAGAGTTTTGCCGATTCGTTTGTGTGTAAAACAGATAACATTCAGACCAGAGACTAAAACTAAAACCACACTCTGGACTTGTCTAAATTATCAGCAGCCCAGGTCGGACGTTACTGTGTGAACAACATCAAACTGGAACAAACTGAAACATAACAATGATGAACAACTCTTAATGTTGCAATTCCATTCCATAGTCGTTACAGTTTTATTAGTTATTACTATTATTATTTTGTAATTTATGTCTTTTACACTCTTTATGCTGCACATTTTTTCTTGTGTTTCATTCTGTTGCCTTGATCATTGAATTTCCCCATTGTGGGACAAATAAAGTCTCTAATCTAATAACAGCAGTGGACGGAAACAAGGAAAAACCAATATTTCCTTTTGCAGATTTTCTGAAAACTTGGTTAAAATACATGATACGTTTGGATCGAAGCCTGTAGTTAACCAGCTGATGTGTAAATGTGACACATATCTGTTCTTACATTCAGCTGTCTGCTCAGTGAATATGATGTATTAAATATCACTATAAACACTGACAGAGGCAGCAAACGACAGACATTTACTATAGAACAAACACTACATGGATAAAATATTATTCACGTTGAAATCTCCCATTAAACTTGAAGAAAGATACTGATGTTTATAAACTATATGGATATAAATATTGGGACACATCATGTCCACAGCTATAAGATGTCCTGTTCATGATGATTTGAGATAAAAACATCAATATTTCCTTAAAGTTTAATGGTAGATTTTTCTTCCTCAATGAGATGTGAAAAAAAAGTAGATGGTTAGTTGTGGTAGATAATTATTATTTACAGTCAGAGCATGAAAAATATTTTAGAAACTGAGAAGTAGAACATTTAAAATAATAGTCATGAAAAAAAATTTTCGAGAGAAATTAAGTCAAAACATCTGAGGCATTTTGGAAAGAAAGATAACAATGTAAACCAAACTAACCAATGCATTGATATTTATCCCAATATAAAACTATATTATGACATTTGTCATTATTGTTTTGTATCCAAGACCCCTGTTAGAAAAGAAACACCTGAATTCAACATGTCCACATACTTTTGTCTGTTTACTGTATCAGCGCTTGATTATACAACTAAAAATGCTCTCATGAGAAACACTTTAAATGTCATTAAATGTCACCTTAAGTGTCAAATTATTTCTTTAAGATTAAAGGTTGATTTTTTTGTCCTTGGTGAAACAGGACAAAACAATACAACAAAACTGGTCCACAATTTTGTGCCCATTCTTAATTATGATTTTTAAATCACATATCAAAATAAAGAAAATGAGTCTGATTTGAGTTCTTATTCATCAAGATGAACAAACAGCACAGCATCTCACAAAACTACAGGTAGAACACTCAAAACTGTCAATGATAAAATGTTTATTGATCAATATGCAGTATTGAAATTAAGAATCAAAACTAATTAAACAATAGGATACTGAAATGTGTGTTTGTCTTCTAAACAAAAATGCAAACAAATTCAACCCTATAGATAAAATTAAGACACTCAAGAGCTGCGTTGTGTTTTTACCTGTGGCTGCGGTCGTCTGGTCCGTCGGGGCTCAGGTTCCTGGCGTCCTCCTAAGCGGGGTCGACAGAGAACAGCATGAGGAGGCAGACGCAACATTCAGGTGTGAGGAGGGGGCGGGGCATGGGGAGGGGGCGGAGCGTGGCAGGGGAAGGGAGGGGAGAGAAAATATAAACACAATTTAATGAGTCACGCTCAAACAGACTGTGTGAGGAGGGGTCAGAGGTCAGTCAGTCCCAGGCTGTGGAGGTCCGGCAGCGGTCTGGCTCTGACTCGTCTCCAGCCGAGGGGACGCTGTGGGGAGGGGACTCCTCTGAGGGCCCTGAAGCAGACAGGGAGTCTTAGTCAGCCCAGAACCACAACCAGAACCAAGGACAAAGCCTGGACCCTGAGCTCAGCCTGATCTGTATCATCATGTCTCTAAGTCTGTGCTTATGAAGCAGCGCCACACCGGGCTGAATCCAAACACAGAACAGCACTGTACAGCCTCCTGCTGGGACACGACCCACCCTGGACCTGGACTAAAGCAGGGGTCAAGGGTGGTTGAGGTAACGGCAGGCTCAAGTAGGTCTGGGTAAAAAGGCTAGAGATAATGTCATGATGAACATTTTCCTATCAGCTGATATGTCAACAACCATGCAGATACTTAACATAACAAATGTCAAAATCCTTAGGTTTTTCTTTTTTTTAATTTAAAGGCTGATTTTTGATCCTGAGTGAAAGCTGAAGAACGCAGCTAGTGGATACACGGTGGTTGCACTTCTACCTCCCAACTGGAGGGTTTGATTCTGGTTCGTTCCTGGGCCTGCGTTTGCCTATTGTCTTTGTGGGGGCTTCCTCTTTCACCTCGCCATTATAAATATGAGTGCTTTCAGTAGCAACTCACAGCTCCTAATGTGCTAGATACTAATTCTAGGGTTTGTTTGTATTAGGAGTAAAATGTAGAGAGAACATCATCATTATTATTATTATTATTATTATTATTATTATTATTGGGAAACAATAAAATGAGTTAATACAAAAACTACATAAAATACACACCAAAAAAGTGTCTCTTTTCGTTTTTTGTCGTGTCATTTATGTCACATCATCTTGTCTTTTAGAAAATCGGGTTTCTTCAATTTTAACTTGGGTCTTTAACAGAAATTGCAATTTGACATTTATCAGGATAATTATCGATATCAAATGACCTGAACATGTTTATCATAACATTTTCTTTCTAATCTCCCAGTGTAATCTGTTAGCAGATGACTGACAGATGTAGTGTTTGAATGCAGCCTCTGATTGGCCTGGACCACAGTGATGTCAGCAGCTAGGCCCCGCCCTCAGTGAGTGTGACACTGCCTTCCCATGATCCTCCTGCCTAACTAACATATCACTTCCCAGAATCCTCGGCTGTTCCTCGTCAGGAGCTTTGGGACAAAATCAGGGGACAATTTAACTGTTACCATGGGGATCAATGTCATGTTACCATAGGGACCACAGCACAGCTGTTACTACCTTCATGTTTGTGACAGATCACACAGCATTCAGGGGAGTAGAGGTGAGAAATCGTTAGGCAAGTCTACAAAGAGAGATAGATGGGCAGCATTTATTGACACAGTCTGCATCATCAGCATCATCTTCATCATCATCGTCGTCACCATGATTATCATCAGCTCACTCTGTGTCCTCTGTCTGTGGAGTTTAATATAAACTGTAGACTGTACAACAAGTGCACCGTTGACTCTGATGGCATCTATTTGTTTTGTGTCGGTTGCCACCATCTTCAGTTTTTGAAAGTGGAAACATTATTTTGGATTAAATTCAAGAGTTCACTGACACTGTAAAACAGTAAACTTTTGCTCACTGATGGCATCAGCTCAACTCTCCTCGACTCAGTGCGGCCTTTTTAACCCTTTAACCCCTGATGTGTCTGTGGTGAGCATTCTGAATGTATGATTTATTTTAAATATTCCTAAAAATTTAACCATTTGCTCAATAAGAAAAATTTCCATACGTGCTGATAGAATAGACCTTGTGCTTTCCATAGACACTAGCATGCTCAGTGCACCCCCCACCGCCTGTGGAATGGGAGTAAAACACAGAGCAGTGAGTGAGACTACTCACTATAAAAACTGACAATTTGGCCTTTTTTAAAAAAACAACACCATTTTCCTTGTGTTTTTTTGTTTTTACTGCTGTTTCCAGTGTTATGGTGATTTTCCTTTATTTTTTTATCTATTTACAGTAGCAGCAGTAGTGCAATACAGTAACAATGATGAGGTGAAGAGGTGCATAATGGAACCAAACAGCAACGTACTGTTACCAAAACCAAACCAGGTTAAGGTGAAATCATTGATACCATCAGTGGAATAATCATCAGTTAGGCGCCAAAGACTACAAAAGTCAATGTTCAGATTAGCCTTTTTACTCATAAATAAATGCAGTGAAAAAACACATAAAACTAACCATGCTTTCCCTCTCAGTGGTGTCTCTAGATCACCAAATGCAGCCCTTTTAATGTTGCTTCATGTACTGTATGTTGTTTCCTGCACTGCAGTGTAAACATACGGCCATGGTTTCTGTCCTCAATCCTACCATCATCATCTTTTAAAGGTCTTTACTCTTCTTCATGACTGCCTGTGTCCATGTGAACACTCTCTGCTTAAGTCTGCGTCATTTCACTGAAAATCGACGTCATGGTCTGTGTATGGCACACTCAGAGAACTGAATATGGCTCCCCTAGTGGACGCTCAAGGTGCTGCAATGAAAAAAGAATATAATAAAAAGCATTTTCCCTGTAGAGCTGCTGACAGGACACCTACAAAGAATGACTCCAGGAGAAGTTACTGATTCTGTATTTTTAGAGAGAATTCATTAAGTCTGGGCATCAGCGGTGTCACACTTTAAGATATTTGTGCTCTGGCTTCAGTTTTACGTCATGGTTCTTGTTGTGGTTGTTGGAGCAGCAGAGTGAGCTGAGTACCATCATCAGAACGCACTGAGGTCGACTCACCTTCCTGTATGGAGCCTCCAGCATCGCCTCGATGTCCAAGTCATCTGCCATACTGCTGCAGTCTGCACACAGGTAAAGTACAGGCAAAATGACCACATGACCACAGACAGGTGGTTTGAAGCTGTGCAGGTACAGAGCTCTGATTAAATGATCATGACGACTTCAGAGAAACGACAGTTCACAAAATTCACATTTCTGTATGTTTAAATCGTCCATTTGAGTGAAAAAAAAAATCATGGCTCAGACTGAAAGAAGCTTCTGTTTTGTGTTTCCACTGAAATTTTAAGTCTTTTTTGTCACAAATTGAAAACATATCTCATCACATCAGAAGAACTGTGAAGTCATAGCTTCCTATTTCTCGATGAGTTGGAGTTGTATTCAATTTGTTTATTCTCCATCGATTACATGTTGGCAGTGTAACTTGCGTATAAGTCAAAAATATTCAATCTGAATGTTCCACATTATCCAACAAATCCAGACTGTTTAATCCACTGTAGATAGTTCTAGTGTTGAATTCAGGTGTTCTGTCACACTGAGCCTGTTTTTCATTGGGCTCTCCCTGCAATCTTCACCTCATAATATCAAAGTCAAACATAACATCTAACTTAAAGCGATAAATACCTGAAATAACATCAATAAATCTGGAAGTGAAGATCTTGCTAAAATCTACATAGACTGCAGGTGCAGTTTTTACATTTTATTTATCTTCACTGTCAGTACTCCTATTTATGAAGGTACATTTTAGCAATCCTCTGCTATTAAACGCAAATTCTGCTGATTAATTGATCTGTCTCCACACCAACCTTCAATAGTATTTTATAAGTGCATTATGATTAGATGAAAGCAAATACAACCTTAATGTGAAGCTGGTGCAAAAATAAAAAGGTGAAACCGTCAGTTGTAAGAGTCTCCATAACACTTGTTTGGACAAATAAAAATGTACACATAATGGATGTCTACAAAGGCAAACAAGCATGTTATTGATATTATACTTATGGAAGTGAGCATAAATATGACTTGAAGTAAAATCGATCTGTGAAGCTTCTTTTGAGACGTGCGTTTATTGCAACAGATTTTTCACTGTAAATGTCCTCATTTATTTGCATTGTATTAAGTGTGCCTAAATACACTATGCAAGTGTGTTTGATTATTTTGTGCAGAGGCTGTTTCCATCAGGTGTTTGAGGTCAGTTTACTTGAGTTCACCTGAGCTGTAACCCAGGTTACAGGTGGTTAGTGTAGCCGTTAGCCTCTCCGCTAACGAGCCAACAACAACGGACAGGATCGTTTAAACACTCAGGTTACACAGACCCCGGGTGTGTAAACCCGTCCGGTGCTGTGACCTTTGACTTCAGGTGAACTCACACCTTAGGCCTCGGCGGCTAACAGTTAGCTTACACGGTAGTTAGTAACCTATCCCCCTATCCGTTCGGACTGACTGGAGCGTCTCCTTTACCCACTAACCCTGTGGGGGCGGCTGTTCCAGGGCAGCCGAATGCGGGTTTACCTGGATACTCAGCCGCTCGGTGAGAACACACGGGAACGCGTCGCTCCGTCCGGTTCACGGTCGCTGCTCGGTCGTTCCGCGCCAACCCCAGACTCTGAATGCCTCATATACGGAGCCTCCGCTGTCAACGCGAGAGTGGACCGTACTATCGCGAGAAAATCAGATTAAGGCGTTTGAGTAAAGAGGCTGTTGAAACTTGATTTAGTGATTATTTATTTTGTTGATTTAATGTATTTTTATATTCACTTTTGGTGATTTAATGCTTGATTTGTTCATTTCATTGAGTTAGATATTGTTTTTGTGTATTTTGGGGACTTTATACCGATTTCTTTATTTGGGGGATTTTAACATTTTTTGTTCATAAATTTAATGATTATTTTTGTTCATTGCTTTTTGAATACTTTTTATTTTAATATCCTTTGATTTCCTGCCAGTTTTTGATCATTTTCTTCATTTAGTCCTTATTTTTGTTCCTTTTAATCTTGTCTTTCACAACATTGAATAAAAATTGGTTAAATCAATTCAACCTTCACTCTTATTGGAATTTCATATTTTCTTTGGAATTTTTTAGCATTAAGGAAATATAAAGTCATATGAAGTCCATCTAAGGAGAAACACTATACTTGTGTTTTGATCAATATCGGTTTCTTTGAGTAATTATCAGAACACAAACACATCTAGGGATATTTTTATTATTTTTGTAAATAAATACATGAATAATTTTATAAGCCAACTCACAAAATGTTTTGGGTTCATTCTAGTCTAAACATCCAATTCAAACATTCATTTTATGGATAAAGATATAAATGAACAGTTGCTTTTTTAGCATCATTAAGCACTCATCAACAGTGCATGCTATATGAAATGTTCCTCATCTGTGCGGTGGCCCCGCCCAACCTCCTGGCGGCCAATCAGATGTCGTCTTGTTCAGCTCGTTCTTTGGAGGAGACCCACCTGCTGACGATCACTTCCTGTACAAAAACCCAAATTGTGTCCAGTGATATGTTTTTGCTCATCATTTCAGATGACACATAACACATAAAAGTTTAACTTTTTTTAAGCATTTTTCTCTTGTTTTGCTGGACTTTTCAAGGCGTCAACATTATGTCTTCAGCTGATCACAGCTTCACACACTACAAGGGCAGAACAACACAAACAGCTCTGAGACAAAACAACCATTCCACAGACCTTTCAGCCTTGAACTCACCTGTCGTTAGATGCAGAGTTACAGCTTTTATTTTATAATCAGAGAGTCAGAATCAGGAAACATTTTATTTTTACTCATTCAGTTTCTTGCTGAAGCGCCTCTCTCTCCATCATTGGCTGAGTGGAGATGAGGTGAAGAGAAGTGATAATTTACATTTGACACAAATCTTTCATTTATTTTGTCCTTATTTTTTTCAATTTTATTGAATTTGTCTCATGTACTTGTTTTATTTATTCTGACAAATATTATTGCTACATTATCAACTTAAAAAAATTAGTTCAGTTATTAGTTATTCAATCAGATGAAAGTAGTATTTGTGACAAATTTTGATGTTCATGAAAATAATTATAGCGATATAAAATTAAAGTGTGAGATTCTTAACTGACGATTTTCAAGGAAAACACCGAACTATCAGTAAAAAAACCTCCAGAATAAAGTAGTAAAACTTTACCAAGTCTGAACAACTAATAAACATAAATTCAGTCCAAATGCTGTTTGTCTGTCGTTTCACAGATACAGCCTATGGTCTAAATGTGAAATAGTGAGAATTAATGATAGACTGGGTTTGAGTCCAAAGGAAAACACTGTCTGTACATTACCATACTGATGAAAGAGTTTATTATAAAGAAAGGCCCGACTCATGCAAACCTGGACACTGTCTGAGGACACACTGTACTAATAATAATATGAGGCCTTTTGGTACCTGAACGGTCAGTCTGCTGAGACACGCCGGCGAGTCCAACTCAGCCTCTGATAGGTCGGTCGGGTACATGACGTAACACAACATCAGCTCCTGAGAAAAAACAAACACATGTAGAAAACCTGAACGGGACGCAGCCATACCAGGGGATGCATGAGTGAAGTTCTACTATGATAATGATAATATATAACTATTTCACTGTGTCACTTTATCAACACTTTATGTCCTAAATGCAGTAGGAAGAAGCCGAGCTCACATTGTCCAACCCCAAATTTATGTGACTAATGTATACAGTCCATAAAAAACTGAAAAAGAGAACAAATGATAACATACCACCAATAACTATATATATATATATATTTGCACTGTTTACACTCTTACATGTATGTTTACACTGTGACATTTGCACTTTTTATACTACTCTTTTTTAAAATTCTACCCTTTCATACAATATATCTCTAATTTGCCCATATTTCGATTGCACAGTGCTTTATATCTCATATTTTTCTAATATATGTCTGTATCTTTTTGTCTTGTTATTTAGGTGTACATGCACTGTCGCTGGCAGAGACCACCTGCAATTCTGTTACACAACTGGTGTAATGACAATAAAGCCTATTCTATTCCACTCTATTTTATTCTATACCTGTTGTACTGCCATTCATTGGTACTGTATCTGTGGAAAATAAGGTTTTTATACATCTTCTTAAATTTTATGATGTTTTCACACTTTGATATTTAGTTCCATTCTATTCCGCAAAACCACTCCACAATATGAAATACACATCTGTTTAAGATTTGTTCTAGTGAAATGTTGCTTCGTATTTAGTTTCTATCCGTGAATAGTTTCTGTATTTGTTACTTAGAAGTCATTTACTTCTTGTTTTGTGTAATATTAGTGCTGTTTTAATCCCTTCATTTGAATGTATGTTAGAGTAGGAATAGTTTATTAGTATGTTCCAGATATCCTGTATTGTTTATTGTCTGTATCGCTCTCTTTTGAAGCGCGTATAATGTTTGGAGGTTGGTTTTGGAGGTGTTTCTCCGTACGTCTACACAGTCATTCAAATAGGGGTTTGTCTTTTTTTTCTTCCTTTTATTTCAGGAAAACAAAGGAAAGACCCCTGGTCACAGGAGCTTCCATGTTGTGATTTTATATCACAAACAAACTGATTAGAAAGATCGGGATCTAAACACAAATCAGTCTGGTCAAATTTTGGATGTGTAGATGGAGTCCCACAGATTCCAGCCGCTCAGTACAGTTTATTCTAATTCCACGCTGTTATTTTCTTCTCTGAGTCTTCCCCCTGGATGGTGTTTTGTGTGGGTGAAAGGCCAAACCATACACAAACATGTTCATTGTGTAAAATATTTGTATGAGTCTGATGAGAACTGAGGAGTTGTTACCTTGGAAACATTGGCAGTGATCCTGCTGAGAGCCGCCAGAGAGCGCCACGAAAACGGACGCAACGCTGAGCCCCTGAAGGCATCACCAGCCCTCTCGACTACAACTGAGTAACTACGGAGGAAGAGGAGGAAGAGTCAGGTGTACGTGTTTGGATTTGTGTATTTTTGTGTGTGTCTGCATGTTACCTGGAGTGGTAGAAAGGCGGGCCTTTCCTGTACAACACTAAACACACAGAACAAAAAAGTCAGGTTACAGATGATGATGATGAAGATGATGATCAGCTTCTGTGTGTCTTACTGAAGTCAACGCCATACTTGGCCCCGCTCCCTCCTTTAGGGACCCACCCCCTGCTACGGAAGTGATGGTAGACCGAGTAAAAGCTGACGAAGTCTGGACGCAGGGACCGGAATGTCTGCCACAGCTGGATGACTGACAGGGGCTCCTAACCAATCACAGCACACCATCACATACAGCTGCAACCTCTGACCTTTAACTCTGATACTGTATGTCTGCATGATTATTATTACTTGGATATTAACTGTCCTGTTATACATACATAATATTTACTTATATTACGATAAAGGAGTAATTCTGGTAACGTACCTGGTTCAGGTAGACAGACAGGCAACCCAGACTGTAGACCAGGAAGAAGGCCTTAAGAAAACAGACAAATAGAAAAACAAACAGATAAACAAACAAACAAACACACACAAGAAATCGTCACCAAACATTTCATCCATTAGGACACTGATGATTGGTTTGGGTCATTTGGAGGTTTACCTCCTCCAGACTGAGCTGCAGATACTCAGTGAGAGAGAACGGAGTCCGTCGAAGCTGCCTGAGGCCCCCGTGCACCTGCACAACCTCAACAACAACAACAACAACAATTAGACCTACAGCAATATCCGCCATGACAACAGCTAGTGGAAGACGAGTTAAAGGGGCTACATGTACTGTTTCTACGTTCATATCTTAAAAAAATAGGACCAGTGTCCCTGTATTTCACCAACAGGTTTTAAGAAAATTTTTTTAACAAGAGTCAAAAACATGTTGTGGTTCTTCTTATACTTGTAATTCTCGAAGTCCCGCCCCTTCAAGTGTCCAACCAACCAATAATTCCACTTCAAACCACTGAACTGGTCTCTGTGGATACATCTCATCTTATTGGATTCAGACTCACCAGGACAAAACCCTGACCCGGAACCACAAGACCACGATCTGGATCAGAGTCCTGGTCAGAGCTGGAATCTGGTTCTGGATCAGAGTCAGACTCAGGGTCTGGTTCAGGGTTCAGGTCTTTTTCTCTGCACTTGCAGTCTATTTCCATCTCTGATTCGTCCAGACTTGAGCTGTCTCCACCCCCTGGTGCAGCCTCCGCCCCCTCTCTGTCCTCCTCTTTACCCATGTGGCCGTTCTCTCCCGGCCCCACCTCCTGCCTCATCTCCTCCAGTGTCACAGGCTCAGCCAGTCTGAGCAGCCTTTGACTGACAGTTTCTTCATCCAATCCCTGAGCAGACAGAGCTTGCCCCGCCCACCTGAGCAGGTCCTCGTACCTGGGCCAGAACCAAAGACAAGGATGATTTGAGTCTCGAACAGTAGAACAGACTGAAGACTAGAACAGACTACAGCCTCCTCTCTCATTGAAAGACAACAGACCTCAATCAGAAACAGTTTATGAATGTTTGATGCACAAATCATCATAACTTTCTGACATGAATTTCTTTGTAAACTGTGAACACACATGACCTGACTCACACCACAAGGAAACAAACATCTCTGTAAAACCTGAATCTACACAGTGGAAAAATAACAATAAAAAACAGTTAAAAGGCATCTTCAGCCATTAAAGTGGTACATGTTGTTTACAGTCTTACTGTTTAACTGCAGTAGTGGTTTGTGCATTTCCACTTTCAAAAGGTGAGAGAGAAAAGAACCAGTAAATGATCTGTACCAGAATCCAACTCAGGTCAGTGTGATTAGGTTTCAGTCAGTGGAGCAGATGATGTACCACATAACCAATCAGGACTCAGGATCTTTTATCATTAAATGAGACCCGCATTTTGACAATAACAGACACATATTATGTGAAGAAACAGGATGTGATGCCACTGACCTGCTCTGTGAGACCACAGGTAGAAGATGACCCTCATATTCTGAAAAACAAACACAGTCAGCAGACTACAGCAGACAGTTCTGATTGGACAACACGGATTGTGATGTCATAGTTTAGGAGTGAACTCACGTTCCCTTTGGCTGAAGAGGCTGTGGTCTGGTTGGGCTCTGGAGAAGACACCTTTCCCAAAAAAACCCTGAAACAACAAAACCTGTTCAGCCTGACAGTCAAACCCAGGGATAGACACAGTTATAGTTAAGACCTAGGTTAAAATGGATTCACTTAGACCCTGTTTAAAGTGGACTCACTCAGACCTGGTTTAATCTGGACTCACTCAGACCTGGTTTAATGTGGACTCACTTAGACCTGGGTTAATGTGGAATCAGTCAGATCTGGGTTAATGTGGACTCACTCAGACCTGGTTGTAGATGCTCTGGATGTGGTCTGGATCCCGAACCAGGACGTGCTGGTTGATGAGGTCGGCTCGAAAGTGGATGGTTTCCTCAGGGTTTCGGTTAACCGGTAGCGGAGCCTGGTACTCCTCATAAACCCGGGGTCGTCTTCGGGGAGGCCGGAACTCCGCGTGCATGGCGCGGGACCTGGTCTGCGTGAAGGACCCGGACTCAGTTTACAGACGCAACTAAAACCTGCTATAGTGCCTTATGTGAACTGCTGCCTGTTCTGGTTTGTTTGCGTTCGTTAGCTTGTTCTTTAGCCTGTCATTCTGACAATTTTATCTTATCTGCTTAAACTTCTGGCTCGTTCACTCGTAGCCGGTTTCAGTCATTCATAAACTTTCCGGTTTGTTTTTGCTGTCGGACGGTGTCACACCATCTGTGTCCGGGTTGTTCTTAACTCTTCTATCAACAGTTCCGGCCCCACCAGTTCAAATCATGCTGGTTTTATTTATTTATAAGTTCATATTATATTAAATTCTCAAAATAAATGAGAATAACTTCTTCCTTAGAGTTTTATGTGCATGTTGTTTTCCTGATAAAAATGCAGTAAAAACAATGAAGCTGTCAGCTCCACCTCAGGGCATTTATTTGGTCACGTTTATGAAATATTCATAATGTATGTTTTCATTAATCAATCTCTCTCTTTCTCTCTCTCTCTCGCTATCTTAAAAAAATAAATCAATAAGCCTTATACATCCTTATCGCTGTTTTCCTTTTGTATTTTCCATAGTGGACATTGTGGAGAAATGTAATACATTAGATATTTGAAACACCACATCAGAGAACAGAGGATAAAGACACTCAACATGACCCGTTTTATTTATTTACACTAAAAACTAAAATGTCTACATGACAGTAAACCCAGCCTTCATTCATCCACATTGGCTAAATACATTCAGAGCAGCAGGGGTATATTTTAATTGTTTGAGTGGAAAGAAACATGACTCAAACTGAGATAATTAATGAAGACACAAAACTCCTGTCTTTCACCGTTTCATTCATCATCACTTCAATGAATCCAGGGCTTTTCCCACTGTTTCAGTTTGATGCAGTATTTCATACAGTGACATACAACAGAAGAGCTGATCGATGTAACCACAGGTCTCTGATCCAGAATCAGATCAGTTGAGTCCAAAAACCAGAGTCAGGCTTTACCTCTGTTTCTGACACGTTGGTCGACGTCTGTTTCCATCTAAATGTCATTTGTGTTTTTATTTTCTTGTATAAATTCAGTCAATATTACAGTGTATTCATTGAGCACACATCCTTCATCCAGACAAATACTGTCCCACCTTGGCCGACAGGAACAAGTTATTAAAGATAAACACAAATTTGGATGTAAAAACTCAATAGAATGTAATATTTTAAGACGGCTCATTAGGTTTTTCATCCAGTCTGTTTCACTCTACGTCCTCATGCTCATCCTCCTGTCTGTCCACCAGGTAGTACTTCTCCTTCTGGATGTGCTGGTACAGTGTCGTGTACTTGGACACCCTCCTCATCCTCGGTAGGATGAAGGTGTGAGTGAAGGCGTCTCTGCTCATGGAGCTCCGCCCCTCGGCTGCCAGGACGCTGTTAACGAACTGAAGACAAAAACTGAAGCAGTTATGGGTGTCGTCATCGAACCTGAGACACAGACAGACAGACAAGACAGACAGACAATCACTCAGAGGTGTTTTGATTTACAGGTGTTCAGGTGGTAATGTCTACAGGTGTTGATGTGTTCAGGTGTACCTGTGCCAGGCTGGGTCCCACATCGGTCCGTCAGAGAACCGCTCCAGGTACTGGTCCCACTGAGCCAACAGGTGGAACATGTCAGGTCTGACCAACGGGATGCTGACGCACCTCTCCCACCCAGACTGATCTCTACGAACACCTGAACGGGTGTAGTTATACACCACACCTGTACACCCATTCAGCACACCATGACACATGAAACACATTAGCTACACACATTATACACATAATTAACACATGTTTCGTGTAACCACGTGTACACACAGCAACATTACACATTTTAATCAAACACATACCTTTAGTATCGGAGATCCCAGTGTGAAGTTCTGATGTTCCATCAAACTCCCTACACGTAAACAAAAGAACAGACACTGGTTGGACACATTTAAACTAGTTTCAACTGTTTTCAACTCGTCTCAATTTTGGTTTCAGCTGGATTTTGACAGATTTCAACAGGTTTAAACTGGTTTCGAAAGGTTTCAACTGGTTTCAACTGCTTCTAACCAGTCTCAACAGGTTTCAGCTGTTTTCAACTGTTTTCACGTTTGGTTTCAACTGGTTTCAAAAGAGTTTAACCGTTTTAAACTTGTTTAAATTTTGGTTTCAACTGGTTTTTGACAGATTTCAATAAGTTTTGACTGATTTTAATAGGATTGAACATGTTTCAACTAGTTTCATCAGGTTTCAGATGTTTCAACAGATTTCATATGCTTCAACAGGTTTCAGCTGATTTGAACTGGTTTAGCGGGTTTCAACTGTCTTCAGTTCTTTTCCATTTTGATTTCAACTGACTTTTGTCAGTGTTCAACTCTTCCACAGGTTTTAACTGTTTTCAGCTAGATTCAGTTTTGGCTTCAGCTGGTTTTCAACAGATTTCAACAGATTTTAGGTGGTTTCAATTGGATTTAACTGGTTTCAACTGGTTAAAGTTTTACTCTGTGTTACAGACACATATTGTACTTTTTACTCCCCAGTAACACAATGGATAGTAAGTCAGTTAAAATAAAACACAACTGTTTGCAATATTTTTGTTTCCTGCAGGACAGGATGTAATATTTGTACTTGACTACGGGTACTTTACGCTGTAGTACTTTTACTCATACTGGAGTATTTATACAGACATGCATTGATACTTTCACTTCTTCTACCAGTGGCGCTTCCCTGGTTTTGTGTTTGTTTACCTGGTATCGTTGGTGGATGATGGAGCCAGGAGGAGGCAGCAGCAGCTCTTGTGGCCGTTGCTGAGGGGGGAGGGCAGGCTGACAGGGGCCTCGGTCAGCCTCCGCCCCTTCAACTCCTCCCCACAGTTCGGACACTCGTCAGGAACCGAGAAACAGAAGATCTGCTTCTGACAGTGACTCAGTCGGATCACACTGCGATCCATCTCCTCCTCAGATCCAGGATCTTTACATTTAAGTCAAACGCCATCGGTTCATGTTCAACAACAGTAAAATGTCTTTGCATAATGCGGGACCTTCAATAAATGGTCGCTTTGTAAATCATGTTTGATGTCATCCATACTTTCAGCTTCTATAAATCAAGAGTTTCCTCATAAAACCTTAAGAACTGTCCCCAAGACTAAAACAAGCTAAATTCAATTCATCTAAATAAAAATAAAATCACTAAATTATTTGTTAATCTACCACAAACTAAACTGAAAAACACATTAGAAATAAGAACTGAACACTTAGAACCATCAGAATGTTGACTCAGGGCTTGGTTTTCATTCTCAGGTCCTGGTCTTGGTCTTGTTCTTGGTAGAGGCCCTGGCCCAGGTCTTGGTTCTGGTCCTGGTCTTGGTCCTGGCCTTTAGTCCTCGTTCTGGTCCTGGTTCTGCGCCTGGTCCTGGTCTTGGTCTCTGGTCCTGCCAGTGTGTCGTCTGTTTCTTCTTCTTCTCTCCTTTTTCTCTGTCATACCTGGTCGCTGGGTTACAGCCTATCAGATGGCGTCACTGGCAGGCTCCGGCCTATCAGGTTGCAGGTCCTGCCAGATAAGCAGTCACGTGACACAACTCACCTGCAGACTGTTTTGGTCCATTGCCATGGGAACGGACTCTGACCTGCAGCTCAGTGTTGAGTCTCCTTCACGTGTTAATGATAAACTCCAGGCTCATAAACACATATCAGGTCTGAATGAAAATGCATATTTATGATCAACACTGTTTGTTTGTTTGTTTGTTTGTTTGTTTGTTAATCTGTCATGGTGGATTTATATTCATCGGGCTCTTCACATCTACTTTTGATGTTGTTCTTTATATATTATTAAAGCTCAGGCGGTGTAAGAACAAACAGGCGCTGACAGTTACAGCCCTGTTTCACGTGCTCACATTAATGATAGATCTGTTCTATTGTCCCAGAAAACAGCCGGTACCGATCGTCCACATCCTGAAAGCTGAACCTAAATCAACTCCTATGAGGTCCACTTGAGTCAATTCAGCAGAAATTGAGAGTCTGGTTTAGACCAGCTCTATATGTAAAGTGTCATGAGATAACTTCTGTTATGATTTGGCACTATATAAATAAAAGTTGATTTGATTTGATTTGATTTGATTTGATTTGAAATCAAATCAATTTGATTTGATTTGATTTGAAATCAAATCAAATCAAATAAAATGTTATTTATATAGCACCAAATCATAACAGAAGTTGTCTCATGACACTTTACATATAGAACTGGTCAAATAAACATGTTTACAGCCCGGTTTTAATGTCCCACAGGTAAATTCACATATAACTCACCTGTATACTCACCTGCATAATGAAGGGTGTGGCTACTGATTGACATTTCAGTGAGTGCCACCCACTGCTTGTCCAATCAGATGTGTCCACTGTCCTAACAGGGGGTCCTAACGGCCTCATGCAGGACAACTCTGAGTCTGGTGGATGAACTGGTGTTGTTGAATACACTAGATCCAGTTCTATGTGTCTGTAATTCATGAATGTAGTGGCTTTGTTAAACATTAGAGACTCATGTCTGACCTGAGATCAGCACAGTCATTTATTTTAGTATCTGCTAGAGCAAACATGGTTTTATAGATCTAGTCCAGGTCCAAGTTCAGGTCCAGGTCCAGGTCCAAGTCTAGTTCAGTCCAATCAAGTCCAGGTCCAAATCAACGATCTGGTCCAAGTCCAATCCAGTCCAGGTCTACACATAGGTCCATGTTCAGATCCAAGTCCAAGTCTATGTCTAGTCCAGGTTCCAGCCCAGGTCCAGGTCCAGCCTAGTCTAGTCCTGACTCAAGTCCAGATCCAAGTCCAAGTCTAAGTCTAAGGCAAGGTCCAAGTCCAATCCAATCTAAGTCCAGGTCCTAATTCAGGTCCAGGTACAGCCCAGACCTAATCCAGGTCTAAGTATGGGTCTAGTCCAGATCCAATTCCAGTCTAGTCCAGTCCAGGTCCACATTCAGATCCCGATTCAGTCAAATACATTTTTCATTGTATTTGTGAATAAAAGATGAGGTTTCAGATGTGAAGTCAAATCAATCTCAACTCTACTCCCAGAAACATGTCTTATTTAGAATTTTTTTAAAAATGTATTTATGAGCCACATAAATGTCTGAATTGCCCAGATTTCTCAATTTTTCTGTTTTTTTCTCTCTACATTTGTCAAAATGAGCAAAATAGTCAATACAATGAACAAAAACAAACATAATGAAGGAAATAATCAAAAACATGAACAAACATAAACAAAATTATTAATAAAATTAATGAAAATGACCATAAATGAAGAAAATATTTAAAAAACCATTTAAAAAATTAACAAAACAATGAAGAAAATGAAGAAAGTAATGAAAATAACCAAAACCTAATATAAATTAAGAAAATGATTAAAAACCTGAGCAAAAATGAGCAAAGTAATGAAAAAAATTACCATAAATTTAAAAATACTTAAATAATGAAATATGCTAAAATAAAAGAAACATAACATAATAATGAATACAAATTAACACAATGACTAATAAAATGAATACAAATGAACAAAGTGATAAATATAATTAATAATAAAAATTTACATATTGACTAATAATCAATAGAGGGTCTGTGTTTTCCTCTGTCGTCACTGCATCTTGTGAACGTTTCAGTTTCCGTCTTTTGACCTGAATCTGAGTAAAAGCTTCACAATGCCATGAATTCACTTTTTCCATCTCACCTGTCGGACTGTGACCTGATCCTGGCAGCTCAGGTGTGACTCGTGTGGAAAACAACACGAGATGCTCAACTCACATGACCGTTCAAAACATGTGACTGTCTGAAAGCAGTCTGCAGGGGTCAAAGGTCACAGTCTGAAAAAGAAATACTGCACTGCAAGAAAAAGTACTGGCATGAAGATGAAACAGACCAGAACCAGATCAGAACCATGAAAGAGAAAGAAGGTCCAGGTCCAAGTCACGTTAAGGTAGGTCCAGTCCAGGTCTACGTTCAGATCCAAGTCCTCATTCCGGTCCAGGTCCAGTTCAGGCCCAGGTCCAGTCCAGGTCTAGTTCTAAGACTAATATTAGTCTGTTCATTTTTTTATTTATGAAATAAAATGAACAAAAAAAGAAAACAGTCAACAAAACAAAGCTGAAAAAAGGAAGAAAATCAACATTACATGACCAATATTATTTTACACATTTTTCTTAATTTATTGGTGATTTTGTTCTTTATTGTTTTGTTTGTGCTGTTGAATATTTCACCAATTTTTATGTTGAGTTTGTTCATTATTTGGTTCATGTTGTGGTGGTTTCTTATTTTCTTCATGTTTTTAATTACCTGGTTTTATTTGCTTTTTTATTATTTTGTTCATTTTGATTAGTATTTAAATAATTCTTGTTGTATATTATTTTTCTCATGTTGTTTATAATTTCGTTTCTTTGTTTCTTTGTTTATCGCTTGTTCATCTTTTCAATATTCAAGGTACTTTACTATCCCCTAGGGGCAAATTATTGTACAGCCAGCAGTACACACATCAAAAACAAATGACAGATACAATACAAAAACGAAAATCACACTATTCACTATTACACTATTTTAGATGGTTTGGTTTGACACACTTTAGCCGGACTGATGTGGTCTGGCCAGTCCACTTGTGGACCTGGTGAAGTTCTCACTCCAGAACAAACGGTGGCGCTTTGACAAAGAAAACGGAAAACGGAACCTTCACGTCCGGAACCTTCGTGTTGTCCCTTGAGGTTTCAGTCGGAAGGTTTTAACCGGGACGCTGAGACATAACTTTGAAGGCGCCGTTAAATCACAGTCTGCGCGAGGAAGATGGGCACCAAACAGGTGACCTGCAGGTGAGTGTGAGCGCGTGTGCGTGTCACCTCACCTGTCCGACTGTGGGTCTCGCGGACCCTCGGACTGACGATAGCTTCGTGTTGCTAATGTTTTTAGCCGTTAGCTCGCGTTCCGCTAGCCTGTTCTTTCTATTACATATGGTTTTAATGTAGTTAAACATCTTATTCAGAAAGTGAACGTTCACTGTCAGTTCGTCTGTTTGGATTAACGTTATGATTAATCACAGTAAAGAGTAAAAACACTGACGTACACCTGAGCGGAACAGCCAATCACAGAGCACCTCTCGCTGCTGCCAGGTGAATTTATTTTAGTCTGAATGTTCTGGAAGTCCTGGTTCTGGATTGAGACTGGCAACAGGAGAAGGTTCTGGACGGGGGTTAACAGGGTTCATGAGGTTCAAATCAGCCCTGACTCTAAATAATACTACATTACCCATGAGTCCCAGCTGTTGTCACCATGGAAACACTATAAAAACTGGATGATTCAGTTGTTATATTAGAAGTGAAACCATTCATTAAGTAGTTTGTCTTTTTTTTTTTTATTACGGTCTTGAACAGTTTTAGAGACACTTCAACAAAATACTAAAGTATAAACCAACCCAAAACCTTTTAAATAAGACTGAAAATGTATTGAGAACATATTTAGGAAATGACAGAAGGTTTTAGAGGATCTTCAAGGAAGTTCTGGAGGTTCCCATTGAGATTCAGAGGTCATTAATGAGGTTGTGGCGAAGGTTCTTGTGTGACAGGTGTATGTTTTTCAGGTACTTCCTCCACGGTGTGTGCAGAGAGGGCAGTCGCTGTCTGTTCTCACATGACCCGAATACCAGCAGACCATCAACCATCTGCAAGTACTACCAGAGAGGAAACTGTGCCTATGGAGAGCGCTGCAGGTAACACACACCTGGACAGGCAACACACACCTGGACAGGTAACACACACCTAGACTGGGAATGTAACCTTCCTGTATCTGCAGGTACGACCACATCAAACCGTCGTCCAGAGGGGGAGGAGCCTCAGACACACAGACAGCTGGGGGAGGAGGAGGAGGAGGAGGAGGAGCTGGGGGAGCTGGGGGTGGGGCTTCAGTCAGAGGTGGACCAAAGAAGACGCTGGTCCTCAGAGACAGAGGTTTGTGTGAAGTCCAGAGCATGTGACCTCTGTCCTGTACCAGCTGACAGGAAATCCGGCACCTTAACAATGGTTTTAAACACATTTAATATGATATATTTTAAAAGTCATACAAATTTCTGCTGTTGAGAAATATGAATATAATTAGAATTACATAATTAATACAAAACCAGGTTCATACTGTATGCATGTGGGTAAAGCAGGGCCTGTCCCATGGGCCATCTATCTCCCTCTGACCCCTGTCTAACTCATCTATCTCTACCTGTCTGTCTCTATCTGTCCGTCTGTACCCGTCCGTCTCTACCTGTCTGTCTACCCGTCCATGTCTACCTGTTCATCTCTACCTGTCTGTCTCAGCTCTTGGTGCAGACGGTGTGTTCGTAGCTCCATCTGACCATTCATCCCCAGACGTCTCTGCGGCAGCAGCAGCGGCGGCGGCGGCGGCTCCTCACTCGTATGTTGATGCCATCAGGTCGGGTTTGGATTCTTCAGAGCTGGAAGGTCGGCCACAGTGAACTCCACCCTTCTGATTGGCTGATGTGTGACCTTAAACTGACAGTGTTTTCTTGTACTCACAGTAGCACCTCCTCCAGAGGGTGGGGCTTACCTGGACCTGCCCCAGTTGTGTCCCTACGCTGCCGCCGGACACTGCTACTATAGAGACACCTGTCCGTATCTCCATGGCGACATGTGTGAGGTGTGCAGGCTGCAAGTGCTCCACCCCCATGACGCAGAGCAGAGGAGAGCACACAAAAAGGTGGATTTCTGTCACAGGTCCAGGGTTTGAGATTCAGATTAAAACAACCACTTAGATCAGGCGTTTACATTAGTGTGGATCAGAAACTTTTTGGAACCAGTAGTGACCACATCTTCACCACAGGAACCATGCATCTGATGTGTCATTTCTGTTTCTTGGATTGATCCAGTGAAGGTTACAGTCTCTGAATATTACAGTCAGAATATTTCTAAGACTGGTTTATTATGTGGTCTGTCTGTCTGTCCCTAAGGCTACGTTCACACTGCAGGTCTTAATGCTCAACTTAATGATTTTTTTGCCTGGTTGTTCATATTATAATATATCTGTGATGCCATCAGACTATGTGTGAACAGTCTACAGTCCTGAAGTGACATCACATGCACAGAAGACATGACATCAAACCCACCAAATATGGGTGTCGCCGTGTCCCGTCTCCTCCAGCACAGATTTGGAACATCTTTCACATTTCAATGACATAAAAGTCGGATGAAATTCAGACTGAAGTCACATTGTAAAACATCGGATATGTATGTGATTTAGAGTGGCCCAGATCTAATTTGAAAAATCAGATTTGTGCTGTTCAGACTGTCAGATGAGTCTCTCGTGGGTTAAAAAGTCAGATTTGTGCCACTTTTAGCTGCAGTGTGAACATAGTGTTTTCTCCATGTCCTCAGATGTGTCTTCTGGCTTTCGAGGCCGACATGGAGAAGGCGTTTGCAGCTCAGCTCAGTCAGGATAAGGTGAGTCCCATTTGTCCGTCATCAGGTGCATTGTGCTTGTGTTGTCATGGTGATAACGGACCCTCTTTTGTCCAGGTGTGTTCGATCTGTATGGAGGTGGTGGTCCAAAAGGTGAACCCCTCAGACCGCCGGTTTGGGATCCTGTCGTCATGTTGTCACACCTTCTGTCTGTCCTGCATCCGACAGTGGCGCTGCACCAGGAACTTCAGCAACAAGATCGTCAAGTAAGAATCCAGATGGATGTTTTTTAAAAATCTGAACTGCTACTGAAGCACTGCTACTGAAGCATCTGCACAACGTTTTTAGTTTTTATTCTTTGAGTAAATAAATATAGTATCCACAGTTTACATCTAGATTTGATTAGATAGAACTTTATTGATCCCTTGGGCAGACCCCTCAGGAAATTGAGGTTCCAGTAGCAGCACAACACTGAATGTACACATATAAGAAATATTATGAGACAAAAAGGAAAGAAAATAGTAATAACAATAAGTATAAAAATAGTAGTGAAAAAACAGGCAGTTGTACATTAGAAAGTACTAGTGGAAATAAATAATAAAGTAGTAATAATAATAAAGTAAGCATGTTATAATATGTAGCGTGTGTATAGTTTAATAATAGCAGAACAACTGATAATCATAATAAAGTGATGACAATAATAAACAACATTGTACCACAGAACTACTTAACTGCTACATAATCCAATATGAGCATGTTGTAAACTCTGGAAGATTCAATCATTACTAAAGCGTCATGAACAGAACCCGTGACACTAAATGGAAAAGTTGTCAGATGGATATTTAAAGTGTATCAGTTGATTCAGCGTCAGCAAGTCGGAAGTCAAACAGAAGTGATGCTTTTGAATGACAGATCTGAACAGATTCACTCACAGCTGGACACTTCACGGACCTCAGGATCAGAGCTGTCAAATTATGGCCCGTGGTCCAAAACTGGCCAGGCCAAAGGGTCCAAAATTACACTGAAGATATTAACAATCATTGACAGTTTCAATTTATTGTCAAAATCATTTCAGTTCAGATCTAAAGTGGATCAGACCAGTAAAATACTATCTTAATAACCTATGAATAATAACTACAGATTTTACCCTTTTAGTGTGAAAATGTTTTGTGTATTTGTAGACCCACTGTGATCTGTGAGTTGTAATGTACTTGTGTAAATGAGAAGATGAGACATAATATTTTTTAAATTGCACTTATTTTTCTGAAAAACATTCCAGGTTGTTAAGGTTTTTCACTTTTGTTAAATGGGCAGTTTGTAGATATAAAGATTTTCATAATGTAAGTTTACTTTTTTCACTCTAAAACGGAGAGAAAAGTTTAGAGTTGTCATTATTTATATGTTATTATTTTCCTGGTCCAGCCCACTTCAGATCATATGGCCCGTGAACTAAAATGGGTTTGACAGCCCTTCTCAGGATGGATGTGAATGCACCCTGACGTATCTGAAGAGACCAGAGAAACAGAAAACAGTGAAGACGATTAAATCTAAACCGCGCCCTGTTTATCTTCATACAAACTCTGCTTTATCCAGAAATACTTCAATAGTGGAATGAATAGTTACTGCTTTCAGTCCTGACCTCATGTCAGATTTTACTACTGAATCATAATTCACTTTAGTTTCACCTGATTACAGTCCTCATTTACCCTTCAGCACTTCCAGCCTTTCGGTTCAGTCAGGGTTTCAGCATTTCCAGCTTCTTCAGAGTGAACTGCATCCTCCAGTTGTGTCATTCTTACATTTAGCTCACAGGATTTAAATTCACCAAGGCATTTCAGCTTTTCTCTAACAACAGTGTTTTGTATCATAGACTTTAACTCAACACATGGTACAGCTGCTATTCAGTTTCAGGATTTTTTCAGCCATACGGTGCAGTGTGTTAATGCTTTCTCAGTAAAACAAGGCACAGTTCTTCAGTAATCAGACATGTTCTCCAGTTAGATATAATGATCTTATGTTATTTGATTCCTTTGTATGTTCTGTGTGTTTCTGTCTGTGTTGTTCAGGTCGTGTCCAGAGTGTCGAGTCATCTCGGAGTTTGTCATCCCGTCCGTTTATTGGGTCGAGGATCAGAGCGACAAAGACCACCTGGTGGAGCTCTTCAAGTCTGGGGTCAGGTGAGTCAAAGGTCACAGGTCACATGACCGGTTTTCCGTCTGCATCATGTGACCGCCCTGTCTGTGGTTCTGTCTGCAGTAAGAAGGCATGTAAGTACTTCGATCAGGGACGTGGATCGTGTCCATTCGGAGGGAAATGTCTGTACCTTCATGCCTTCCCCGACGGAACCCGAGCAGAACCGGAGCGGCCGCGCAAACAGCTGGGCTCAGAGGGGAACGTCCGGGTGAGGGGCGGGTCCAACACGTCCAACCTGTCCGTCACGTGTCCGGTTGTGTGTTGTCTGTGTGTGACCCGTGTGTCCTCTGTTCCAGTTCATGAACAACGTCCGACTCTGGGACTTCATCGAGGAGCGCGAGCAGCGTTCGGCTCCGCCCCTCCCCTCCTTTGACGACGACCTGATGGAGCTCCGGGAGCTTTTCATGCAGATGTCGGGACCGAGCCAAGACGAGAGTGCGCCCGGTGCCGACCAGTAAAGACTATGCTGTCTCCATGGTAACAGCAGGGTAGCCATGTTTGACATCAATATTAAACCGTGTTACCATTGCGACGTGTCTTGGTCTCAGTAACTTAGACGTCATGTTCACATCAGAAAACACCTTATTTATTGTGTACATAAGTAAATACCCAGATGTCACAGTGGGATGTTTGTGGGGTGTTATTTCCTGTTTCCTGTGGTTGTGAAGTTTGTTTGGTTTTTTTTTCAAAGGGACAGTGCATATTAATAAACACAATATGTGCCAATAAGCAAAATTATAGCTAAAGCTAATTTCCATCTTTAGTCCCTACATAAAACAATCTATCTCACATAAAACAGTACAGTCCAGTGTACTCATTCAACAGACAAGTAAAACACATTATACAATTATACTAGAGTATACACATATACTGTACATATACATATACGCACACACAATTACAGAGTGAGTGCCAGATGACTTTAGATTATGGAGGCAGGTTTGATTGACAGGTTTGATTTTAAACAGAGGTGAAGTATTGACCTGTTATATGATATTTATACACGAGTAACGTCCTCTGGTGGACAGACTTTATGACAGTTGGTTAAGACTGTAAAAGTCACACACTGTCATTAAGTGGAACTGGGTGAAGAGCCCGTGAGCAGCTCTTCAGGATCTGAAAACCTGTCAATATCCTACAACAGATGGCACTCTGCTGATTTTGTTTTTGTCAAACTCAACAGTAAAAACAATAAAAATAGATTTGGATTTTGTCAAACAACAAAATCTGTTCATCACATATTAATTCAGCATTAAATCAGATGATCGGCACATTAAAGTACAACTAAACTCTGCTCTTTTTAACTCAGCCACCAATGACTTTACATATGGTTATCATAGCATTAAAGTCATACACTATATGGACAAAAGTATGTGGACACATTGAATTCAGGTGTTTCTTTTCTAACGGGTCTGGGATACAAAACAATAATGACAAATATCATAGTTTTAGATTGGGATAAATATATTGATTATTAATATTGATGTTTGTCTCAAGTCATCATGAATAGGACAACTCACAGCTGTAGACATGTGTCCCAATATTTATGTCCATATAATTTATAAGCATCATATTTTCTTAAACTTTAATGGGAGATTTTTTTTTCCTCAGTGAGATGTGAAGAAAGTAGATGGTTAGTTGTGGTAGAAAATTATTAGAGCACTAAAAATATTTTTTAGAAATGTACAGGTAGAACATTTAAAATCATAGTGATGGATAAAAAAACAAAATCAGTGTTAAGAGAAATTAAGTCCAAACCATCTCTGAGGCATTTCAGAAGCAGAGATAACAATTTAAACCAAACTAACCAATGCAATGTTATTTATCCCAATATAAAACTGTATTATGACATTTACCATTATTGTTTTGTATCCCAGAAACACCTGAATTCAACATGTCCACATACTTTTGTCCATATAGTGGATGAGTTAGGCAAATGTGATATAAGGCTAATGATACAGTATGAGAAGAGAAACAGTGACCACAAACGAACCTAAATAAACCACAGAGGAGGAGTTCATCTCTAACTGGGCAGTTCTACCTTCACACAGACCCTCAGAGGTGAAATCTGTAGTGGAGGATCGTCATCATTGAAAACAAAAGGAAAGTATGTTTCTGGTAAAGGTGTGTGTGAAGGTGTGTGTGTTTGTTGGGATCAGTGAAGGTCAGTTTTCCTCTGTCGAAGTCCAGGTTCACTCTGATCCTCTCAGACACCTTCAGACCAGGCAGATCAGTGGATTCACCTGTAGAGGTGTAGGTCGAGTGCCCACCTCTGTAGAAGCCCATCCTCCACAGGTCGGACACTTTCTCCCCCTGCTGGTCCGACATCATCATCACACCCAGCATCCAGTTTGTGTTGTGTATGACGTCGACCTCCCAGCTGTGGGTCCCAGTGTTAAAGCCCTCAGATCCCAGGACATGCCAGTACTCAAACCTGGTCTATCAGAGCTCCTGAGCCCAGCTGTGGATCGTCTAGAGGGGGGCACTGCTGCACTGTTTCCACTGCAGCCATGTATTTGTGCAGGACTGGGACGTCTCCATGTCTCAGCTCATCCTCTGTGCTGTGGATTGTTTCTGACAGAGCTGCTGTCTCTCTACTCACAGCCTCCGTCTTCTCCTTCATCCTCTGACTCTTCTGCTCCTCTTCCTCCCTCAGAGCTCTGATCCTGGACTTGTCTTCCTCTCGGAGAATCTGGTGGAGCTTCTTAAACTGATCCTGAATCTGCGTCTCGGTGTGCCTGGACTTCAGTGTGTTCTGCTGTTTCACTCAACTTCTTTTGGAGTTGATTATAAACCTGTAGCTGGTCCTTTAAAGACTCCAGACTTTCTTCAACTTCCTTCTTGTATTGCTGAGCAACTTCATCGATAGGTCTGAACCTGTGGTCTTTGTGTTTTTCTGAGTCTCTGCAGATCAGACAAACCGGCTCCTGATGGTCCAGACAGAACAGTTTGAGTTTTCCCGAGTACAGAATGCGGAGAAGCTCTAAAGGTCTCTGATGTAAAAGAGTTTCACAGATTCTTCATCACTACACTGGCTGGAGGATCATCTCATTTGGACACTCCTTTGTTGGTTTCTCTGTCCACCAGTCCTGCAGACAGACTTTACAGAAGCTGTGGCTGCAGGACAGGACAACAGGATCTCCGAAGATGTCCTGACAAACCGGACAGCACAGATCCTCCTCTGGTCTGGATGCCATTTAGTCTGAGCAAAGAAGAAAACACAAAGTCCAGTCAGTTGGGGCTCCTCCCTCCTCAACATTCAACTTTATTATTATTGTCAACAATAAATCATGAGGAAATTTAAGCCAAGGACAATAAACTTAATGACATTACAGGATTTAAACAGCTCCTTAAAATCTCCTTAATTTGACTTGAACAGAAAGTACTGTGGACATGATAATCTAGTCCAAATTTTATCATATTGAATCAAAATTTGAACACTACTGTAATTACTGTAAAACACCGACAGGAACTTTTAAAATGAAATACTTTTCATATACAATGAAAATTATGTTTTTTTCTTCACTTCATAAATGTAGATGTATTCACATGATTTTTATATATATTAATTTTCTATTGATTTATTTTGTTTATAAATTATTTATTTGATTTTTTTTAGGTTTTCTTTATTATTTTTTTTTCCTAATCATCCCATTTTATGTATTTTTGTTTTCTGACGTTTGGGTGACATCAACTTCAGCAGCCGCCCCGCCCCTCTCTGATGGAGCCGTGTGCACATGGTACGTTCAGGGCCGGTCCATGTATTGGGAGAAAAAAAAAATACATAGACACGTTCACTTTCGAAATTCTGTGTAATTGTTTAAAACAACAGAAAGCTTAGGAGATGAAGGGAGACAGGAGGATACACTGAATTAACTTATAACTGTAAATGTTATTACTCAGTTATTGCTAAACTGACCCAGTTAATGTGTGGTGTGTAAGTAAATCCTTTGATCTTAATTATATAGTTAGTTTTTTTCATTGTTGTCCATTACATTAAATAACAAACTATTATAAAGTACAGCTATATTTGATGCTAAAATTGAGTTAATAAAGCTAATTCAGGTAAATGAATTAAATACTTGGACATTCAAAACTACATTTTCTGAAAGGCACACTATACATGCATGAAATCGATTTTTAATTGGCGGCATTTAGATATATTTATAACAAGTATCTACAAGTAATAACATTTATATCTACGTTTTTAAATGTATTACATCCACACTGAACGAAAAACAATAAACAATAGGAATGAATAAACACTTAAAAAGAGCTATATGACATCACTATCATTACATATGGAAATAATGTTGAAACAGTAGAACGTGATGTAAAAGACCAAACTTTTTCTTGAACGTGAACATCATTATATTGTTAAATACAATAAAAGCAAACAGGCGAAATTAAAAAATACAGTCAACATGTTCGAAGAAGTATGTATGTAATTTTTCCCACCGTCCCTGAATGCCTCAGTCTCCGTGTGCAGACCGCGCGTGGCGCAGAGGAGACTGAAAACAAACATCCACACTTTGGGTCCGAGGTGAGTCCCAGCTCTGGCCGCACGTCCCGCTCCCTCTGCCCCCGGAGGCTGCACCGCCGCCGGCCCGCGGGGCCGTGGCGCCGCGCTGGAGCCCCATGCTGAGAGGAGGCTCCGCTAACCGGACAAAATGCCGCTGTTAACTCCGCTGAGGACGTGCGCTAACCTGTTAGCATGTTAGCTGTCGCCATGGCCTTCGGACGGGCCGTTTCTCCGCGAACACACACCGGGGGAACCCGCCGTGCCGCAGCTGGAGCCGGATCCTTCCCTCCGGGCCGCGTCTCGGAGCGCGGCCGCGTGGCGGGAGTTCAGAGCCGCCTGTAGCTAGGCGTCAGGCCGCGGGCCGAGCGGGGGGGCGGAGCTGCCTCTGGAGGCTCCCAGCACTCACGAAAACACCGACACAAACAACAGCGAATGGACGAGAATAACCACCGATAACCGCGGCCCGGTTCGGCTAGGTCCGGTCCGGTTGTCCGTGGCTCTCAAACGTTTGAAACAGTGATAAACATGATGTCATTTAAGAGAACAGATCAGTTTAATGGACCTGATCAATCAGTTATTGATTCATATCAGATCAGCACACTAGTGTCAATATACGGAACTTTAGGACACATTATATTCTATTAAATGAAATCAGTAAGAATAACATGAAATATTAGACGTTTTAATTGATGATTTTAAGTTTTAATTCAGTGTGATGCTGTTTCACACCAACTGTAAAAACTCTCCATAGTTGTGACTAAGAATGAACAGAATAAACCATAAAGACAAAACAAAGACATGTCTTAGGACACTAACAGTTATTGTTTTATCCTGTCCATGTGTTTTGTCTGTTCAGTGTCAAACCTGTGGTTGCTGCGTTCACTGACCCTCATCACATCGGTTTAGACATTTGGACTTCGGTTTAGTATTGAACAGAATCCGCAGCATATGAATGATTTGGTTCAGGTGACCTTCACCTGATCCACTCAGAACCTCACTAGGTCACATGACCACATCACAGCATCAGGGGGTTCATCCATAGCTCCAACTAGTCCCAGCGTTACAGAGGATTGGTTCTTCATGAAGGTGTTTAAATAGTGTACCTGTGTGACATCACTGTGACATCAGCAGCTCACCTGTCTGTCTCTCTCCCTCTGTCTCACCTGTCAGAGCCGTCGTCGTGGTGATGAGCAGTAATGAGTGTTTCGGCTGCGGCCGCAGCGGCCACTGGGTGAAGAACTGTCCTGGCGCCAGCAGGGGGCGGGGCAAAGGACGAGGGCGGGGCAAAGGTGACCGCACACCTGAAACACACTGACACTCACACCTGACACCAGGCCTGGACAAAACAACAAAGGATGTCATGATAAACATTTACACATTAGTCGACTTACATTTATTTATAATATATTTAAGTATATTTACAATTTACATTTATTTTATTAATTTAATTTAAAAAAGGAAATGAGTACAGTGCGTTCATATTCAACCAAATTAAGACAGCGAAACATTTTGTGATTTATAACTATGTGAATGAAACAAACCCTGAAGATAAATGTTTTATCACAATAAATATAACTAGCGCATTGACCCGTGGGGATCCACGGGTTGTAGATCCTCTGATACAGTTCATTCCTTTACTTTCTTTACTTTCTTGGTAAATTGCACTGGCATTTTCAGTTGAATAACCTCTCAGCTGGCATGTCTGTTTCTGCACATGA
>JAPQRQ010000022.1:28801841-28812115 GCA_037367365.1 Apogon talboti
TTTGACTGGAGGAGAACTCAACTAATTCAATCAAAGTCCATATATGACTTCTATCAGTGATCAATAGGAACTATATTTATATCTGTAACCATTTACATGTTATAAACCATCAACATATGGACCATTAGAAGGAAAGAAACATTTATAATATTTCAAAAAATTCATCAAAAACTCAAAAATCTAAATTTCTGAAAACAGTAAAGATGACGGACAGCAGCTTCACAACAGGACCTAAACCATCTTACATGGATGGAGTCTCAGTTTTCCACAGATACAGGATACAGTATGTCTATGTTAGGTTTACTTTCTTTTATGCTAAAATAAATATGGGTTACACCTATGAGCCGTTCAAGGGGAAGGAGTTTATGTTTATGATGAATATTGATTGGTTGATTTCCTGCCATGAGCCTCTTCTGGTCTGTGTCTGAAACCTCCAGGTCCTGGTCTGGGTTCTGGTATTCTGGTCCTTACTGGTCTTGGGGCTGCTTTGGTATCCAGGGGTCTGGAAGGTCCGGCTCGTCGTGGGACCCTCACCGTCCGCCGTGAGGATCTGGACCTCCAGTCGGTAGAGTCCGGCCAGGTGGAGGCCCGACACCACCAGAACACTGGCGTCCTGAGAAACAGCAGAACCCCACGGTCACATGACATGGTCAAGGGGCCCAGTGGACCCTGATCTTTAACTTGTGATTTCATCGATTAATTGATTAATCGACTTGAATCAATTTTTTTTAAATAATTCAATTACAATTTTCCTGAATCAATGCACACCTGAAATTGTTCATTTCATTGATTATTTTTTAATTATTTTTGTTCTTTTCAGTCATTTTGTTGGTTTTGGTTCATATTTGTTAATTTCTGTCAATTTTATGATTTATTTTTTGCTATTATTTATCATTTTAAATGATAAATTTTTGTTCATTTTCACTCATTTAGTTTTTTGTGCTAATTTTCATTCAAATGTTGATTATTTTTGTTTAATTACATTTATGAAATAGTCTGACAACTTTTGTTAATTTTGCTGATTATTTTTCCATTTCGTTTTGAGAATACCTGGTTGAATTCCAGAAAGCAGTCACACAGTCAACACTTGGAAAAACAGTAAAAAAATAAAATAAAATAAAATAAAATAAAATAAAATAAAGGAAAATCATGACATAACATGCAAACAACAGTAAAAAGGCTGCACTGAGCATGCTCAGAACAAGGTCTATATCAGCATGCTTTGATTTTTTTTTCTATTGAGCAAACGGTTGAATTATGAATATTTTAAATGAATCATACATTCAGAACACTCACCACAGACACGTCAGGGATTAAAGGGTTAATCAAGTCAGAAATATTTCAAGGATAGAGTCTGACCTAGAAAGAAATGATAAAATTGCACCTTTTCCTGCTGCTCCTCAGAGAATGGATGTTACCAGAGGACAAACAGATGGCCTTTAGCTGTGGGTTTTCTGCTCATGTCTTTAGTCATTTTATTTTTTTAACATTCCATTTTGACCCAGTTATCTGCATCTGCGGCGTCATTTAAATGGTTTTTTCTTCACTATCTGAGCCATGTCATTAAAAGCCAAAATGCCAACACACCTCAGGGCTTTGGATGGGATTTTACACTCTTTTCAGTCTGAGGGAACTATTGGCTTTCAGTTAGTTGGACTGATTGCTTAATACGACCACTTTTAATTAGAACCAAATGTTAATGATTCTGCCTGAAAATGTTCATTAGTGTTGGAGTTTCACATCATTCATCATATATGAAATAAACCTTTTCTGTTCTCAGGTTTTACAGTGACGTTACTCTTTACAGGACAGAGTTTATGTATATTTCCATCTTCACAATGATATTGTCCTGATCTATGAGATGGATAAAGAAAGCGGTTTGTGTTTTTAATGTGAAGAATTACAATTGACAAGTCAGATTTAAACTGTTAATAATCTGATATAAATTACATATTAAAACTAAACATATGGTACAATTAATATTATATACTAAGGTCCACAAGTATTTGGACAGCAACACAATTGTGTTGCTAACAAAAGAAAACTATCAGAGATGGTGAAAACATCTGGTAAAATCAACATTTAGTTACGTTCTGAAAATGAGAGAAGAAAAAAGCTATGTACCCATGTTCAATCACGCCTATGTTCAACGGTGCCTATGTTCCCAGTACCTATGTCCCCAGTACCTACTGTATATCTCCCAGCACCTATGTTCACTGGTGTCTATGTTCCCTGGTACCTATGTTCCCTGGTACCCATGTTCCCTGGTACCCATGTTCCCCAATGCAATTTCAGTGCAAAACAACAGTTTGATTGACCAGGTCCAGTAAAACCAGTACTGACCGGGGGCAGGATCTGTGACTGCGATACCAGGCTGTGCCGTAGTTTGTTGGCGCCGTATCGGCCGGTGGGCATCACCTCCGCCCAAGTCACCTGGAGGCCGGTCACTTGCTGAGGGGGCGTGGCCGTCGACACCTCCCAGCTGAAGATGGCTGTCACGTTGCTGCCACCAACCTGGAACGCTGCCGTCAGGTTGGATGCCTTCACCAGAACCTTCTGAGGGGCCACTGTTGGAACAACCACCAGTAGATATGAGTTCATATAATGAAATAACATCTGTTCGTCTTTTTTTGTTGGAAAAAATGTCCTTCTGTTACATTTAAAGGGTTTTTGTCAAGTTAAGTCATTTTAAGACATGGTTTTCAGATGACTTAGGTCTGGGTTTACCTTAATATGAACTAGTTCTACTACTGTCTAACGTTAAAAAATGAGCTCAACTTCTCATTAGTGCCTTTGACCAAAGAGTCAAAAAGGGACCAGATGGGATGAGAACCATAAAGCACCAACTGTCAGTCATATAACAGAAGTGATAAAACTAGAGTGGTTGTTTTCTTCTCTGGACTTAGCTGTAAATGTACAGAATGGAGTTGGATTATGAAGCTTATGAAGGTATACAGTTATTATGGGATGTTCTTATCATTGCTAAGCTTCCATTTGTTGATCTGTGGTTCAGACAGTTCTGACCTTGTTTGTTGGATTCAAACAGATCTTTAGTTCAGTTATTGACAACACAAATCCAACAGAAAACAGAAGTAATTTGTGGTTTTACTGGCTGGTTTTGTGGTTTTGTGGCTGTTGACAGTCTAAAAACAGAGTTAAGCTAAGAGAGCTATAATGTAAACTATCAGCTGACACGCATCAACATTATCAGACAGTGTTATTTTATCCACTGTTAACATAAGCGTTTGAGTGTTTCAGTTTAGTTAAACTTGATGATTCCATAAGACAAATGAAACTATGACATTTATTTTAACCACCTTAATTTAGTTTTATTGTCTTTTATACTAGATTAACCATTGTTAAGTCTGATTTAACCATCAAATAGTTTGGTTTGACAGCATTTTAGGCTTATTTGATCAAATTTTAATCTGTTAAAACCAACTTTTAGTTTAGTTTTAATGTCTTTTAGTTCATTTTTCCACCTTTTAGTTTAGTTTTTCTGTCTTTTATACTGGTTCTATCAATGATCTTTATCCTTTATTCAGTGACTGATCCAGTCTGTGGTTCCATAGGGTTGGTTCATTGGTGGTTCTGGTTCTGAATGTGTTTTGGTACCAGACTGACCCCTGCTGGTCAGTGTTTGGAACTTCAATAGGACATAGAGTCCATTTCAGGTGTTTTGTACTGACTCTACTGTGGTTCCGGATGTTTCTGTGGTGTAAACGGACCTGTTTCTCGGCTACAGCTGATGGGTTTTGGGCTCTTGGCCTGGACAGACGCACAGGATGGGGTGAAGAAGCTGGTTCGTTCTGCCGGAGGTCGACTCTTGGTGCTGATTGGCTGCAGGAGTACGTTGTATTTACAGGAGAAGAGGAGCCCCTGCAGGTTGGCCACGCCCGCCTACAGCCACACAAAGGGACAATGAAGCTCTACCGTCACCATGGAAACTGACACTGTGGGAGGGGTTTGGGTTGAATACTGACTGATGACGTGGTCTTCTGCATGGACTGGGTCTGGTTGTGTGCACAGAACTCGGGTCCCCACTGGATCCGGTAATATTCGACCGACGGGTCTGTACAAACACAGGACAGATGGTTAAGACCAGACTGCCTCCAAGTCCAGCTGATGGGCGGCACCGTGGTTACCTGAACTCTTCTGCCAGTAGACGTGGACCTTCAGTTGGCTGTCCTGGTAAAATGGTGTCCCCACATCCAGGACATCCCCGGACAGAGGCGAACCCAGGTCTGAAGGAAAAAACAAACACATATTTAGTCCATTTAGAGTTTATGTGATGACACATGCTTATCAATGTTGTTCATTTAGTTTTCTTATTGTTTATTATTATTATATACTTATAACTATCATATACATCATTGTTACAACTACTATTATAACTTCATTATAATTATCATCTGTGATTATTATTAATATAGGTGACTTCTGACCCTGTATATATATATACAGGATTACATACATTATAGGTGACCTCTGACACTGTGACCTCTGACCCTGTAATAACCCGGGGTTTTTGGCTGACGTACTGGTACTGGTGGGCTGGGTGCTGAAGTGGACCACAGCCCGCGGGCCTTTGAGCTGGTTCTGGCCCCAGTAGGACACGGCCTGGACCTCCACGCTGTAGGTCCGGTTGGACCGCATACTGTCCAGAACCACCTGGTTCTGTAGAAAACACAGATACACCACATTCACAACAGGAAAACGACTCCATCCGCAGAACATACACAGTTGATTCTATAAATCTGAAAGAATTAATGGATTTCAAAAAGTTATTCCATTCAATTTTCCTGAATGAAAGCTTGGTTTCCTTCATTTCTCTGCTGTTAAACACTGGTTCCACTGTTGTGTTTCACACGGATGCTTATTGTGATGCACATGACACCAGGATGAACACACAGTTGTATGTTAGTTTGTATCTATAGATATTCATATATATACTTTTATACTGTTGTTACTGTTGTTGTTATTTCTATATTTTTTTTATATATCCTTTTATTTTTATACTTGTTGTGGTTGTTTCAGTTGTTTGTCATTTCCACACATCTGCTTCACATTTTTTATATTTTTTCATCTATTAAAATAATTGATTAATCGAACCAAAGAAAATAATGTATAGATTAATCAATTACAAAATAATCAATAGCTGCAGGTTTACAATAATGTAACATCTCAAACAATCTAAACTGCACCAAGAATCAGCTCCATTTTTGACATTTACTTATATATTTTCACTTAAACACTTCTATGACAGACACAGTTATGAAACAATACAAGCCTTTATAGGACATTTCATGGAACCTTTACCCAAAACAAATGTTTTACAGAACATTTTACTACAACCTGAAACATCCTTTCACCATATTTAATTCAGATCAACAGCAAGAGCAGCAAAAAACAAAAGTAAAATAGCCGTTAATCAAACAGACATCAAGTTCATGTCCATCATGATGGAAAAGTGACAAAAATGAATGAAATAATCAACAAAATGAACATAATAAAAATGTACAAAAAACTAATAGAATAATCAATAAATTAGTGAACAAAAATTATGAAAATAATCAACAAAAGAACAAAAATGAACATGATCATCAATGAAACAAAAGAAAACAAAAAAGTAAATCATAAAATAATCAATTAAATGAATATGAAGTGAAGAAAACAATCAAAAACTTAGCAAAAGAATCAACAAAATGAATATGAAAGGAAGAAAATAATGAAAAATTAACAAAAATTAACAAAAAACAAACAGTGAAGAAAAAAATAATTATTTTTTCACTTATTCAAACAATCATTTAATCGAATTGAAGAAAATATTGGATCTATTAATCAATTTCATCAATGATCAATATCAGCTCAATATCCCAGAGTTCATTTGGTCATCCTAACCTCTCTGATCGTCTTCCTCCTCTTGGTCAAAGACGACGCCGTCCTCTGTCCTACCGCCGTCCAGCTCCAGCTCACCTTGTAGTGGTGGACGGGAATGTCCAGGTCCTGGGGGATGGTCCACTGGACCCGGGTTGACACCGCCCGTCCGGGGCCAAAGGTCATGTTAACCACCCTGAGGTCGGACGGCGCTGGAGGACTGGACGGGTCTGAGGGATGGAACCGAACCAAAACCACATCAGGATGGATGATACATTATTATTAACTGAGTAACAGTTGAAGAGAAATAGGCGGTTGTTTGAGGTTTTAACTTTCAACAGATTAATAAATATTCCAAATTATCATAAAATTTGCAATAGATTAAATCATGAAACTAATATTTTTCTCTATAAGCAAAATAATTTTTAAAAAAAAGAGCAAAATGATCAGAAAAAACTAAAATAATCAAATGAGTGAAAACGAAAAAATAATGAGTGAAAAGAAGAAGAAAAATCAAAACTAATCAACAAAATTGACACAAATGAACTATGAACTCAACAGTATGAGTGAAAAGGAACAAAATAATCAATAAAATGGTTAAAAAAAAAGCAAAACAAAAACAAAATCAACAATTACCACAATATTTCATAAATGAATGAAAATAAACAAAATAATCAACAATATGATAAAAAAGCAACATTCTATCAACATTCTAGACTATTCTATTCTACATCACAAAAACATTACATAAATTAACTTTTTATAGTCACACCCTATATATTAAAGGGTTTCTGATTAAATTTTAGATTTCTTTATTAATATGGTATAAAAACCTAAAACACTCATATGATTAAGGGTTACGCTTAACATTAAGTGTAAAAGAGGCTTAAATCGAAACAAACTGCCTCATCTGTAGGAGAAACTTATAGAAAAAGTAAAGAAAACCCTGATGATATTTTCATTCTCCTCAAACAGTCTGAGAGTCATTCCACTCTAAGAGTCCATGTCTTTTCTTATTTTTTTTTCTTTTCTTTCCCCAAATGATTCATCCTGGAACTAGAAACAGCATCTTCCTTAAATCAAATTAAAAGAAAATCCATTCTGGGTAAATGTATTTTCTCTGCTGTTTGTTATTGGCTTTGGGTTTATTTAGAATAAAGTCAATTACACAAAACGCTGAAATATTCATTTGTATGGCAGACAGCGTCATGTAACTACAAAGACTGGGTTTTCAATGGAGACGGATCCGGTATCGAGGGACTGGACTCATTCATAAAGGAAAAAACTGAAGAAAATAACAGAAAATAAAGCAAAATGAGGAAGACAATGTGGAGGAAGAAACTGATACAAAAGACACAACAGCGCAATAAGACACACAAATATGATGCAACACGATGAAATGCTGTAAAAGACGCCAAAGAAAAAGAAAATGCACAAATACGACAAACGAAAAGACGAAAATGAAAAGATCATAAAAGACACAACAGGAAATAAACATTGTAAAAGATGCTACAAAATGAAAAGAACCAAAAAGACAAAAATGTTGCAAAAAACACAAAAATACAAAAACGTAGGATGTACAGGGACGAAAACACAACAAAAGATACAACAAAACAAAAAGATCGCAAATGACAGAAGGTATAAACATCATAGAAGATGCAATAAGATGAAAAGAAGTAACAAGACAAAAAGATTGTAAAAGACTTAACGAGATGAGAGCACCATAAAAGAAGCATCAAGACAAAAAGATCGTAAAAGACAACAACATATAAACGCGATAGACCAGTGCTGACCTCTGCTGGAGTGGATGTGTCGGCTGGGTGTAGTGAAACCTCTGGTTCCGTGGGTGTTGACGGCCGCCACTCTGAACTGGTACCAGCGTCCCGGTCGTATGTCGGAAAGTCGCGATCTTGGCTCCGACGTCTGAGGGCAAGGGGGCACAGTCACATTAGATCATTTATATTTCATCGCATTTGCATTTGCACAGAAATGGTAAAAAAAACATCCAAACTATTATTTACGGTGGACTGACCTGTGCGACAACCTGCCAGGAGGTGGCGGTGTCCTCGCTGGGCTGGATCCCGAAGTTCCACCTCCTCTGCAGGACATAGATGACGGGTTCGGCCGAGATGTTGAAGCGCGATGACCAGCGAACATCCAGCGAACCGGACGATGACTCCTGGAAGACCAGGTCCTTCCTGGGCTTCAGAGGAGAACCTGGACCAACCAAAAAACCACCAAACCACATGAGAGGAACGCCAACAAAAACCTGAGAGTCAAAACTGAATATTTGATTTTTAACCCTTTAACTCCTGAGATTCATTTGGTTTATTTTTCTTCAATTTTGTTCAGTTTGTGGCTAATTTTGTTCACGTTAGTTATTATTTTGTTGATGTTATTCTTTTTATTAATCATTTTAGTTGTTTTTGTTCATTTTGTTGCTTATTTTATTCTTTTTTGCTTCATTTTAGTTACTTTTTTGCTTATTTTTTTCCATTTAATTTTTTTTTTTACACTTTTTATTTGTTCTTGTTCATTCTATTTATTAACTAAACATAAACCCAGTGTGTCCATCCACTGTCATTGATCCAACTTCATGGGTTTCACTGATGAATCAATGTTGTAGAAGTTGATGGTGTTTCCACGGTAACTACAGAGCCTCTGAATGTCCAAATGGGTCATATCTGATGGCCATGAAAAGATGAATAATTGTATTTTACACCAATTATTTATATGTATTGATAGGATTAGTGGATCAATTCCTCTTTCCTTTGTCTTTTATTTGGTTGTTAAAAATGTGGGGGCTCATCCGGGATCCATGCTGGTTTTAGACAGTATGTACTCTTCAACTCCAATGAGGACCTTTTTTTTTTTTTTTTTTACAGAAACCCAAGAGAAAACTATTTCATTGCGTTGATAGGGTTAGTGATTCAGAAGTGACTGAACATGTTAAATCAGTCGATGGTTTGGGGTCTTTAAGGGTTAAAAACGACCTGAACACTTGTAAAAGGTAATTAAGTCCAATAAAAACCAAACTGACAAAACTGACTAAACCTAAAAACTAATGAGGATTTCACAGCTGTAATGTGTTCTTCCACAGATGACAGCTCAGTCCCTGTCGCCCAGGGGCATGATGGGATTTACAGCTTCACTCCACGCCATGCTGAAGCCAAAATGAGTTTCCCATCATGCATTGAGGCGTCAGCGAGGCCAGTGGAGGATGCGTCTTTGATCCCACTCCTGACAAAGGAGGCCTAAGTAGGCCAAGCTCCACCTGAGTCCCATGCATTCACTTTCACCTGGAATGAGTTCATTTATCGCAGTTAGAACCCCGGAGGCAGAGCTCACATCGGTTTGATCGATGTTTAAGACATCTGCAACATTTAAGGATAAGGAAATAAGGACATGGTATTCATAACAGTGCTCATTTAGGAAAAGAAATGAATCAGTGAGACTTCCACGACTACAGATACAGATATTAGACTGAATACCAAGAACGATGACCTGGGCAAATGAGAGCCTACACAGACATATTAGACTGAAATAAGACGGAAAAATGATGACACCAGCAAACACATCCACCATGATTTTAGATAAATGACCAGTAATAATATGTACTATACTAATATGTACTATCCTTATGTGTACTGTACTAATGTGTACTATACTAATATGTACTGTACTAATGTGTACTGTACTAATGTGCACTCTACTTATATGTACTATATTAATATGTAATGTACTAATGTGTACTATACTAATATGTACTGTACTAATGTGTACTGTACTAATGTGCACTCTACTTATATATACTATATTAATATGTAATGTACTAATGTGTACTATACTAATATGTACTGTACTAATGTGCACTCTACTTATATATACTATATTAATATGTACTGTACTAATGTGTACTGTACTAATGTGCACTCTACTTATATGTACTATATTAATATGTAATGTACTAATGTGTACTATACTAATTTGTACATATTAGACTGACATAAGATAGAAAAATGATGACAACAAACACAACCATGATTTTAGATGAGTTATCACTACTAATATGTGCTATATTAATATGTACTGTATTAATATGTACTTTACTTATACATACAATAATAATTATATTAATGGATAGTGATGGTCTGTATGTTGTTGATCCCAGTGATCCAATGATCCAGCAACCCCAGTGATCCCATTGACCCTACTGACCCCAGTGATCCAGTGACCCCAGTGATCTCAGTGTTCTAGTGATCCCAATGGTCACAGTGATCCTAGTGTTTCCAGTAACCCCAGTGATCCCACTGACCCCAATGACCCCAGTGATCCAGTGATCCCACTGACCCCAGTGATCCAGTGACCCCAGTGATCCAGTGACCCCAGTGATCCAG
>JAPQRQ010000022.1:28834581-28846203 GCA_037367365.1 Apogon talboti
TATACACATATTAAAACACTCTGTTAAGACACAATTAGAACAGCAGCAGTAACTTTGATATATATTTGATATACATATTTGTTTTAATATGTATATATATATATATACATATATATATATATATACATACACATATTAAAACACTCTGTTAAGACACAATTAGAACAGCAACAGTAACTTTGACGTATAGTTGGTCCGGCTCCAGTTCTCTCTGGTGTTGGATCAACAGTTAATTTCATTTGTTTTCATTTTTATTCAGAACCAGCACTTGTTTTTTTTTTTTTTTCCCCAACATTTTTCATTTTGTGCCAAATTGAAACATAGTCCACATTATCAACCTGGTGCTAAATCAGACTTGACTGGTGTTCATTTGGTTTGACTTGGGAGCGTCTGCTGAGTCATGTTTGGTTCCGGTTCAGTCCGATGTTTGACCCAGTGTTTAGTACCTGTGTCCATCACAAACCAAAGCTGTCAGTTTGTGCCTTTAACATCAAGAAACAACAAACCTCAAACCTGTCGGTGACATTTTGGCTTTAACTGCTCTGATCAACCACTGTAATGTGACTTTTATTTACTCTCCGTGTCACATGACCTGTCACATGACACGTCCCACTGTGAGCGGTCGTTTACAGTCGCCTTCTGAACCAGGGCTGTTCAAAGAATTTAGACCAAAGATGAAGTATTTCAACCTTTTAGCTTTTTTTCATCTGGAACTAAAACATAGTATTTATTGGAAAACAGAATATGCAAAAACTGTGTTTGATGGTGATTTCATCCAAATGTCTGACCTGTAGATGGATCAGGTCTTTATTTGAACCAGGTCTGGGTTTTAGAGGCTGTACTTGACTCCTGGTTGTATTTGAAAAAAGGAAAACAACAGAGATACTGATATAAAATGGTCGTATATTAGCGAATAATGGCCCCTATGATAATAATAATAATAATAATAATAATAATAATAATAATAACAATAATAATAATAATAATATAATCGCCTGTTTTATGACTGCAGCTCCAGATGGAGGTTCAGATAGTCCAGAACCCAGGACTGGTTTGGTCTGGTTTCAGGACTGACTGTTGTCCTTCCTCGGGGTCGGACGCCGTCAGCTGAAGGTCATGTGATCAGCTGATTGGACGTCTGACTCTGGTTCTGGACGTTATCTTGTCTTGTTTCTGTTTTTATTGCCAGTATTTTTCATGTGGTCTCCTCTGGAACGGTTCTGATGACAGAGGTCCATTTAATGTTCTGTCCAACGTCCATCTGGTCAAACTCTGGATGTTTTTCATGTGAATGTCTTCATGACATCTCTGGACCTGAGCTGCTGCTCTGAAACGCCGTCATAAATGCTCCTGTTTCTGCAGGAATCGTCCAGTTTTTATCTCTTCGGCCGATCGGCCATGAGCTCCTCTGAAACTACAGGTCAGATTCATTTCAAACGTCATATGTATCGTCTTTGGGACAATGTCTACAAAGTGTGTTCACAGTTTTGAGATATTTAGATTTTTGCATTTTTTACGAATTTTTAAAATATTCTAAATGTTCCTTTCGTCTAATGGTCCATATGTTGATGGTTTATAACATGTAAATGGTTCCAGATATCAGTCTAGTTCCTATTGATCACTGATAGAAGTCATATATGGACTTGGATTGAATTAGTTTAGTTCTCCTCCAGTGAAAGTACCACCCACTTCTATTGGAGATGGATCTCCTGCATCCAGACCACAGGACTGGAACATAGAACAGAACCTGACAACCTCACACATTCAACTGCGGATTGATTCAGTAGAACAGGACGCTGACATACAGGTTGAATTTTTCTTAGATCTTCTCTTGAATGTAAATCCTTCATTTCTTTTCATTTTTATGGTTCATTATCCTGTGATGCGAGAGCTTAGTGTTACCTGTGGATCAGAGGTCAGAGGTCAAGGGAGAGTGATGATGTAGATCTGTGCACAGTCTGATCCAGATGACGGATGTGGTCCGGTCACGGTCCGGTACCAGTTCTGATCATCTCCAGAAACTAAAACCGCAGCTTCCATAGAGTTTGACTTGGTTCAGCTGTTACAGAACACCTCTACTGTTATACTCTGTATACCCTGTTTACTTATAGTCTGTGTACTTATGTATACTCTGTGTACTTATACTCTGTGTACCTGTGTATCTACTTGTACTATTTCCATGCTGCCTCCTCTGTACATCAGTTCTTTATATTTTATTTTTGGTTCATATTATGTGGTTTCTTTAGTCCTCATGACACTTTAGCAGCGTTACTTTATATTTGTTTCTAAAACCCATCTGTATTTTTACTATATTACTCTTTAACTTCACTGCTCTACAAGAAATTCAGGATCTAATCGGATCTAATAGAGTTAATTCTTTAGTAAATTTCTGTCAGACATAGATTTTTCCCCTCTTTGACCCCTGGTGTTTGTACAGATCTGACAGATTTTTGCTGAGAACCAATAATTTTACTGCCAACTTTAATTAATGTGGTTAATGAGGTTTTTTTTCTTCTAATCAAAGATCTATAAAACAGTCATCAGAGATCTGTCGACCTGGAACTGAACTAGTTTCCTCAGACCAAACAGACGCTGTTAACCTACATGTCAGTGTTATTATATAATGACAGTGTATTATCAGTTATGGTGCACAAATACTTAGAATTTAGTCACACTTCATTGTTCACTGTGGCGTTGATTCTACTTCATTAAACTGTCGAAGTAGCACCCAAACCACAGCTGTCAAACATACGGCCTGTGGAGTGAATTTGTAAGAGGCAAAAATTACATTGAAGATATTGACAATTAATGGTGTCAAAATCATGTTAGTTCAGGTTCCACATACAGAGCAATATGATCTTAAGTGGGTCAGACCAGTAAAATACTATCATAATAACCTATAAATTATGACAACTCCAAATTCTTTTGCTTTGTTTTAGTGTAAAAAAGTAAAATTATATGAAAATATTTACTTTTACAAAACTATCCTTTTACAAAAATTGTGAACGACCAAATATGAACAACCTGAAATGTCTTAATATAAATCAGTGTAACTGGACCAATATTCTGTCTATTATTAAATGTTGTGTGTATTTGTAGATCCACTGTGATCTGTAAGTTGTATGTACATGTGTAGATGATAAACTGAGGCAGAATATTGTTAAAATTGCTCTTATTTTTCTTAAGAAATTTCAGGTTGTTAATGCTATTCACACTTTTAAGGACAGTTTGTAGACGTAAACATTTTCAGAATGTAATTTAACTTTTTTCACTGTTATTATTTTACTGGTTCTGATCCATTTCAGATCACGTTGGGCTGAATGTGGAACCTGAACTATAATGAGTGGTGTAGTCATTTCTAAACATTTAACAGACCTGGTGATGAACTGTAGTCGACATAAAGAACTAAAAGCTTCTCCGCTGCTCGTCTCGGTTCATTTTTATTGTAAACTTCATCTATGCAACAGCTTCACATGTGAAAAGACATGCAATGAACAGTGTCTGGTGGTTGTAAGTGACTAACCCCTGGTGTTTTATTCACTAACAGATGATTCCACGTCTGCTCCTCAGTGTTTTTCCTCAGACTTTGGTGCTTTTATACCGGCATGTGGTGATTTTTTTATTGGATGTAATGTCTCTGGAAGTGCTTTATAAATGCATTAAACCAAACCTGTGGCTTAATTCATGTGTGTGTGTGTGTCTGTGTGTATGTCCATTAAGGCTTATACTTTAATTACTGTAGCAGGTATTTTATTATTGTTATTTATGAACTGAGTCATAACTGTGTATTTTAGCATTGATGTGTTTAAAACAGCTTTTGTAATTTTATTATTTTTGTTATTGAGTCTTTTTTGTAGGAATTTGTCATCATACTGACGGTTCATAAAAGCCACATAAATGTTGAATGCGGCTGCTGTACATCAGATACCAGAGGTAAGAGAAAGTCACATGACACAGTGACAGGAAACACCAGAGTCATAAACCAAACACATTCAGGTCATACCAACTCAAGATGATTTTACTGCAAAGTGATCTCTCCTGACACTTTAATAACAAACAATGACATTTTTTAAAAATATTATCCTCTGTATTTTCTACTTTTTTGGTGTAAATTATATTTTTTTCTTATATTTAATTCACTGATCATGTAAATGTTCATAAAAGCACAGAGTAAATTCAAAGGTTATATCAAAACTTAAGATAAAGTGTCTTTTTCAGTCAAATCTGTCATTAACTGAACATAAACCCAGTGTGTCCATCCACTGTCACTGATCCAACTCCATGGGTTTTACTGGTTGGTGAATCAATGTTGTAGTAGATGACGGTGTTTCCATGGTAACTATGGAGCCTCTCAACGTCCAAATGGGTCATATCTGATGACCATGGAAAGATGAATAAATGTATTTTACACCAAGTATAGACATAGATTGCTAGGATTAGTGGATCAACAGGTATTAGACAGTTTCTACTGGTAGATCATTTTGGGTACCAGTGGTTGGTTGGGTCTTTATGGGTTAAACAATGCCCTAATTTATTTGGGTCGCTATGGGTCGTAACTCAGATTATGACCTACAGTAAACGGTATAACTCAGAAATGGATCAGTTTGAAGAAATGCTTTTAGCAATGTTTGCAGAAATTTCAGGAGATCTTACTGCTTTCATTCTTCATCCAGTACACTGAATTTGATGGCATTGTAATTCACTGTTTTTTTTTTTCACTTGTAGGAGGACTAGTGCACAGGTGAAGTTGTTCAGTATTCTTTATGGGAGCCGGGGCCTTTTGTAGCAGCATCTAGTGGCCGTCGGTGTTATTACAACGTCATGATACTTCCCATTGACTTCACTGTGGAGCTGAGGTCCTTTCCTATTGGCTCTGCCTCATTTTATGTGTACATGTGTTTCCTCATTATTAGTTTTATACAGAAATTTGGTCTAATATTCTCAAGATACAAAAAAAAGAAAACTAATTAGCTGTTATTATTTTGTATATTCTCAAATTTTCCAGAATCGTCATCACGTAACTCTTAATGTCATTATTTAACTCTAATGTGAAGCAATATGTGTACATATAACTAAAGTATAAATTAATTTCCATAAATAGAAAGTAATATTGTAAGATCATTTTAAATGTTTACGAATCCACGAATAACATTTTGTTGATTATACAAAATAAGGGTTTAATCTGGGCCACAACACCAATGGGTCATAACACAATGAATACAATACATACATAAAGACGCACACATTTATGAACCTCCCAATATGGGAGAAGAATCATTCAAGTTAAACATTACAGTTTCATCAGGATTGTCCTGCAGGCAGTACAGTACAACATTCAACAATCAACAGGAAAACACTGTCATAAATAACGAGTGGTGTGTAGATCATACAAATACAAATATCAAAGACATGGCTTCAAATCCACACATGAAACACTGCAGCATTAGTGCCTTTTGTTGGTTCATGCCTTTGTTTTCCTTATAGGATTCTACTGTTGTATCCGGAACGTGGAGTATTTTCACAGAGATGAGCTTTAAAAGTCCTGGTTGTTCCTGATTCTTCCGAGGCTTCATACATCCTGCTTTGGCATTAGTTAGTGCAGCACCAGACCCTGTGTATTCCACTGATACAGCGCCTTAACTGTCTCTTTAGAAGGAGGTCACCTGCTTTATAAGTCGCCTGTTTTCCGTTTGGGAATGTGATAGTGATTCCAGTTGGTCCTCTGTCCCAGGTCTAGGCTTCAGAGGAGGCTTGGGGTTTCAGGTGGGCCTTCTCCATGGTTGTACCGTAAGGATCCGACCGTTTAAAGAAGCCCATCTGGAGGCAAACAGGAAGGAAAATCAGATCACAGTCTGACACGACGGGCTTAAAACATCAGTTCTACAGTGAAATGTTTACTGGTTGGCTGAAAACTACCTTTGGCCAAGCGGTGCATTCTACTGAGCTGCAACTACACCTGTCTTAACCCTTTATTGGGCAAGTGACTAGTTTTGGTAATTTCCACAAACATTAAATATGGGGCCGATCCCATGCCTCAGTGAGGTCCAGAAGCATGTTGATTTTTACTCCTCGGCCAATTTCTGGCCAAAGGGGTATTGTAATAGTTTTGTCGTCTGTCCATCTGTCCATCTGCATTCAATAACGTAATCGCATTATCTGAAGAATGCATTGAGATATCTACACCAGATTCATACTGTGGATGCATCTTGGCATGGAGCAGATGCCTATTGAAAATATGTCACCTCTAGGGCCTATAGGGCAGTAACTTTCAACAGAATCTTACACTATATTTGGTCAACGGGTATTAAAAGTGTGCAGTGTGTTATATTTATAACACTATCCAGTGATTCAGTCAGATTTTATAGACATGTTAAAGCTGTAAAAAGTGAACATGACTGATCTTTGTCAGTTTATGACCTTATAACAGTTGTTTTATTGCAAGTGTTTATTTTCAGGCAAATGCTGCTCGGATGTTTTATGGCAAGAGGAGGGAGACTGTTGTCACGGCAACTGACGAGGAGGTAGATGATGATGTCCAATAACACAATAAGGAATATTTCAATGAGTGTCCTATAAAGGCTTAAGGTGGTGTTTTCTTTTGTGGGGTTTTAGTTGCTTAAATACCACAGCTTGCTTCAAAGATTCAAAGTTTTTGGTGGTGTTGTTACCTTGTACAGTAGGTATATGAGAAGTGAGAGCAGTAACAGCCCCGCGAGGACGGCCAGGATGATGATCCACACAGGAACCAAGAACAGACCATCGGGTTTACTCCATATGACGGCAGCCGAAACCTGGACAACAGCAAACACACCAGTAGGTACATCCACCCCACCTGGTACTGACAGCACATCTGCAGAGTTATGGACCTGTACAACTCAGATGTTACCTTTTCAGATGCAGAAGGCTTGGATTTGGGAGGAATAGAGTAAGGCATCCTTCTGGCCTTGTACTGAACAGAACATTCCATTATAAACTGTTTATGGGCTCTCTGTGGAAAAGGAACAGACCTTTTATTACAGGCTGGATGATACCGATACGATCCCCAAAATAACAGATACAGTAGTAAGGCCTTCATCATATATTAAATCAGCATTAACTCTGGAAAATGGAGACAGAACATTAATCTAGAAGCTTCTATTAATGTGGAATAGAATAGAATAGAACAGAACAGAATAAAATAAACACTTAATTTAAAAACACTAATTAAGTTCCACTCAAGCTATGCATTTGACCATATTATCAACACTAAAATGCATCATCAGAGGAGTACATACAGTACAGAAACACTAGTTTTACTCTGTGTTGTCCAGCAGAGGGCAGTAAAAACACACAGATTTTATCAGTATCATGTAACAGTGTGTACATTTATGAAAGTCTATAAATATAGTGCTTTTGTATCTGAATAAATATTGAATAAATATTGTTATTGCAGAACAGAGGATTTTTTCATGACTTATTGCATATAATTTACATTTTGCAGGGTTATTGTACATTATTGGATGTGTTTGTATGAGGAGACATTGAGGGAAGTGACTGTACAGAAAGAAACACCAGAGTTATGAGTTTTTGTAGTTAAATGTGGTGAAACTGTCTCTGAGTCCATTTGTCCTTGTTCTGATGGACCTGTAGCGTCTGCCAGAAGTCAAAGGTCAAACAGATGGTGACCAGGGCGGGATGTATGTTAGATGATGTGTGTTCACTGTGGTATAGACCCCCCTGTTCTACCTGCATGGACCCGCGGCCTCACCTGGATGAAGGTTTCAGCCCAGACCCGTGAGCGAACGGTCAGGATGACGCTGGCTCCTCGGTCCAACCAGCCCACGGTACACTGGAGGGTCCAGCAGTCCACGGCAGGACAGGTCTGAGGGTCAAACACAGAGTCAACGCTGGACGCTCACTGGATCATTTAAACAGGTTTAAACATGGTTGTTGTTGTTGTTGTTTGGATCCAGTATTCACTGGGTCTAATAATGTGTGGAAACATCTGTAACATGTGGTCGGGTCTTCCATCTGAATGCCATCTATGACAGACAACATATCAACATTAAAGTCCGTGACGTACAGTACATGAGCGCTGCAGTAAATCACACAGATAATTAACTTCATCTCACAGACAATTAGAGTAAACATCAGGAGACGCTGAGCAGAGCTCGTTACATCTGCTCACATTTCCTCTGCTGACAGACAATTCCATTAGAATTCCAACCTCTGTCTTAGTCCTGAGTCTGTAGTCGACAGTCTGACTGGGATATGAAGCCTAAATGTAAGTGTGTTTAAATGTCTAAATCAAAGGGTGTCAAACATGCGGCCCGTGGGCCAAAACCGGCCCGCCAAAGGGTCCGATCTGGCCCATGGGATGAATGTGTGAAATGTAAAAATTACACTGAAAATATTAATCAAGGATGTTAAAATCATGTTAGTTCATGCAGTAGTGCATACAAAACAATTAAATCTAAAGTGGGTCGGACCAGTAAAATAAGAATTTAGAGTAAAAAAGTAAAATTACATGAAAATGTGAACAACCTGAATAAATATGTCCAAACTGAAATAAGTACAATTGTACCAATATTCTTCCTGTTATTAAATATTTTGTGTATTTGTAGATCCACTGTGATCTGTATGTTGTAATGTACATGTGTCAATGATAAACTGAGGCAGAATTTTGTTAAAATTGCACTTATTTTTCTTGATAAATTTCCATTTTTTTGTGGACGTTCATATTATTCACATTTTTTGAAGGATAATTTGTAGATGTAAACATTTTAATAATGTAACTTTAATTTTTTTCTTTCTAAAACATAGAGAAAAGTTAGTTGTTATGATTATTTATAGGTTATTGTATTATTATTTTACTGGTCTGACTCACTTTAGATCATATTGGGCTGAATGTGGAACCTGAGTTTGACACCACTGATCTAAATGTACAACTGGAGAATCAATAAATTGAGAATAAAAGGCATAGTGTTGTTCAATCCAAGCCACTAACTAATGAAAACCACCATGATAAACCCAGTGGGACTGGACATCTAATGTAAGAGCCTTTAAAGAGTCTCTGTTGTGGTGTTTGAAGAGAACAGATCTTCACCATGACTCTGCCCACATGCTGAGACAACGAAGACAAAGGGAAACAAACGTCCTCTCTGGTCTTTAGAGGACAGACAGGACACATTAGAGTTCTGCTGTAGCGCTAATGTGTCCTCAGGTTAGAAGAGAAAAGTCCAACTCATATTACACATGAACATGTTTTTATTCACAAAAACCCAAAAATTAAACAAACATTCGTTCTAGCGCCCCCTTGTGGTGCACATGTTGATGAATAGCCAAAGGGACCACTGTAAAACAGAGGAGTCAAACATGCGGCCCGTGGCCCAAAACTGGCCCGCCAAAGGGCCCAATCAGGCCGGTGGGATGAATTTGTGAGGTGGTTTAAGACTCTGACATAGTTCTGTAGATGGAAGAATCTGCACATTGACTGTAAACTGTCCCTTTAAGGCCGACAGTTGTAGGACCGTGTCTGTTACACCCTCCTCTTTCTACTCCATCAGGTCTTCACAGTCGACTCCATCTGTCCAGTGTATTGTGTATTTGTGTGATGGACATGTTCTGTATTTGCAAACCAAACTGTGTTTGTTAGTGAATCACAGAACATTTGTAAACTATGCTTTATTTGTTTGGTTTTGGCAGGAAATTAGCTCCACGGTTTAGTCCTAAAAGATTACAGTATGGTTTTAGAAATTTGGATTAAGGCTTATGGAATTAATCAATTAACAGAGAGGAAGCAATTAGGTGTAAGTATAGACTTATAAACAAAGGAAACTAAAAACACCTACACATGGAGCATTATTTAAAATGTGTGTCCAATTCTCTTTTTTCTAATCCAGACCCATTAGAGCTGGATTTTGGTGTTGTGTGTTTTCTCACCAGGTTTCCTAGTTCCACCAGTGGGTCTCTGAACACCTCCCTCCTGTGGATGTGGTGGACTCTGCCTGATCCCAGTGACGTGGCTCCGCCCACAGACGGCCGCTGAAGCTGCAAACGTCCAAACAGCGACCAACGCATTAGCGAACACCACGAAACGGCCTCAGTGAGCCGACCGGGCCGTGTGTTTATGTGTGTGAGTGGGTGGTGTCACCTGGAGTTTGAGTGCGTTGAAGGTGTGTTTGGAGGAGCAGCTGAGCGGCCCCTTGGTGACCACCTCCACAGGGTAGAGCAGCTCCATGCCGTGGGCCCTCAGGGGACAGCGCACCTCCATCGTGGACTGGCTGATCACGCTGGGCCCGTTATTCACCAGCTGCAACACACAGGCATACAAATGTACACAATGTCCAACAAACACAAAAAGGCATTTTATACATACTCTATATACTGTTGTGATTGTGGATTTTATGTGAGCTGCAGGTCACCTGGAACTTCACACATGGGGAGGAATGAAGTCTGTTCTATTCTATTCTATTCTATTCTATTCTATTCTATTCCTGTCATAATGTAACTCAGAGATGAGTCACTGAGGATGAAAACCAAACATTTTCTTAATTTTTTCCTCATGTTTGAGCTGATGTTGAAGTCATGTCAGTAACATGATACTAAATATTTTCACAATTTAAAGCACGTGGCCTTTCAGATGGAGCTTCGTACATGTATATTTTGCCTTACCTTTAATCTGTTACAACTGTTTTTATCTGTTGGCCAATAATAGAACAAGAACACTGATGTGTGTGAGAGTTTGTGCAGTAAATCCATGACAGTGCCACCTGTTCATTGGCCGTACACAGACGTCAGCGTACCTCATAGACCTGCTGCAGCTCAGGGCCCACGTCCTGCTCGTCTCTCAAACCCTGACTCATACTCCAGTTGGGTGGAGGAAAAATGACTTTATCAGGCTTGGAAACTCTGTAACACAGCAAACGCACCGATTAGCTCTTAGCTGGAAACTGATATGACAGAAAATAATAGACAATAACTGTTGAATTATGGGCTCACCCCTGCAGAATGACCTCAGCCATCGCAGCCACTTCCAGCTCATAAACCACCACTTCACTCTCTGAGTTATTGGCATTTTTACTGTAAAATACACAATACAAAGTTTAAAACAGTGACTTCTGGAACCACGTTTAACAGACTTTATTAAATATTAGACATTTTTAAAGCTGAATTTGTTCAAATTGTTACTGATTGACTGATTATTTATTTTGAACCTGTGAAGGTAGAGAAAATAATAAAACAGTTATTAAATGCAATATTTTAGTCACATCAGTGAATGAAGCCACAGTTATGAGATGATGAGTTTCATAGAAACAGTTAACCCAATGTTCATGAAGTTAGAATAATTTTTTTAAAATTTCTTCTCAAGAAATGATTGTGATAATGTGATTTATTGTTGATGGATAAAGTGTAACTGGGACTCTGTATGTGATCATTAGACCTGGTCAAAGGCGATTGATGACATGTAGAAATAGGAATAAAAAGAGGAATGTGTCTGAAAAGAAAATTATTCCAACTTTATGGGCATCAATTTATTTTGCACAAAACAAATAAAGATTTAGCAATAAAAAAAATCACATTTAACTGCATAACACTAATACACACACAGAGACACACATACACACACACACACACACACAC
>JAPQRQ010000022.1:28916111-28932398 GCA_037367365.1 Apogon talboti
GCCCTGGGGCAGACTGACGGAAGCATGGCTGCCAATTCGCGCCAAACGGCCCCTCCGACCACCACCAAACATTCACATCCACATTGTTTTGCGTTGTTCCGTTTATTCCATTTGTTTTATTTTCGTGGCCCAAAACTTCACATCGACTTGTTCCAACAGCTCTTTTTGGCAGCAGGTGCTGTTATCTTGGCATCAGAGTTGGAAGAACTTGTTACCAGCGCAGAACTAGTTAAGTTAGCATTAAACCGGTGAACATAGCGGTGTATGTTACAGTCTATCTAACGGTTTTTGGAATTTTATGGTCATGTAAACAGGCTCAGTGATGCTGTTCTCAATGCTAATATGATAAGACTATGAAACCTATGCCATAAACTGTATAGATCAACGGTGTTCATTATGTCTTCAGTTTTCTATATGTACTTTTTCTTACTTTGTTAACGACATAGGTTTTTCATGTCATGTCAAGGTATGTTTTGGAAAAGAAAAACCTACGTCTTTAACAAAGAAAGAAAAAGTACATATAATAAACTGTATAGATCAACATTACAGATTCAAAAAAGTATATTTGTATTTATTGTTTACATATTTGATGCTTAGATGGTAGTTCTATAAAGTACATAGATGATAGACTGGAGTTTAAACTGAACCCTTTCATTTTTTATATTTACGGCTTTAATGATAGTGAAATGGCTCAGATTTACGTACGTCTGTAATGACAGCGAGCTCTTCGACGCCGTTCCAGTCCGTTTCGTAGACGTCCTTCAGCGTCGCAGACAGTCGTTTGGACGTCTCGTGCACAGCTGTGGAAAACAACAGGAAGTTGTAGGAGGGAATTCAATCTGAGATGTAATCATGACTCCATCAGTTAGTATCTGGCATCAGCAGCACACAGCGCATTGTGATGGGATTGTTTTTGGGAGGTTTGTGGCGCTGCAGCTACACCCACAGCGAGAAGGTCAGAACAACAGCGGTTTCCTGAGTGGAGCCCACAGACACCCCCCCCCCCAAGCTGACAACATTAGAATTTAACTGTGTCTTGCAAAGGAATCATATAAAAATGCTGTGTCGGCTGTTTTAAACTGCAGGGTTTTCTTTGTTCGTGTACAACATGGCAACGCAGACGGAATTGCAAAACCCAACGTTGGATCCAAGAATAGAAGACGCTCACTTCCCTCTCGTGGTTTTACTGTTATGAATAAAGCAAATAAGAGACTAAAAACCCACCTTTTACTGCTGAATGGTAGGCTTTGACATCTTTGAACAACCTGCTTCCATCGATCTGCAGAAACAACAACAAAACCAGTCAGAACCTCAGTCAAAGTATCTGATATTATGACATCAGTGTGTGTTTGGAGGGCTTTGGTCTGCAGTCCAACTGTTTCCACATGCAGTGAACACAGCTGTCCAGCCACAATGTTCCATTTTAATTCAACAACAATCACTACGTCTGATGTGGCTGCGGTGAAGCGAAAGCGCTGTGTCTTGTCAGCGTCGACTTCCTTCCTGTTTCTTCTCGTCAGTTTCACCTCAGCATGTTCTGTAACTCTTGTGTGGAAGACTGAAGCCGCTTTCAGCCATGCGTATCTTTAAAAACTATCCCGACCAGGTTACGGTCCAGGGCAGTGAACACGGGGCCCACCACAGGATGCCGGGCCCTAAGACCACCACGGTGAAGTCTGTTTGTGATTGGTCAGAACCGGTCACACCAGTGTCCTGTTGGGGGTCATTATTTAGGGATCTGCCGGTGCTCATCCTGGTCCTCCTTGGACAAAGGAGCAGATACTGGTCCTGCTGAGGGGTTCAGGACCTTCTACGGCCCTGCCCAGCTCTCCTGGAATCTCCTCCATGCTCTTGAGACTGTGCAGGGAGAAACAGCAAACTTTCTGGAGGAGTCCAGCTCCTCCATCGTGGAGGAGCTGGACTCCCTGTGTAACCTCTGAAGCACCCAGGAACCGCACCATACTATCAGTAGAGATGCAGAACCAAGACGAATGAAAAACTAGTCAAAAATCAGCCAGAAAAGATGAGGAGGGAAAAAAATGTCAGTGGTCTCAACCTGTACAACCGTTCCTGTTTTTGGGATGTTGCACCTGTTGTTACTTTCATTAACGCCAACGCAGCTGAAACTGATGAACAAACGCCTCTGCAAGTTAACTGAGCAGATCAATATCCCAGAAGTTTGACTGATAGGTGGCTATACTTTGATTAAAAAGTGTTCCTCTAATTTTTTTGGGCAGCAATATCTGTCTGTCCATACACATATATGGACATTTAGGCTATTAACAGTTTTGTTTTGTCTTTTCTGTTTGTACTGTAGATACAGTCCACAGACAGTGTAGGAGGGTCCTTCAGGAGCAGACATCCTGGTTCAGGTCTGTCCTCCTGTTCAGGTTTTATGGTGGTTTTAGTCTGTTGGACATCTTCTTGTCACAGCAGCTGATGAGTCGTGTTGCAGTGTTATATCTATGTGTTCCAAACGTCAGAACAGAACAGGGACGAAAGCTTTTAAATGTTCTGGGTCCGCTGAATAGAACCATCTACAGAAGGAGATTAAACTGAAGGAACTGGTCCCTTTAAACCCATTAAAAGTCATTTTAAATGACTGGGAAAAGGATCAGCCTGGATGGAGATGTTCTTCTAATTGATTAAATCGGGTTCTGCTTTGAGATGCTTTTACGGGACATTGTTTTCATACTTTTAGTACCTTTTAAATTACTGATGGTGTTTCATTTCTATGTTTTTAGTTTAGTCTTATGTATGGTTTTAATGTGGATGTATGGATTAAATCTTTATTTTTTGTAACTTCTGCTGCTGCTCTCAGTTCCACGACACTCTGCAAAAGAGGTTTTTAATCTCAATAAGTGTTTTTTTCTCCCTGTTTAAATAAAGGTAAAAAAAAAAAAAGTTGAGCACACACCTAACGAAGAGACAAAACAAACAGTCCTCATACACACTAGATAAGAAAGTAAAGGGTTGAATCTTGCTTCAAATATTTCCTGTTTTCAAGGCCAGGCTGACTGTCTGAACCTGCATGTTGGCATCATGGCACAAAACGGCAAAAACAAAACTCTGTCAGTGGTGAGAAAGGATGAACACGAGCAGACAGCAAACACATAACACGTACCTGTTGTTTGTTTAGGTTCTGAGAACATAACTCAAACTGTTCATCCTTCGTCTCCATGGTTTTACCCAGTTTCTGAAGGACCTGAGAAGGAAAAGCAAAGACAAAATGACAAACCTGCAACACGTGTGAATACTATTAGTACAGATAAAAATCCAAAATTAAAATAGAATAGATCTTTATTGTCACTGTTACAGGAACAATAAAAATCTGTTTAGTTGCTTTGTCTCTGTTTAGCAGCAAACACTAAAAGAGCAATATATATATATATATCTATATAGATATATATGCTGTCGGTACTTTAACTAACTTAACAGGTGGTTGCACTAGTTTTAACTATTCATTTATTTATTATCTGTATTTAATGTGCCTTATTGTGATCATTACAACTGTCCGCTTTGCCATCATGTTGTAATCATTTGTGCCTTAAGTCTAGTCGAAAATGCAGACTACCATGTGTGTAAAGTGTATTTATCCTTTAACTTTTGCATGTTTTCTACAGCACTTCTCTCTCTGTTCATTGTCACTATATTTACATTATCATCAGATATAGGTTTTATTTTTTCACTTTCTGCACTCTGTTAAATCTGTACCATTTGAGATTCTATATATACAGAGGTTTATATTTCGAGTCACTGCAGAAAGTCTTTATCATGATAATATTTTGTCCATATCCTCCAATGTTGTTTAATTATACACACCATATACCACATACTCCCATGCTTGACCTGAACCACACGAGTTTAACTACCCCACGGTCCTTCTTCCACCGTCCATGAAGGCCCAACTTACAGAAGCCATGACCTTTAACTTTAAGGTCTGTCATTTTCATGTCTACTTCGCTCCTGTTTTCCACCAGTTAAAAATAGTCTGTCTGATGAAAACGTTGCAGTTTGTTGCTGTTTAGAGGTGGAGTAGCAAAATCAAGCTAGTGCAACCACAAACTGAGCGCAAAGAGCTCAGCAAGTGAGAGGAAGTGCTGTCAGGAAGTGGCAGCTTTTGAGTCCACACACACGCATACATACACAGCTGTACTGTAGTAATCAACTGAACAACACGAGGCTTCTCTAATAGTTTACTCATACATACAGAAAAAGCCAAATCACCCAAATGTAGACTCTTTAAATAAGGTTGGACTATGTATTTTGTAGCCGTGTACATTAATCTGCACTAAACGCTTCTGGTTTCACTCAACACCTTAAAATATCTCATTCAAAAGTCGTGACCTGAGTTTATTTCCTTATCTTGGACCATTTTATCAGTTGGTATGAAGACTGGCACAGAGGCAACACAGCAGATTTTATTATTAAATTGGCACTAAATGGTGAATTATGTGGAAGCCATTCATGTAAATACTACAAACCACAGCCTATATAACTCATGTCTGATTTTTGATTGGTCTAATGGATCTATGCCACATCACATGTATTTATTTACCTTTATTTTACCAGTAAGTCCCATTGAAATTAGAAATCTGTTTTGCAGGGGAGACACACACACACACGCACACACACACCTCCCCAGATCCAAGTTATCAGCCTCATTCCGTCCTCAGTGTCCTGGATGTGGAGCTCCACACCATCAAATATCAGCCTGTGGACGCTTACCTTCTCCTGAGCCCGGTTCAGTGACTTCTGGACCCTTTTAGCGAGGAATCCGGCTCCAGCCTGGAGGTTTGGACCCATCTTATTTTCAGCCATGGTCAGTGTTGTCTGCGTACGTTAGTCCTGCCTGTGCGCAACAGTCCGCCTCCCGTCCGCTTCCTCTTGAGGAACTGTTCCACCGAGGACGCACCGACGGCAGCTCAAGGCGACGGAGGTGGAGCAACACACCGAGCAAATGTCAAGACGAGGCAGGATTCGACTCAGCTGGAAGAAAATCCCTCTGATGATCGTCACGGAGAGTTTGTTCTTGTTCAAACTTGTTGGAGGAGTTAGTGCGAACGGTTTGTGCGTCTTAATCTGATGCGCAAACAGAACAGACTAGTGTTGCAAAACTTCACCTCCACTCGCTCCCGGTGTCCTGGGGAGGTGTGTGTGTGTCACCCAAAAACACTCAACTGAAATTTATGTGTTGAGATTGCGTTTCTAGGGTGACGCGTAACTGACTCAGCGAAGTGACGTAAGCAGCGCAACGCGGGTTTGGAGTTGCGTTTACATGAGTCAGGACAAAATGGGTTTGTTTGGCAGAAAGTCTCAATAATCAGTCAGTGTCTGTGTGGTGGAAGTCTGGTCTCTAGAATGTTGGACAAATGCTCTTTGTTTCCCTATTTGAGTTCCTGAAGACAGTGACAACAGATGAGAAACAGCATTCTAATATTTCATTGGATCACATTAAACTTTGATTAAACCCCTTGGTATAATTTACATAAACTTCTACAAACATCTGTTTCCATAAGTTTTTGGACACATAATGTAGTGAACCTAGACGTGGCCAACTGAATCAACCCTAGATCATAACACTGCCCCCACGAGCTTGTACTGGAGGCACTAGGCATGATAATCCATTAATCATCCATCCATCCATCCATCCATCCATCTATTAATCATCCATCATCCAACCATCCATCATACATCCATGCATTAATCATCCATCCATCCATCATCCATCCATCCATCCATCATCGAACCATCCATCCATCCATCCCCTCCATCATCCATTCATCCACCTATCCATCCATTAATCATCCATCCATCTAAATTAATTTTATAATTTGAATATTATCCACCTTGTTTTTTCCCTAATTTCTATTTATTTATCTTGGCTGTTATCAGACTTCCATTAGTAGATTTCCACTTACTCCTGGTTTCTATGGTTGTGTAAAATAAGTGAATGGAATAGATTTATTCAGCAATTAAACAAATTAAATGTCTAATAACTTTTGAAGTCCCTTTCCTAAGAGCTTTGTGAGCCTCTGAACATCCAAATGGATCATATCTGATGACCATGAAAAGATGACAAACTGTATTTTACACCAATTAGAGTAGATTAGATTAGATTAGATTAGATTAGATTGCATTAGATTAGATTAGATGGTCAAGGCAGAAACAGAATAAAGTGCGAGAAAAAAATTATTTACTATTTTTTTTAGATTAAATTTTATTTTACTACTATTATTTACATGTATCGACAGGATTAGTGGTTCAATAGTTATTAGACATTTTAGATCAGTAGATGCTTTGTTCACCGGTGGCTGTTTAGTTCTTTAAGGGTTAAAGCCTCTGACTTGAGAAAGGTTTAACAGGGGATTTGAGACTTGATGGAAGTCTCAAACCCAGCCCTCAGGGGCCACACACCATCCTGAGGCCCACAAGCCATCATCTGCTTCGTCTGCTCATAAGTTACCCCTCTGGTTATTGCATAACACTAAGATTAATGTTGTGATGAAATAACAGAGGAACAGGCTGGGAGCTGAACTGCCTGTGGCCTCATGCATCTACCTAAAAAAAAAAATAGCTGACGGAAAGTATGTTGCCAAAGAAAACACAAGGAATGTCAACAGTATTTAACACAGTGATTATAGACACAGTGTGAGTGTGTCCTAAAGAGCCTCATATTAAAATCTAGCTTTAGTTCTTACTTTTTTTCTGTGGTCGTACCTTTTTTCTCCCTATAATCCAGGTGGCTAAGAGAGATTTCAAGAGAGGATTCCTAAAATACCTTTGGAGATGAAGTATGTGTTTGACTCCATTGTAAGGTGAGATGCTTGGAGATACAGGGCTTTTCCACAGAAACACTTTAAGGATGGAAATAAGTCTTAAAACTGACTTTTTTCTAACAAAAAACAGATCACCATTATGTAACTAACTGGCTGCATAAACACATAAATGACAGCTTAATGATTATTGATATGATATGTATTTTTCTGTTTCTGTTTTACCAAAAGAAAGGTCACAAGTGAGAGTTTTAATGAAAAATGGAGTTTGCACAATGGCCACTGCAAATAAACATGTTGTCAGTAATAGTAAATACACCAAATTATGAAATTTAAACCGTTTGTTTGTTTTATTGTTGATTGATTTTTTCCCCAAAGCAATTTTATGCATATTTTTTTTGTCACCATCCCTCACAAAAAATAAGGTAACAGCAGTGATGTCAACTAAATACTTCATAGGGGTTAAATAAATGGTCAGATTTGTAAGAACTGAAAAAACAGACAGTGAACTATGTGCTTTTTTCTTAAATATTCAAAGTCAAATGATGGCAAAAGCAAAGATTTTTGTCACATTTATACAACTACACAATATATTTATAATAAATTCTACAGTTCTTATTAGTCAGTTAGTTTATGTATTTCATTTATCTCATATACTGTATATAACAGTCAAAAATACATCACTGCAGAAAGACATGTTTCTGAGTTTAAAATACAACACTTAAACTCTGTGTATAACTGCAATTCTGTGGTGCTTGGTGTCACTGCAACTTAAAAGGAAATAAATATAAATGAAGTGTGTTGCTGAGATCGTTTTCAAGTGTAATGTTATTGTAAACTCTTCTGACAGAATGAATCTGCAAAAGGATGATACTGAAGAGCTGGATGTATATGTAGATGTTATAATCATAATGAAAATAGAAATTAAAACTCGCTGAACTGTTATTTCAGTTCTGGCAGACCATAAATATTAATGTTTGAAATAGTATTGGATGTAGTTTGGATACGTGCTATTAATAGTTTTTTTCAGCAGATGGCGCTCACCTGCTATTTGTGGATCAGGACCGTGAATTGACAGAAATGTTGCCTCTTGAAATCTACAGGCAATTACATTATTTATGATGAACTTTGTATTTTATTATTTAAGTAGATTAATGTCGATGTATGTTATAGATTAATGTTTATATTTCTCTCTGAAGTTACAATAAACCCGTATAGGTCCTTCTATTTCATTCCAATTAATGTATTTTTTATTTTACTTTAACATTTATTAGTGTGTAACCGCTAATTTTAGAGCGTTTATCAAGGAAATGCGTTTCTTCTAATTTTACGGCATGTAAATAGGCAGCCCTGTGACGTTCGGGGAAGAGGTGCGTTTTATTTCACAAGACTGGCCGTGTGGGCGGGGATGGTAATGTTTACGATGATATGAAATGGGAGAGGCGGTGTTAGACGATTCTTAAAACAAGCGCACCCGTTTGAAGCAAGGAAAGAAATGGTAAAGGACGTTTGGCGCGGTTGGTAGTGAAGCCGCTGACAACAGGGGGACAGGAGCTGAAGATCATCTGCCTTTGAGATATTTGTCTCGGTAGCAGGACCAAGGGAAAGTAAAGTCTCCAGGTCCGGAAGACGGTGATTTGCCTCGCCTACCCGGCTCTCCTCGCTCAACCGTCGGCTAAAGCTTGCCCGGCGCAGGCTTAGACGGAAATACACTAAAAAATGCCTCCCATCGAAAATGACAAAAACGAGCTTAAGTCTCGGATACAGCAACTTATCGACTCCAATCAAGTGTTAGTTTTCAGCAAGAGCTACTGTCCGTACTGTGTCAAGGTAAGGGGTCGTGTTTTTAGCGATTATTTTTTTTTTTTTTTTTTTTTACCCGGGAGGGGGGGCCTAGCCGAAGCCGGTCGCAAACTTCCATCTTCTCCCGCGAAGTGCGTTGGATCCGTCTAATTGCTGGCGCGTCAATGCGGCATCGAACTTGCTCTGTTGAATCTATGAAGTTTGATACGCAAATTCACACAGGAGCGACCAGTATTAAACCACATAACAGAATTTATTTTACATCTATTGCGGTTTAAATAGCAGTGTTATCGGCGTGTATGAATTCTATCGCAGTCTGGTGTTACGTAGTTGATAGTTGGCTGCTAATTTAACACTGTTAATGAGGCCTCAAGTTGAAGACGCTGTCTAATTCCAATATTCACAAAGCGGTGTGTGTTTACACCTATTAAAGTTCCTCCATCTTTTAATTGATATTATTTCCTTCAGGCCAACAGATATATTCAGTGTAGAAAACGGTTTTATCGACGTTAAACGTTAGCTAACTATGCCCACGCGTAAATTTAATATTAAAATATAACGCTAAATATTTAAATAATATATGAAGTTAGCGTAACTATAACTACATTAAATATAACGTGAAGAGAAAACATTCATATACCTCTGTCTACATCTTGCTTTTATATATTTATACGTGTAAAGTGTCACTGTATAGTGCTTTAAGATGGACAAATTAACAAGTATTTGCTTATTAAAATACATAATGGTATCTCAGAGTATTTATTAGTATCTAATAAAGCAAAGCTAAATTTAAACTTTCTAAAGTTGCTAGCTAATTACAACTACTTAAATGTGGCTAATACTAATGTCCTTCATGCAAATTTACTTTAATGAAAATGTCTTTTAATATAACTCAAATGATGTTTAACCCTCTGCTTTTTACTGTATATGCATAATGGAAATAATGTACACCTACAGTTAACATACTGTAACCTCAGTATTAACATAAGGGTGTATATTATATTTCTGTATGACTTTGTACAAGATCACCATGTTTTATTAAAATAAAACACTCCCTAAGGGTTCATAGCTACTAGAGATTACTATAGCTTGTTCCTGAATGAATAGTTGCTGAATAAAAGTCTCAAAGGCGTGTGTTTGACAGGAGTATTTGTGTTTCAGTTTATATTGAATATATGGTCTGTAGAGCAACAGCGCTTATGTATAAATTTCTGTGTTTTTTTTTTTTTTCCCCCCAGGTGAAAGACCTGTTCAAAGAGCTCAAAGTGGAATGTAATGTGGTGGAGCTGGATCTCATCGGTAAGTTCGGAAAATGTGAAATACTGTAGATACAGTCTTAAAAACACCATGTGTAGTAATATTCAGTAAAATGCAGGTTTGGAATCCCGGGGAGGAAAAGTTCATGGCGTCACAAGCATGATCTGTATTAGTCACAGATTAGACATATTTACATTTTGCTGTATTTGCACATGAATATAAGGCCTTCGAAACGATTTACACTGACAGTGTGGTTTGCCAACAAAAGCGACCATCTGTTACGGAGCATGATCAGAAACAACTGAACGTGCTACATGTGTTTAAGGAAACAAAATAAGTTTACTTATATGTGTATGTATTCCAGTACAGTGAAAACCAGCTGGTTAACAGGAAATTTTAGAAACCTCTTGTCTCTTTTTTAGTACTTTCTTTAATTTTTTTATGTAAATTTAATTTGGTGTCGTAATGACTTTTTTGCACTTGTCAGTTTGTTCACCTGTTTAACCTTCTAGATGCGGCTCAGTTTAATAACTAAGAAGGTAAAATGCTTCTTAAATAGTGGCTTAAATCGCAGCCTTTCACACCAGTTGATGTTGATATCCTCCTCGGTGTAGTACACATGTTTAATGCAGGCCATCTACTATCTGGTCGTCTTTTGCAACAGCACAGATAATGCTGAGTCACTGCCTGAAAACGTATCTAGTCTCACACCCTCCTTCTGTGAACTCTAACCTGTTTGCTCTGTACCGCTGGTTATTGTTATCACAGACTCAGCTGTTTTCCATAGTAGTATCTTTGGATGTGAACACTTAATTGTGAACAATAGCCAGTCTTATTCGCACTAGTATCAGAAAACTAAAAACATGACATTTCTGCTCTGTCATTGTTTATAGGTTATTATGTTACTATTTTACCGTCTGACCCACTTCAAAGATCATATTGGGCTGAATGTGGAACCTGAACTAAAATTACTTTGACAGCCTTGTCATAAACAAAACAAATAATCAGATAATTGAAAACAGAGACAATGGAAATAGGCCTTTGTTGCAGCCTTGAAGATCAGCAGCTGTGCCTTTTTAATAAATTATCATTGTGTAAATACAGGTGCATAAGTACTTCCTGATACATAATTAGTCATAGTAATCATTTTATTTGTGACTACATATACAGAATGGGCAGTTTAAAGGAAATATTATGAAAAAATCTGTATTTTCTTTCCATTTGAATGATGGTCTTTCCTTTCAGAGGATGGAACCAACTACCAGGAGATGCTCCTGGAGATGACGGGACAGAAAACCGTCCCCAACGTCTTCATCAACAAGACTCACATCGGCGGCTGCGACAAAACGATGGCGGTAGGAAACAATGACTCAATCTGCCCATGTTGCATGTGCCTTTGTGTCTCAAAAGGAAATGTGGTCGTTCAGCTTCTTCACGACACTATCACTGTGTAGTATTTCACAAGTTAATGTTAATGGTTCATTTAGTTGAATGAAACTTTGTACAAGAGTCAAATGACATTAAAACTTAACGTAGTGGAGTGAGTCAGGGAACACTCTGCACCTTCTTCAATATTAGATTACAATAGATTAGATTAGATAGAACTTTATTGAGCCTTTGGACAGAGCCCTCAGGAAATTAATGTTCCAATAGCAGCACAAACAAATGTACATACTGTATACAAGAAATATTATAAGAAAATAGTAATACAATAACTAAAAAAACAGTTGTGAAAAACAGTACTAGTAGAAACAACAATAACAAAGTAGTAATAATAAAGTAGTAATAATAATAATTGTAATTTTAAAAATAGCTAGTTGTTACAATATGCTGTGTGTGTGTGTGTGTGTGTGTGAGTGAGTGATAGTAGTAGTAATCATAATGATATATAAGTAATGGAAGAAGGAGAAGAAGATGAGACTCTGGAATAAACAACGTTGCACCACAGAACCTTTAGCAACAGAGATCACTGTAGAGCTTTGTTGCAACAGACCGTCTCAACATTTAGGTGTGTTACTGCACCACAAAGATTATATTGGACAACTTGAATGATTAGGGGAAAAGAATCACATATGATGCTTTAAGATTTACAAGTGGATGAGATGGAGCAAAGTCACACTTTATGTAAACGGACCTTTTTGTGCAGCTGCAGGAAGTGCAGACGGTGTAGAATAGATTTAAAAAGCTGTCAAAGTGTTGAACATGAAGACTTTATGTTGATTATTTTACTGCTTTAAGTGCGCAGCGTCTTCAACAACCTGTATGAAATGTTACTGCTTTTCTTTTGTTTCTTTAGCGTTTTGTTAAATGCCAAAGGTGTCACTTCGAACCTGCGTGTCTGGTTTTGCATGTTCAAAAACAACAGTCCAAGAAAACACTTCAGAGCCAAACATGTTGGACAATAAGAAAATAAGACGGAGTCACGTCCTGTTATCAGTGTGAAGATTATGAGAATGATTCCTCCACACCTGCTAATAATAACAGCTTTAAGTAAAGACAATAGGAGTGAATTATCCAGCCTTGATGGTATCTTCATTATTATACTGATGACAAATTAGTCTATTTAAATCAGACATTTTTACATTTAAAGATTAGTATTAAAAACTACAGGCATACAAACCCAGCAGCTCTTGTAGTAATCAGGGCGTGGGTGGTGTAAAGCAGCAAAAAGCATCAGACAATCACCACTGTTCAACCAAATCATGACCTCTGAACTCTTCCTGAGTATATAAATTAGTGTTGCATTCTTTAAAAACACATATGAACTTCTCTTCTTTGCATTATTTGAGGTCTGAAAACACTGCATTTTGGCTATTTTTACCAGTTGTCTGTAAATAACTGCTCTAAATCAAGGCTTTCCTGACTTGTACAAGGCTTCGGTGCAACACCCAAGATGTTTTGGGCATAAGTCAAATTCATGTAAAGTCAATTTTAAGAGAATTGATGGAAAATGACTTTCCCCAGTGTTACTGAATTAAGTTTAGTTTTAAGCCTTTTCATTGTTGTGGATGCATTTCCAAACTTCTGTACACTTCTGCCCTGCTCCGGTCTGTAACTCTCTGCGCCGGCCCAAAGTCCAATGCAGAGTTGTGGTCATTTGAATGCCACAAAATGTAGCGCCGGAGATACAACTGTCGTAAAAGGGTTAAAGTAAGAATTTGGTCCATGTAGATGTTAATGTTGTATCCTACTGTTTGTGCCAGAGGGTAAAGGATATCTACCTTCATAAAATCTTTGAACTTATGGATGAATCCCAGTATTGGGCTGGTATCTGCTTCTTCTTCTTCTTCTTCTTCTACGCTTCTTTCATTCATTCATGTTTATTCCAGGCCCATAAGGATGGGAGTCTGCAGCAGATGCTCAGTGGAGAAAATGAGAGCTACGACTATGACCTGATCGTCATCGGTGGAGGGTCTGGAGGCCTGGCCTGTTCAAAGGTAGAAACATCTGCAGAAAAGTCACTGAAACCATTTACATGAGCAGAAAAATCCAGTAACTGGGAGTAACCACATCATTGTACTAATGGGATCTGCCATGTTTTTGCACACATAGTGTTTATATTTATATATATATATATTAAGAGCTATATATATCTTTGTATTTTTACAGCTTTATATATCGTTAGCCTCATAGCATAATTGGCTGAGTTACATTTTTGGCCAAATATATTTTTCTTTTTGTTGTATTGATGATTTTTTCCTGCTACTCTAACTACAACTTCAACACACAATAATTTCCCTCTGGGATTAATATAGTATTCTGATTCTGATGTACATGCCCTTCAGAAATACGATAATCGATTAACCTTGGTTTAGGCATTTCAGTCCATTTAGATTTCTTTTGGTGTATGTACGTAGTGATAGTAGACGTAAATGTCCTATTATTGTTTTCCACTCATGTTTGACTATGTCACATTCATTTCCTATGCTTTTTTTTGTTATACTTGCACAGATGTAAAAGAACTAAATGAATTAGATTAATCAGAATACTTTGTTAATCCCAGGGGAAATTATCGAAGAACAGGTATACATGCATGTACATCTGACTTCTCATAATTAGATTACTGCTGTTACATGATAAAACATATCAGATTTTGCTGTTTACATGATCACTAATAATCTTAGTGTGGATGTAAATTCATTGTTGTGCAGTTCAGATGTTTTCGACAGAAGAAACTAACAATGTAATCAGTCATGTAGGTTTGTTAACACTGGGCAGCTGAACTTCTTCTTGCACCATTATTGCAGAACAAGTAGAGATATGCGTAATCTCATCTTTGTTCATAACAGGAAGCTGCCAATCTGGGGAAGAAAGTGATGGTTTTGGACTATGTCGTCCCCACCCCAAAGGGAACCACCTGGGGTAAGACACCCACTGCACATGCGCGATATGGACAAAAGTACTGTATGTGGACACAGTTAATTGAGGTGTTTTTCTCACAAAACAATAATGACAAATGTCATAATATAGTTTTATATTTGGATAAGTAGCATTGCATTGGTTAGTTTGCTTTAAATTGTTGTCTTTATAAACTGTATGGACACAAATATTGGGACATGTCTACAGCAGTAAGATGTCCTGTTCGTGTTGATCGTGTTGTATGCTGCTGTGTTCACGTGTCCTGCTGTGCGTCCAGGTCTGGGTGGAACCTGCGTGAATGTCGGCTGCATCCCCAAGAAGCTGATGCACCAGACCGCCATGTTGGGGACGGCCATGCAGGACGCCCGCAAGTTCGGCTGGGAGTTCGACGAGACAGGTGAGGACGCTGTCTCCTCATGCCTTAGTCCAACCAAAGACGCAAACAGAGGAGTCACACAGGGGATATTCAAAGATTCTTCATTGTCAATTCATTAAATGTACAGGACATACAGAGAATTAAGATACTGTTTCTCTCACCTTAATTTTTTTACTGGTGTTTTTTCAAGACTGTTTTTATATGCAACTGAGCTGTTGTGACCAGTAATTTCCCTTGTGGATCAATAAAGCTTGTCTAAGTCTAAATGCCATCCATCTTTTTAAAAAAAGGGAGGGAAAAAAAAAGATAAAATCGAATAAAATTGTGTTCGCAGTGAAACATAACTGGGACACGATGAAGACGGCGGTCAACAACTACATCGGCTCATTGAACTGGGGTTACAGGGTGGCGCTCCGAGACAAGAACGTCAACTACGTCAACGCCTACGCAGAGTTCATCGAACCACACAAAATCAAGGTAGAGTTCTGCTTTGTTTCTGCTGGACGTCCTCTTTTATTTATAATGATGAACTTTATTTCAAACATAAGTAGGAATAAAATATAAAGCTAAACAAAAGGAAAATTACAAATTTAAATGGAACACTCCAGAACATTAAAGGTAATAAGTTAAACAAAAAAGGAAAAAAGAACTGTCATTGTGTCTCTAATAACAACACTTTATGTCCTAAATGCAGTTGGAAGAAGCCGAGTTCATATCGTCCAACCCTAAATTCATGACTAATGTATACAGTTCATAAAAAGAATAGGTCAGTTATTAAATTACTGAAAAAGAGAATAGATGATAACATCCCATCAGTAAGTATTACTGTTGTACTCCTGTTCATTGGTTCCTTATCTGTGGGAAATATATGTTTTAATACACTCTACTGAAATTTGAACCTCTCCACAATATGAAATGCACATCTTTAATATTTTTTTTAGTGAAATGTTGTTTCATATTTAGTTGTCAAACATATGGCCTGCTGGCCAAAACCGGCCATCAAAGGGTCCAATCGGGCCTTGGGTTGAATTTGTGAAATGCAAAAATTACACTGAAGTTATTTAGTGTATAAGCTATACACTACTTATAGTATGAACTATAAGTAGTTCAGGTTCCACATTCAGACCAATATGATCTGAAGTGGATCAGACCAGTAAAATAATAACCTATAAATAATGACAACTACAATTTTACAATTTACATATCAAGGTTTCAAAAAAACTGTCTGTTTTATTCAGTTATGTTGCTTGTTGAAAAAGTGCGACTTTGGTGTTTAAAGGGTTAACAGTCAACTTTAAGAATCTGCTGTTAAACTGATTTTCATTGTTCCTCTAACAGTGACAACAAATATCTATTCTGTTCTGGTCAGACCAGTAAACTACTATCATAGTAACGTATGAATAATGAGAATTTTTTCTTTTTGTTTTAGTGCAAAAAAGTGAAATTACATTAAAAATATTGACAAGCTATCCTTTCACGAAAAATGTGAGTAATCTGAAATGTCTGAAGAAAAGTGCATTTTTACCAATATTCTGTCTGTTATTAAATATTTTGTGTATTTGTAGATCCACTGTGATTTGTAAGTTATAATGTACATGTGTAAATAATAAACTAAGGCAGAATATTGTTAAAATTGCATGTATAACAGCCCAGTTCTATAATCATAACCCCCCTCTATCTGTCAATAATTTCTGTATTTCTGTTACTTGGGCATCA
>JAPQRQ010000022.1:28951278-28964141 GCA_037367365.1 Apogon talboti
CAAAAAAAAGAAACAACTGTCCACTGCAAATGACATTCCATAAAAATTTTTAAGAATGCATCTGAAAAAACTGTTGCGTCATGATGTTTCCAATATAAGGCATTATTTAATTAAAAAAAGCCAAAACTCAAAAACCTGTGGGGCTCCTGGGTCTGAGGAGGTTAAAGGTTAAAGAGGAAGTCTGTTCACAGTGACCATAGACTCATGGCTCTGCTTCATTTGAGTTTATAAAAAGGTTATTCTACAGTTGGTCTAAAGTGTGAGACTTTATAAGCACATTTTAACTGTACATATTGACCTTTTAAATGTGCTCATTTAACACGGTTGGCTGGAGTTCCTTTTGCTGTTCATTATAATGACATATGGTGCTTGTTTGCTTCTGATCAGATCTGAGTTATGTTTCAAAGCTTGGTTCAGCTCAGGGGCATACGGTATCCTCCTTCACCCGCTGTTCTGAGGTCAAGTTAGGACTCAGTGTTCGGAGATTCCATACCTTCATTTATCTCCCTGTTGATCCACTGATAAACTCTCCCAAAGCTGTACTGTCACAATCCAAACTTTGACCGGGTACTATGTGTTTTTTGTTTTTCTTTCTGCCGCTGTGAGAATGCTCATTGACCCCTCCGACAGTTACCCATCATCCCTTGCTCAGACAGTAAACAGTGACAGGCTTCACGAGGTCTCGCCATCAGAGTGTGAGTTTGATCAGTCGCGTGGCTCCAAACCCATCCTGACTTCTCCCACCGATCTGATCCATGGAGGAATGTGGACAAGGTCAAAGGTCAAAAGTGGCTCTGCAGGAAGCCCTCCTCGCTCTAATTAGCCAGACCTGGATTTCTGTCCGGAGATGGAAGGAGGGAGATTAAAGCAAGACTTTAAAAGGCTCTGCAGTCATGTGCAGAGGTGGTAAAAGGACACACAGTCTTTACTCCGCTGGAAGAAATGTACATGTGAACGCAAAATAAAAGGAGAAGTACTATTTGAGCTTCTTTAAGTGAAAAAGTACAGGTTCTGAAATACACCCAGTGTGTACCGTCTGTTTATATGCAACTAATTCTCACGTCAAGTCAACCTTATTTATAAAGATTCAAAGTGTTTTTTTGTCATGTGTACGGTAACACTGAATGCTAAGAGAATTTAAGATATATAAGGAAAGAAATAGAATAATGTAACTAGGAAATTAAAACAAACAAATAAATAAATAAAAGAGTGACATTTGAGAATGGCGTGCAAAAGAGAATGAGCATAAAAATATAAACTACTATTACTAAGAGAAAAATATATATTTACATTAATATGCAATATCTGAGTAATTGTGCAAAAACTGCCAATATGTTAAATGTTAAATGTACAAGACTGTCAGAGATGAACAGCACTTTAAAAACAACACAGTTGGCCAAAGTAGTGTTCACAGACATAAAAACAAATAAAACACATCAAAGAATTGATAAAAACAATACAAGTAATTAAACAATAAAATATAATTCTATATTATATTCTATATGTATTTTCTCCATTCTGTCCTATTTCATCTCTGTTTTATATCCATCTTGTTAAATAAGAACTCACTTTCTTCAATTCAGACTTAATGTTTAATGTAAAAGCCAGTTTAAGTCAAAATGAAGAAAATCAAAGTATAACACATTAAATCAGGACCTACTGATATGTGTTTTACATTGTTGACATATTCTGTGTCATTTTGGTCTTTATTTTTTGGTTTTTATATGTAGATATGTACCGGTCTGTTCACCGGGGGATCATCATTTTGACATGATCTTGTTGCATCCATTTAGGTTGAACTCTGTTTTAATGATGGGAAGGCAGGAAATGATGCAAAATTAAAATAATAAATCGCCTCAAGTGCATTAAAACTAGAGTAGCAAGCCTGTTTAAAGGTAAGGAGAGGAAATGATAGATGTGTTAAAATGTATGGAGTAAAAGTACAAAGTAAATGCTCAAGCAACCTAAATTTCTAACTTTACCTAATTCTATTAATGAACTATTTTTAATGGCATCTAAAGTGGGTCAAAGTGAGACTCTGGTTCGGTTAAATTAGCTCCACATTATTGTGACGTCTCACACCAGCATCACTTCATCTTTTTTTGTTAATACTGGCAGCGGTGAAGGAGCGTGTCACAGTTAATCCTGACCGACTGCCGGTTTGAGCTGGTTTCCTGTTGGTGTCTGAGACGGAGGACAGACATTAACTGTCAAGATGTTGAAATGGATTACTCCAGGACTGCCTCATATTTTAAGGGCCATCAGATTTATTGCTCAGGAGGAGAAAAACCACATGTGTCTGGTGGATATATTTGTTATACAATGGGATTTTATAGCATTTATACCATAATCAACAACCGAATGAACAGAATTAATCACAGGAGGTTCGACCTGTATGAATATGTCTGGCTTTGCTTCCAAAATGTATTACATTTACAATAAAATACATTACAGTCTACCTACCTGTATCATTACTCATTTTCAAAACACTTAAAGTCATGTTTTACCTACATATATTATATTCTATACACCATCAAACTTTACTGTATAAGGAATTGGGGTGAACACCATAATCACTTTTTGTAACTTCATTTTTCTTGAGTTTTTTTATACTATCAACTGTTGGTAAGGGCCAGTACGTGCACTGAACAGCTTTTTCAGATCTATAGAAGATTTAGGAACATCATAGGGTATGTAATGCATTATTTCTTGCATTTTGATTTATCTGTGTGCAGGGTGCATTTTGTAGAACTGTTTTGAAATATTCTAATATGATGTAAAATTACCATTAAACTGATTTTTGACTTTACGCCAAAGATGTTGATGAGTTGTACAGCAGGGATTTGTACTGAACCATCAGCCAAGTCTGGAATGGCCATCCTGTAATACCAATTTGTACCACTAGAGTGAGTAATGAGCCCCTGGAGCCTGAGTCTGTGCCTTAGCTGAACTGACGGGGCTCTTTCTAACTTCTTTCCGTGTGTGTGTGGAAGGTTGAGTAGTGAACTGTAAACAGCAGTAAACAGGAAGCTGAAGCTTTTCATGAACAGACCGCCAGCTCCACAACCGACCTGCTGCCAATAAGAAACCATGTCCAAAGCCAAAGAAAAGAAGTGATAAAAATAGATGTAGAATCAGAGTCAACGCTGGCATCGCTTTCCCCACTGGAGACAGATCTCAGCAAGTAAATAAAGGTTTGATGCTGAACTCGTCATAGGTCTTCTGCACCGCTAATGTAGTTTATATTAAGACATAACATTATTGACAGTGTTGTTATGTTTATTCGCCATTTGTTGATACATGTCAGACCAAACTGTGGCAGTTCTGACATTATTTGGACATTTTAAAACAGACCTCTGGTGCAGCCACAAACAACACGAACCATATGGACAGAACAGAATCAGCCAGGTCCTGAAATACCAATCGGTTCCACTAGAGTGAGTAATGAGCCACTGTAGGCCTGAGTCTGTAGACTAGCTCTGCCAACCAGGACAATTCTAACTGCCTTTCGTGCACATTGAAGCGGAAGTAGTAAACTGTAACCACAAATGTAAACGAGAAAGACAACCATGAGTGAATCTGTTCCTAAAGTGATCACAACCCACCTGTTCCAAATAAGAAACAACATTCAGACAAAGAAAAGCAGTGATGAAAATAGAAGCAAAATGACAGTCAGTGTTGGTGTAACCTTCTCCAATGGTAACAGATTTCAGCAAGTACACAAATAATGTTTAACCCTTTAAACCCTAAGCCCAAAACGGTCCATCTGGACATTTTTCTTATTTTGACAATAAAAAAGTTAGAAAATATGCTGTAAGTGAGTCTTTTTGCCCATTTTTCCAGAGCACTTACAACTTTCAAAATCTAGAAGCCATTTCCAATTTACTGCGTGTTATAATACTGCTGAAGCGGCTTCTTCTCCAGCTTCTTGTACAGGTGTAAGTGAAATCACCGCAATGACCTGATAAAACTTATAAAGCGCAACGTTTCAGGTTTCAGAGACCTTTGGAATTTTTCCAATTGCACAAACAGTGGCAGAGTAACAGCCACCCAAAATGCACATGCACAGGGTGTGTCAGCGATGACACTTCAGGTATTAAAGAGTTAACGCTGAATTCGAAACATGTCTTCCACACCGCTAAGTTGGCAATGGAACTTTATTATATTAAAACATGAAATTATTGATAGCATTGTTGGTTCAGCATTTGTTGATGCATGTCAGATCAAACTGTGACAGTTCTGACATTGTTTGGACATTTCAAAACAAATCCCTAGTGCAGCCACAAACAATACAGACTGTATGGAAAACATTCCAAATGGAGGTGATTTAGAGTTTTACTGTGGCTGGTTTCTTTCTTAAAAAAAAAATTTGTTAAGTGACCTGTAATAAAAGCTACAGCAGACACAGCTCTCAAAGACCAGCTGTCTGAGTTCTACTTTGAAGAAGAAACATCAATGATACCAGAAGATGAAAAATGGATGATCCCATAACACAGATGCACTATACAGAATAATTTTCTTAAATTTCCCGAGGGATCAATAAAGTTCCATCTAATCTAGTCTGACCTAATCAATAAGCTTGTTTCAGTGAGCGATGAACCTAATTAGCTACAGTGGGTATTTTCTGGTACAATCCTGCCCCCTGTTGTTGGCAATTGGAGTTATTTTCGGAATCTCAGAACAACAAGATACGCCTTAAAAGAAAAAAACAGAAGACCCCATTTCTCTAAGCACTGTATTTTTGTTTTATGTGGTCCAGTCCTCCTTGGATGGGGCGGGAGGGTCTATATCAATCTCTCAGCAGTTCTACAATGTGCCGACCCAAAGCACATTGTAGAAATATTTATCCTGAGCCATGAGTTTCTCTGGAGTTTTGGAGTATGATTGACAAAACAATAATCAATCTGTTCTAAAACTGTTCCTCATTTCTTTGGAGAGTTTAAAGGTCAAGTCTAAAACATATGGAAATGGTCACATATTGATTTACTCCAGTGTCTCCAACATCCATCCTGACAGTGGAAACCTCGCTGTTTGAATTTCAGCTTCGGAGTCACAAAGGATCTCATTATGTTCTTCCAGCAGAACTCCCACCAGGGTCCCGAGGTGGTAGTCTTCTCCTGGCTTTCCCACATCTCATTCCAGTCATCATATCTCCATGCCAGATTCACACTCTCATTTCTGCTTGACATGACCTGTAGTATTGGCAACGCAACACTCACAACACACACACTTTATGGTGACAAAGAATTGAATTGTGTTGGAAGACTTCACACACAGTTATATGTAGTTGACTGTCAAGTGCTGGAAAAACAGTCCTGTGTTCCATATTACTGCTGGATGTTGTATTGTTGAATTCTACAGTTTAATTTCAATGAATGGTATTTTTGATGTAAACATGTAAGATGTATATTATATTTAGCCTGGGAAGCATCATTAAATATTGTAGGTAAACTTGATTTCTACGTTTAAGTAATCTCGGACTCGGAGGTATCAGAAGAAATCCTTTTTTCTCAAAGATATATGCATGTATTTGAAAGGCGAATATAATCTTTTAGCTGTTATACTTTACCAAATTCAGTCATGATTTCTGTAAATAGCCTCCCGTCACTGCTCTGGAAAATCGGTCGGTACATACCAGAAATAACAATAACACTGAAAATGAGAGGCTTTTTGTTGACGTTTTAGTGGCACAATATAGTCAGTCACTCATGTTAAAATATAGCCTGTTTAATACCATTTCATATTTTTGATGGAGCCCATTGAATCTGCAGTGACTTGACCTTTATTTTTCTTTTGTGTTTCAGAGTCATTGGAAGGCACTGCACAACTCAATGGAATCAGGAAAAAATACAAATTAAAGGCATTTATCCATTTTACAGTGAGTAGTAAAGCAATTTTGATAAGGTTAGGAGGGTAAATCAACAGCGGATTTGTTACCACAGACCAATAAATCATCAGTGAGACACATTGTGGACCAGTCATGTGGATATTTGATCTGTGTAAAGACAAACGGGGACATGACAGCGGAAAACGGCTTTTCTCCTTCAAAATAAAACTTAAGAGAGTCAGAATAGTGTTCATGTAGCCCTATTTTAATGTAATCTTAGATGAATACTGATGTTACAACTAAGAATACTAATAATAGTTAAATTTATATGGTGAGCACATGAGAAAATGTGTAACGCGTCTATATTTTCGAAGAAGCTAGTAGTGTGTGTTTTATTTTGAAGCTAAACCGGACGTGCTGCCTGTTTTAAAGCCGGTACCTTCACTGTAGCAAGGTGCGGCGATGCAAGCCTCGGTTTTGGGTAGAAAAGGGTTAACGAGTTACCCAAGCCTTTGGAAAGACGCTGTCCGGGGCATATAAATCCCCCCCTTACACAAACACGCCGGCCTCTGCTCGGACCGCGGACAGTAATGCAGCCTGCTCGACTTTTCCTTCTCCCACACCACACACCGACGTCTGGGTAACGGTCAGCCGCGGCGAGACCCCCCGGAGTCCGCGGCTCGTTAACGGGCAGCTCCTTCTTTCCTCCCCCTGTCACCGGCAAGACTTCCAGCCCGGACATGCAAGGATGTACAGGGGGCTAAGAAGCACCGGCAGCGGTCAGCGGGCAGGGTCGATGCTGTTATCCGTCATAAAGTAAGGCACCAGCGGTAGGACGGCGGCGCGCGCGGACCCTGGTGGGGATTTCGACTCGGCTTCTCGTCGTTTCCAGAGAGTCAGAATGAGGAAACCCAAAGTCATCAGGATGGTGTTTGCCCTGAGTCTGGGATGTTTCATTATGGTCATCTTCTACTTTAACAGCAGCTTGAAACCAGGTGAGGACAAACTCTGCTTTATCAGCTAAAAAACACCTATCGTTACACCAGACCCGCATCGATTAATCGATTAGTTGGTGGCATTTCATTAATTGACCTCTATTTCTAATCTTAACATGTAGTGATTTTTTTTAAGAGTCTACATCAGGGGTGTCAAACTCATTTAAGTTCAGGGGCCACATACAGCAAAATTTGGTCTCAAACTGGCCGGAAAAGTAAAACAATAGCATGTTAAGTCAGAAATAATGACAACTCCAACTCTTTTCTCTTTGTTTTTAAAGCAAAAATGTAAAATTACACTACGAAAATGTTGATCTACAAACTATCCTTTTACAAAAAATGTGAATAACTTGAACAAATATGAGCAACCTGAAATTTCTTAAGAAACATAAGTGGAATTTTAGTAATATTATGCCTCACCTTATTGTTTCCACATGTGCATTAAAACTCACAGATCACAGTGGATCTACAAACACACAAAACATTTAGGTACTGGCAGAATATTGCTTTTGGAGTTTGGAATTGTGAGTTTTTAGTCCTTATTTATAGATTAAGGTATTATTTTACTGGTTTGACCCACTTTCGATCACATTGGTCTATATGTGGAACCTGAACTAAAGTGATTTTAACATCCTCAACCATTAATGTCTTCAGTGTAATTTGTGCATTTCACAGTTTCATCCCATGGACCAGATTGGACCCTTTGGTGGGCCAGTTTTGGCCCGCGGGCTGTATATTTGACACCTTAGTCTACATTCTCTTGTTGCAGCTTCTTTCTGGTTTATGTAGTTTGTTGATCAAACAAGATATTTGAGGGTCGTTTTGAAAACGCTAATCATTTTCACATATTTTATAATCCAGCGAATTGTTATGTCAAGACCATAATTGAGTATGACAGTAACCATAGTTACAGCTGCTTTTAATAAGACATTTAAATGGTGTCATCTGTAAGCTGTTACACTTATTAGTAAAATCCAGCTATAAAATATAAATAATTATTTAAATTATTAAGGTATTTTTTGTTTTGGAATTCATGACCAAATATCACAGTATTTTTCATGATTACGACAGTTTCACAGTATATCACTGTATATTGTACTAGGTATTTCGTCTTTATTTTTACTGGGCTTTTGTGACGATAAAATCGTTAATTTCATCATGTATTTAATGATAGCTTTGGTTTTAATTCGCCCCACAAAATGTTAAAATATCTAGATCCTGAATTAAAACCTGAATATAGTAAAAGCATACATCGATGCATATACTAACAACTTTAACATTGCTTTATTCTAAAAAAATAACAATTAACACACTTATAGGGGTGACACCTCAATACACTTCGCACGCTGTAGCACTCGTGTATGTTACATTTTACAGGTTATTGAGGTGTTTCAGCTGTTTGAGTTGGGTTGCCAGTTGGTAGGAAATGAAAAATTAATACCTTAATGGAAATTAAAGTGGTTCATCCAGTATATCACCCACAGCCTGCAGATATATTGATGCACGATGCTGGCGAATGTAAATTACTCAGGCTGTCTGTTTTGAAGATCAGCGCAGATAGGAAAGATAGAACTTGGCAGTGATAGTGGCCATTAATATTCAACACCTAAAGTGGAAAAGTTGACATTAAGGAAAAACAATAACCCAAATAAAAATCAGTCTAACCTGAAAAGCTAGTATGATGTTCAGTTGTTGAGACTTATTTATTTAGGCATATATTACATTGATTTCACTGATCATTTGTTGTCTGGTTTCTATGAAAGTGGAAATGATATCCACTGCATAATGAGCTCTCACTTACCCTAAACTGTTATTATTATTATTATTATTATTATTATTATTATTATTATTATTATTATTATTATTATTATTATTATTATTATGTGGGTGTTTAATATGGGTCCACCTTTACTCATTCTCTCGTTTGTGTTGTCGTAAGTCTTTATAGTTCAGTCATAGAAATACTCTGAAATTCAAAATTTCAGCCTTAGTGTGTTATTGGAGGACATAAAAAGACTTAATTACCTTTGTTGAAATTTTTCAAAAATTTTTATTGTTATGTAGAAAATCAGTCAATGAAGTTACCATATTTGGTTCCTTACCCGTAAAGAAGAAAAAAAAATCCAAGAAGTAATATAAAAAAATACAAGAAAAACACATGTAAGGTGAAAGGAACATCAGGTCAGTATCAGGATAAACTTTATTGTCCCATACGAGAAATTTTGTTTTGGACAACAGTGCTACTTGTCGCTGCATTCACATTCGGACACATACAATTACTAAACACACTCAGTCACAAAATTTTGGAGTCAGCATAATCACAGTTATGTATTACACCTAATCTATATATTGCACCTTCCTCTCCAAGATAAAAATAAATGCAATGAATATAATTAACTGATACAACAAATCAATTTAAAAATACGGGAGTAATTCCATTCCTTAAAGAGTAAAGAGAGTAAAAGCATTAAAACACATAAATAGTAAGAACATGGGTAGTTTAAAAGCCAGCCATGTATTTTAGATCATAAGAACATCACTTTTATAACATTCCAAACACATCAGTGCTGATCCAGACACCTGTCCACATCCACATTAACCCTTTGAACATCATTACTTACATTAGTACCATTACTTCATGGTACCTAACAAAGCAGGTACACTCACTGTTCATGCAGAGGTGGACCTTACAGACCCTGTAGACCACCTTGGACCTGAGATCGTTGACTCACTGTCCTCACTGGAACTGTTGCTGTCACTGTCTTGTATTTGGAAATGACCAAAAATAGTCACTTGTCCAATAAAGGGTTAAGTGTTTCCTCATCAGCTACTCTCTCTCTGTTTGCAGCTCATGCCCTGTGTCTTTAATAACCAAACCCATCCCTGTCATGTCCTGTCATCACTCGTCAGGCTAAGGTGACCAAGTGCAAAGTGATTCGAGTCATTCCAAGAAAAATGAAAGGTTTCTGTGTCTCTGTGCTTTATCGATTCCTGTCGTACTCAGTCATTACCGTATATCATCGTCATCCCTCTCCACTCCTACCCTGTTTCTGTCTGTATACGTTTCCCCCTGAAGCGCAGACTCGAGATGAGGAACAATTTAATTACCGATGTGTTTAGAGGAGCGTTTCCTCTGCTACGTGGAGAAGTTGCAGCTGGCTGGTAGAGGGGTTGGCCCTCGCTGTGATCTGTTTCCACCTCTTCCGATCCCTCTGCCACATACAATGGCCTCATTCAGCTTCATGGCCAGCAATATGATGGAGCTAAAGAAACCTTATATTGCCCATAATGTGAGGGGCATTTTGATTTTTATTAGAGGGCAGTCAGTTCTGGATGTGTGACATGGGCCGAGTGCTGTTATTAATAGGAATACTTGAAGGATCTTTAATATAAGCCTAAAGAGAAACACCTAATCCCTTAAACTGTTAGATATCAGTTTAGTAGATACATTCCAGGATGACGTTTCCTTTAAACTCTGTGCCTCTACCTTCTCTCAGCCATTTTGGTCTATGTGACGCAAAAGCAAGAAGAACACAGGTGTCATTAATGACATAAACCAGGAAGTACAGTCTGTCATTAAAGTTATTAGTTACACGTGCATTTTCTGTTTTGTCTGCAGTAACAAATACCTATAATGCACCAAAACCACAGAATACAGAAAAATGCATTTACACATCCACTCAAGACGGTGGTGTTGTAGTAACGACTGACAGTAATGCAGGAGGTAAAGTGATTTTGTGGTTAGATTACTATCAGTTAGAGATCAGCCATTAAAGATGGATGTCCAATATGTGATTTTGGTCCTTTACCACCACAGACAAACCATAGCAATATCTTTGGTTGTAATGCAAGTTAGAGACAGAGGTTCAGAAATATCCATTGTCCTGGTCTTACATCCACGGACAGATTGGGACACAGTCATAAATTCAGTAGAACTACAACTAATCTCACAGTGTGAGGCTGCTGTGATCTATTTTACAGCCAATAGGAACATAATCAATGTAGTTAAATTTCACATAGATCAATCAAACAGACATATTTATATTTGATAAAACTACTAAACTTAAACTTTCATGTTAAAATTGTGACACAACCTGGTCCACATTCTTCTCTTTCCCCTAAAGTTACATACACTTAAATACCACTACTGTAATATTAACATTCATTATCTTAGCTTCATTGTCTATAACTATAGCAGCACAGAAAGACAATGTGAACTGATGACCTTTAAATACTATCTTCATTTACTGTTTAATTTTCCAGATTTCTTACCCAGTTCTGTTCTTATACTATTAATTTATTTTTATATAGTGTATTTACTCTTTTATTTTTGTATTCTATTTTTACTGTCATGTGCTGTTGCTGCACTGCACTTTCCCAGATTAGGATCAGTAAAGTATATCCATCTATCTATTTTCATCGTAGCCTGAGATTTGGTAGATTTTTAGTATCACGTAGTCTGCATATGTGCAGGGAACTAACTAACATGTGAGTTAAACAAACTGTAAGTTAGTCCAGTTTGTTCCAGTCTTGGCCGTCACAGGCGAAACCCTGACAGAACATGTTTCAGGTGGTCAGTACAACATATTTGTGCTTCATAGTAGTGTAGATAAAAGTAGTGTTGGGAGATATGGTCAAAATGTCATTATGATAAAATGTGCCATATCTATAGGGAATTGCCAAAATGACATATTATCGCTAAAGGCTAATTTCTGGAGCTTGGTTGAAGAAAACGGATGATTTAAGATGACAAACAATAGAATATTTCACAAATCAATAGGGAGAAAACTCAGAAAGTGTTTAATTATGAACTCTTATGTAGAACAGGCAACAAAAGTAAGAGTTTTAGCTAAAAATGCAAACATAATAAATCCAGAAGACCTTGTGTCAGTGATAGTTTCCAGATGAAGTTATCTAGTGATAATCGTCATCAGTGTTTTGTCTATTTGTACACATAAGGCTTTGAAGACATTGTACACTGTGGCTGGAGGGTTGGCTGAAAGCTGTACAGCTGCCTATTAACCTTTGGTATAAGACCATGTGGGGGTTATTTTTCAGTCTGGTCACCTTTTGAGTTCCAACTCAAACTCATAGCTTCCAACTGTTACAACACTTGGATTCATTTCATACAGAAACTTTAAGGTAAAAAAACTCAATGGCACATATGACTTCATCATCACTTGATGTATGTTTATGATATTTTACTTTCCAGATGAATGTTTTTTAAGCAGGCGCATCGGGGTTAATGTGGAAACCATATCTGCACCAGTGTCCTTGGGAGTTAAACTATTCTTCTGCTAAATTTTGGCTGATTTTGCACACATCAGCTACCACCAGTGTTCAAACGTCTGTATGACCCACTATTGAATCCATACCTAAAACCATTCATCCATTAATTAAAAGGATATTTCATCAGTGGCATTTTCCTATCTTAGTCAGATGTGTTTTTCTGCTCACCTTCTTTGTCTTTCTGTACATGCATCTCTGTATTTGTCAAATTAAAAGTACATGTATTATTCTGTGCACACCCAATGAATCAAAAAATGTAAGATCTACACAGAAGGCATCATAAATGCAGACCTGAAAGGAAGTAGTGGTTTTAACAGCGCTGAAGCATTTAAAGACACACTAAATTGGTTGAACATATGCAGCGGTTTGTACAACACCTTCACTTTCTCTGTTCTCCTTCCATCTGGGTTAAAGTTCATGTTATTTCTTAAAAGACTCTATGAAGCTGTAAGACTGCAGCTGCATATCAATCAACTGCACTGAAAACACAGAGCTACACTGTAAAATTCTTATTTTTGAATTATACCCTGTTGAACACAACCCTTATCTATATTTAGGATAATTACATAGATTTATAGTGGGTTTACAGTTGCGCTTACTGCACTGTCATAGAAGGATGGAAGTGGTAATTTCACAGAACACAACATTCCTCCAACAGTGTAAGAATCAGTCATGACCTTGAATTCAACCCTCATCTGAGTTGGTGTGTGTGTGTGTGTGTGTGTGTGTGTGTATGTAAGCGTATAGTACTT
>JAPQRQ010000022.1:28964987-28975441 GCA_037367365.1 Apogon talboti
GAACACCTGAATTTCATGTGTCCACATACTTTTGTCCATTTGTGTATGACTTGGGTAATTATGCTATGAGGCTAATGATACGTGTGTGTGATAAATGAAACTCCAGTCTGGATTTATGCCTCAAAATATCAGCTGTTGATATTTTGTGATCCACCTTCTAATGATGAACACTGAGGTCAGATTAATATTTTGTGTTTCTGTGTGACATACTGAATTTCTGATCCTTGTCAGGGGCAGAGATGGCTATTTCTGACTTTTGTGGTATGTTTATTGCAAAGGCAATCGTGGCTTCTCTATAAAAGTTGAACACAGACAAAGAGCGAAGAGGAAAAAGCTGTGACTCACTGTGGAATGTTACGTTTCATGTTTTACTGAAAGGGTCTCATCCTATAAGTTCAAGGGCATAAAACCTAGGAATGCCTTTTAAATTACCAGCAAGTCACAGAGATATTAGTCGATGTTTATCGGGTCCCCCATAGACATTTTATTACAAGCAGAACCTGAGTCGACCATTTGTGCCTTGGGGGCTGCTGTCTTAACTCCCTGTACTCCAGAGGTACCCCCACCTCATACCTTTCCTGCCTGAGCTTGACTTTAGGCTGTGAAAGCCATAAAAATTAACTGTTGAGCGGTCTTGAATCATTGGAACACCTGCAGTGCACTAAACAAATTTGCTCCAGGGCTCCTTTGGACATGATCAGGACATGGCAGCGGAAGTCTTCAGGGCAGCAAGACTAAAGCTGTTATCACTACCTGTCCCTAGAAATGTCCTCATGAGGCATTACCCAGTCAGACGTCCACAAAGGAGCAGTGTTTGCCCTAATGTTGATGTGATGTCCTGCAGTTTCCAGTGAAATCAGTTGAAATGCAGTCGGATCTTTGAGTGCCTGTCAAGGTGGCCCTGCTGTTCCAACCAGCTGCACTTTCATGATTTAAGAGTGCTGTGAGAGCTGATTATTCAGCTGGAGAGTATTGTATTTTCATTTGGACCATATGCTTACTGAACACAAATTCTCAAGTGATTTGATTTGCAGATTCATTGCAGATTGTTTTATTATTCATTTGTTTACTGTTGATATTGCTCAATTCGACCTCCACTCCACAGAATGCTATTGATTTTCTGAAGTCTCTGAGCTGCCACATCGTGACACAATAAATTATAGCGCAGCTTGTGGAGATGGTGATGGCAAGCTTGGTCTTTCACTTGTTGCCCCACAGTGACTGTGACCAGAAGGCAACAACTGTGGCTTGAAATTGAAGCCAAGTGAAGAGGGGCCTTCACATAGAGTGGGATTTGATTCATTCGCTGTGGAGGGGAAGTAGGTGGTTTTCAAAATGTTTTGCAGGATCACTTTATTATGTTTGCTAGAACTGTTTTGCGTGAAACAGATGCCCCGTTGCCTCAATTCTGGATCCTAAATAGGTCTGTAGAGCAATGGAGGGGATCAAATAATTATTATCTATGTTTACTGTTGTTGTCTACCTTGACTGTTGAAACATCTGTTTCTAAGACAGGGTTTTTCTCCCAAGGTTTTGATTAAAAATGCAAACTTGGTGCAGTTTGTTTGTATAGACAGTGGGCTGTGACCAAACCCACTCACTATAAACCAAGTATCAGTCTGGACACAGAAATAACAGCATTTACTCCTTTTGCCCTCTGTGCCTCTGTGATTGGATGTCGTGCTATTGGATATTTGTCGCAGTGTGCACCAGTCAATATCCACCCAGACTGAATTTTCATCATTGCACGGACATACTCTATGTGTGCACTACTGCACTTGGCTTGGTGCAGTGACAAACCGTTGTTATCCAGGGTGTACCTCCGGAAACAAAGAGCACAGCAGTGTTGTGTCTCATTGTGTGTGAACCCCATAATATCCGTAATGGACACTGGATACTGGCCCCCCAAAACCCGGCTCCAATGAACTAAGTCATTTTTTTCCCCCAAGGAATCATTCTTCTTCTTCTCATTGCCTCTTAGACCATCTCATTAGTATACCAGTGGTCTTATTTCTTTCTTTCTTTTTCTAAATTCTTCCTTTTACTAAGATTTCAGGGCTAATACAATGCTTAGTGTTGTTCAGATTGAATCGCCTGATGAGCCTGAGTCTGTGTTGAATAAAACTAGACCACAGTTGTGGTTAATAAGTTACATCATTGCCTTACTCCTTATGCTTCCCAGCTCTACCTTCATGCCCAAATATGGTTCTGGCTCTAAAAAGCCCAGTTGGCAATGACCATGAGTAAGACTATAGAAGCACAGAGGTGGAACTCTTGTGCTTTTTTTTTTTTTTTTAAACATCATTCCAATATGGTGGTGGCAGAAGCTTTTTGCTGCCATGGACCAAACAATTAACTGTCAGACTGACTGACAATGAGTTCTTTTATAGTTGCAGAGAGTATAGGACTGAGTCGAAAATGTGGTACTAGTAGCTCTGTTGCTGCACAGTGTTGAAGCGGAACAATATAGTGGCTCTCAGTTCTTGACAATATAAGTTATTTAACAAAAAGGGTAATTTCAGGGGCTCCATCTACCCTTTATTGTCTATTTATTGTCTCCTCAAGCCCCTGCTGTTTATAGTTATATTCTATTCTATTTTTGTAGTATTTTTTTCCTTCCATTTTGCACTGTGGGGCCTTAGTTTTAGAATTTCAGTTTTCTGTATGCGTTGTACATACGGCAAAACTGACATTAAAACTGACTTTGACTTTTTTATACAATCTGCGGCCAGAATTGAAATGTCTTAACAACTGTTGGATTGATTGACATGAGATTTACTACAAATTACCATGAACTCTATAAGATGAATCTCAGTGACTTTGTAGATACCTTGAGCTTTTTATATTTGTCCTTTTTAATTGTTGTACAAGCTGCAACCGGATACAAACCCAATCAGCTTTCAAGTGGCCAAATAATGCATCACATGCCACAAAAAAAGTCATGTGAGCTTCCAGAGTGTTTCGGAGGACACCCGTATCTCACATCTGCGTTCTTGACTCAATAAACAGACACTACACCACCCACACGCCTCTTGCATTTGCACTAACACCCTTTACGCACACATTTGTGGCCTAAAAGGGATCAGGCTTCCCGTGTACAGTGTGTCTCTCAGTAAAGCTGCTCTTTGGCAGGAGAGGCCAAGGAGGGAGGGGTGTGAGGGGGCCCCAGTTTTCCCAGTGGGACCTAAACACAGAGCTCCGTTTTATGGCTGGACAGGAGGAACACACATCGGCCTTTCTATACTTTGCATTTCCTAAACTCTCAATGCTGTAGGAACCCGGAGGAATGCGGAGGAGAAGGTTGTGCAGCGTTGGGTCTAGACAGGGTTATGCTAACAGGACTACTCCTTCCTTTAAATGGTCCTTAGGTGGGGCTGGTGAATCTCTTTACAACAAGTCATTTATCAGCGGAGGAATTCGAGCTAACAGCTGGCACAGTGTTTGGGTAGAGGGGCTGAAAGTTGGAGTTCACTGCTTCAGAAGATGGAAGTGCTTTGGTGGCATTTTTTCACTCGTAGATACAGTCAAAGTGACAAGAATACAGGGCTGTGGTTTTCTTGCACAGGACCTTCCACAGAACAAACTACTCATACTGTATATTGTTAGCCTCATAGCATAGTTACCAAACTCATACACAAATGGACAAAAGTATGTGGACACGTTCAATTCAGGTGTTTCTTTTCTAACGGGTCTGGGATACAAAACAATAATGACAAATGTCATAACAGTTTTATATTAGGATAAATATCATATTGATTACTATTATTGCATCTTATACCTCTGCTTACTGGCGTTTCATAGGAGGGGGGAAAAGAGAGATGGGATTCGGGAGTGGCCATGTTGGAAACGTGTTCCTGAGTCACTGGCAGTTTCCATAAGGAAGTGGTAATGTGTTTAGAAAACAGGTCAAATAAATCAGTGAATACTCCCTTCCACCTTGGTAACTCAGACAGAGGACAAAAGCCTCCTTTGGCAGCAGCATCTGTCAGCATCTCTTTCCAGCAGGTAGACATAATTCAGCATCTTGGCAAAAGTCAATCTGCTGAATGTGAGGCTTATGTACAGTATGTGAAGTGCCTTCATTTACTTGTGCATACGGTGCAGCAGATGTTCAGGTTGCCATAATGTTTTGTTCATTAATAAATATAACTTTGACAGTCCTGCCCTATTTCCACTGTCGACCAAAATGAGTAGTTGGCTATTAACGCTATTAAAATCTCCTTTTCCCTGACATGAGACCTCAGCCTCAATGGATGCTAACGTCGAGCTACTGATCCTCTCATCCGATAGGAAACCAGCTGTTTATTGTGTGTGTTTAGCTCATTAACTACCCACTGTGTGTAATTGACGTGACTGTACAGGCTTTTCCCCGGGCGGTTGTCCATCAGTCTGTCTGTCCATCCCAGTCTCTGGAGTATGATATCACTGGGACGGCTGGAGGGAGTGCCTTCATACTTGGCTCAGACGTTCACTTGGACTCAGGCTGAGCTGATTAGACTCTGCCGGTCAGAGCCATTGTGAACTCACAAAACATGACAATAACAACCTAACATAGAAATTCTTATGTAGGACGTGTGTTTTTCTGTTGATTTTATGCTACCAGTATAGTATCGTCCTTACAACAGTTTATTTAGAGCCATTTAGGCACTGAAATGCACAGAAAGAGGTTACATTTGTGAGGGCAGATTTGACAGATAATTACAATTACAAAACGTGTCACTGAAAAACAGAATAAATAGAGGTGAAGTGAAGGCCTCAGTATGAAGAGACACAAGGAAATGAAGTCATAAAGAAATTACAGTGATACGGCAATTATGTAATATTAACACAAATGTAAAATGGGATACAGTGATGACGGTAATGTTCTGCATTACTTTTGTGGCTGTTTTTCAATGTGTTCACCCAGAAACAGAAGGGAACATTGTGGACCTTATTAGAGATTTTGCTGATTAATTTCTGCCTGTAGGACATTTTGACCACTCAAAGGTATCTGCACTGGTACATCATTAAGCTTCTCCATACTGACTTTGAAGGAAAGTATGGTTCGTTTGATGTTCAGTCTCACAGATAGTATTTAATTATTTGCAGTTTGACATTCAGTGACTCAGATTTACCATTCACGTATCTATCACTTTTCCTTCAATGTTCATTTCAACAGTTCAACACAGTTGGTTTTAATGTGAAAGTGATAAATGGTTGATATTGACCAATCAGCTGTCAGTTTATTCCTGCTCCAAACTATTGTTTGTGTAGTGGTCCATAAAAATCCAAATTTCTAGATCATGTGGACAAAATATAAGGACACATCATACCTACAGATTATAGGACACCTCATTCCTGTTAAGTATTATTACTGTGCAGTTCTGTGGTGCAATGTTGATGGTGTTGTTTTATTGTTTATTCCAGTGTGCAATGTTTTCTTGTTTTTGTTTTTGGTAATTTAGTTTTCTTATCGCTGCTTATTATTATTGTTGTTGTTATTGTTGTTATTATTATTATTATTATTATTATTATTATTATTACTTTACTCTAATTAGCATTAGTAGTTTTGCTATTATACTATATAAGTTACATACTGTGCATATTATAATATACTGTAACATTGTTGCTTATTTATTATTATTCTTACTACTTTATTATTTATTTCTACTTGTACTTTTTAGTGTGCAATTGCCTGTTTTTATGGCTGTTATTACTATTTTCTTTCTTCTAATCTAATAATCATATTAAAAATGTTTCTGTCAATTGTTGTCACAGCAGGACTACTTCAGATATCTAGAGGCTGGACATTTAAAATAATTACAATGAGAAAATTACTTCAACATGGAGTAAAATTGAAACACAAACTTGGAAGCATTTTGTAAGTGTGGTTGATAGCATTAAAAACTAAATATGAAGCCCCCAGTAGCAATGAAACACCTGAATACAATATGTCCCAATACTTTTGTCCACACAGTGTATTAGAGATAGATTAATCACCACAGATAAGTTCTACACCAATAAATAAGTAGGTTTTGAGGGAAAATAAGCAAATCTAAAAAGACAAAAAAAAATCCCACCCAGATTTTTAATGGGCAGTTTGACGTCCGGTTCCATGTTAGTGTTTCAGATTTATTTACTCTGACTCAGACATTAACTTCTACAGATATCCAGTCTCATGCTCTATTCCTGCTCAACACTATCCATAATTTATCACCCCTTAAAAGTCTAAACTTGTAGAACATGTTTCACATTTGCCCAGATGCTGAATTGGTGATACATAATCCCGGGTGCCCTCCTTCAACCTGAGCTGACTGTATTGATCATCTGTACTGCCAAACTGAGGAATTAGGAGCTTTTTACAGCAACTTGAGCTTTGTCACCTCATCACTTAAACTGACTGCACATTAGAGGTGAAAGGAGTGACTCCAGCAGCAGAAAACTTATTTTACATCTTTTCTTTTTACTCATTTTCTGCTGATTTGACATTACATTGCAAGCTCAAATGTGACTATAAGAAGCTATTGGTGTGTATGACGTGTCAAATCTAAGTCATGTGTAAATACCAATGAATGTCAGGCGACTCTTTCATCTCTGCATTATTTCGCTGGACCTTTGCCTTAGTCCATCATGAGTGTCAATGATAGATATAGTCACTTGAAACTTGAAGTCTGGTAGCTTAGCATGTAGCCATTATATTCTCTAGACATAAGAATGTGCAATAACCCATTTTGTTGCTGTTTCTGACTAGAAACTCTATATATTTGCATCATTTTGGACTAAAATTATGCTCAAAATTGACAATATCTACATGAAATAAACAGTAGTCCATTTTCGTTCTATGTAAAGCTGCAGTAAGCATTAATTATCTAGACTGTGGTGACCTAATTCGCCCTGCTGGTGTTTTATAATGAAGCATCTGTGGAAATCAGACTCACTGCACATCAGAGTTCAGAAACCTGACTCATAGCTCATAGACTCACGGTAATTGTTCGTCATTATTTCTTCAGCAGCAGCACTGAACTAAACCCAAACACGATGTAGACAGGCGCTATAGTATGACTAAAATCAACCTGTGTTAGTGACATTATGCAGAAAAAAAAATGGACTTGTGTTTTTTAATCAAATTTATTATAAAAAAACAACTGTAAATCTTCATAACAACATTTTATGGGATTAGAGAAATAAACTTTGAACTATTTTCCATGTGCTCAAGCATTTTAGTTTGTCTAGAACATTCTGTTTCCATGTTCTTCTTACTTTTAGTTCTTTCTAGTCATTTTTATCCTGTGTGATAGTCTCTGTTCACTTTCTGTCTAGTTGTAGACAGAGCCACTCATTTCACTGACAAAAACATCCATCATCTGATTCAAATACAGACACTGCATCTCTTTCTGCTCTGACTAACTATCTGCGTATAAATATACACACATTTATGTAATATTTACAGCTAAAATACAACTGTCAATGAACTACACAAACCAGAAAAATACAGATAAAAACAATGAAGGCACAACAAACCCCACCCCTCACACGTATTTTAGCTTATTTTGGCATCGATCCGGCTGATGTTATCATGTCCATGTGTGTGCTGATGTCAGCCTGTCAACTGCCTCAATATATGTGCCAAGTTTGAAGTGAATTGAAACAAAAATGATGTTTTCATAGTCATTTGAAATTGGTCCTATTATAAGTAAATGGGGGGAAAAAAGATTTTAAATATTCCTAAAAATTTTTTAACTTTGACCAACTTTTCCCAAAATGTAATCAGATGTATTCTGGGTTAGCGTGATCTATAATCCCAATTTGATATGAATTCATCCAATAGTTTTGCTGCTACAGTGTTAACAAAGAAACAAACCAAACCAAAAACAATACCCCTTGCCTCCTCTTTGGGGGGCAGGGTAAAAAGGTGAAAAAATGGCCAAAACACACTAGTAGAACACTCCAAAACAGCACTATCACCATTATATACAATTGTGTACAAGAATTCCCCAGTAAAACCTCACTAAAACATTGCTAAAAGTCACAAAAATCTTCCATCTCTCTCTCTCACCGACTGCATTCTGCTGCTCAGTACTCTTGACAAATTCCACCCCTCCCCCGCAGGCATTGCAGACCTCTACCATAAAGTGTTATAAAGTGTCAGAAAGCTCAGAATCTCAGCTTCCTGATGCTGTTTGAATTTTGTAGATAGTACAAAGGGTTCAGGAGTTATGGTAATTTGAATGCAGCACCGGAGAGACAGCCGTCATGAAAGGGTTAATGCAACACTGTCTGTAAAATACCATAATTACTCTGATAAATGTGCCACTTAAAACAAATGTCGGTTGACCTGATCCATTTTGACTTGTTTTTCTGCTCCAGAGATCTTCATTAAAGATTCATTAAAGGTCTCCCGTGTTGTAACAGCGGTGTGATATTGCTGAGTTAAATTATTGACTGCTTCTGAAAAGAACCGCATGGTGATTTATGAGTCCAACTGCTGACTCAGGTGTGTGTGATTGGTTTGAAATGTTCCGCCCCATTTTCAGAACAAGAAACGTTAGAATTTCAGGAATATGACTCATGTTTAATTGGTGGCTGGAATGAGCCTAGAGGACAGTCTGGTAATTTCCTGAGAAAGTACTGCCTTGTTTTCATTGGTTTATCTCTTTTCTCATTTCATTATTTTGGACAGTAACGCTTGACTGAAATGAAAATAAGAAATACATGCGACCTCCAGTTAAAACAGCACCTTAGGCTGTTTTTGTGTCAACCTCTTTGAACTCCTACCGCAGAGCTAGAGCTTATACATGTCGGAGTGATTTGGACCAGCTGTTGTCAGTTTTTTGTGCATCCTGGTCACATTAACATGTTGTCAGTCTGTGTGTAATTGGCAAACAGCAAAGACACTAAGAAGGCAAGAGACATCACACTTTACCTAATAATTTAGACCAGAGGGGTCAAAGCCATTATAGTTAAAAAGTAAAAATTAAATTCTGAACATGTTTACATGCATAGACTATCCTTTCACAAAAAAATGTGAATAACCTGAAAAACCTGAAATTTCTTAAGGAAATAAGTCCAATTTTAACAATTTTATACCTCATTTTATTATATACACATGTGCACTACAAGGTACAGATCACTGTGGATATACAAATACACAAAACATTTAATAACAGACAGAATATTGGTACAATTGCATTTACTTTTTAAGACGTTTCAGGTTATTCACATTTTTTGTGAAAGGATAGTTTGTAAATGCAATTTTTCATGTAATTTTACTTTTTCACACTAAACTAAAGAGATAAATTTGTAGTTGTCATTATTTCTATGTTATTCTGTTATTATTGTACTTCTCTGACCCACTTTAGATCACATTGGTCTGAATGTGGAACCTAAACTCAAATGATTTTTACATCCTTACTCGTTTATATCTTCAGTACAATTTTTGGATTTCACAGATTCATCCTTTGGGCTGGATTTGACCCACGGGCCGTATGTTTGACATCCCAGATTTAGACCGAGCTCCCTTGTCATATGCAAAATTGCGATGCCAGGAATGTACAGTATGAGTAGTTGGACTAAGGCCCTGTTTGCATGGGACTAATTTAACCTGGGGATATTCAGTGATTTAGAAAGTATTACATGTGTTTTTTTCTGTGTGTTCACTCTGGATAATGTCACTATGAACTTACTGACATTCTACCCCCAGATGCAAAGTCAAGGCTCATTAATAAAGAATACCACTTACAGATAACTACTGAAAAAGACAGAAAAATGTTCCTTATTTAATTTCTACCATACATGCTATTTATCTGTTCACTCTGAAGGCTTTCAGTGTGTTCTTTCACTAAAGGGTTGTCAGTGGGGTGTCGCATGAGCCTCCTAAATTCACACCCAAAAGTCTTTTAAAATGTAATTTCTATTTCCTGGCACAGCCTCCACGGGCAGAACAAATGTGCTGAGGAACCAAAAAACATTGTAAATCAGTCCAAATCACACAGATGTTCATTTGCACAGACCTATTATCAGAGGACGTCTGATTTTGAGGGTGGAATTTTACTCTGTAATTTACATAAATGACATATTTACAGGATTAGATCACACGCAAACTCTGGAAGTATCACAAATAACCGGAGGTCTAAAAGTACTAGTCCTTCACCAAAGAGGTCATTAAAGCTGGACCATCAGCCCAGTGGAAATGAGTCCAACTCGTCTTCACCGTCATCAACAATTTCTTCAAACATCATCTCCCACGAAACTACAATGTCTACAAAGTCTGTTCACAGTTTTGAGAAATTTAGAGTTTTTAATTTTTTACAAATATTTGAAATATTAAAAGTTTGCCTTTCCTTCTAATGATCCATATGTTGATGGTTTATAACATGTAAATGGTTCCAGATGTCAATCTAGTTCCTATTGATCACTGATAGAAGTCATATATGGACTTTGAATTAGTTGAGTTCTCCTCCAGTCAAAGTACCACC
>JAPQRQ010000022.1:28983760-29001583 GCA_037367365.1 Apogon talboti
TATATAGTGAGTGAAAGTATTTACTGCCCTTAGTGTTGTATCCCATTGTGTTTCACTAAAATCTAGAATTAAAATTGATTTTGGGGCTTTAACCTGTTTGAGTTACACAACTTGCCTCCCTCTGCGAATGTTGAAATAAATTTTACACACATAAACACATAATAATTAAGACAAAAACTGCACAGAAATCAATACTAGTAGAGAAACTGTTGGCTCCAATTACTGCTAAGTCTCACAGGGATATTTCTCCATTAAGATGTTTACACACCAGTAGTTTTAGTCCGTTTCAGTTGAACCGTTCTTTATTTTCCACCCGGTGCAGTTCATTTGTTCATTATATCAGGGGTGAAAACAGCAAGAAGCCACCGTGACACAACTCATATGAAACCTGGAGTGTTGAATTTGAGGCGGGAACATGATCTGACCCAAGTACCAGGTGAAGTTTGACCAAACGACGTCTCCTCTCTAAGTGTGAAAAGGCCTGTAGCTCAGCACATCCAGCCTGGGGACGTCTGACCTGTTGTTCAGGTCAAATGTACGACAGTTTTATTCAAAGGGGATGAGTTCTGGTGACTGAGGTCTGGGTCATTTCAACACATTCACTCGTCCCTTTAAACCAGTCCTGAGTTAGAGGATACACTCGGCATCAAGGAAAACTTACACTTCATTTTCTTCTGATTGTGGGAGCTCAATAATTCTGTTTTTAGATCACCAGTCGATAGGCCATGAGCTGTTGTGAAGGCACTGTGTCCAGCGCTGTCTTTGTTGTCGTCTTTTTTAGCAATTTCTTCAAACATCTTCTCACAACACTACCGGTCAGTCCTCACCATGGTCCATATTTAGATGGTTTATAACATGTAAACAGTTAGAGATATCAGTATAGTTACTATTGAGCACTGATTGGAAGTGATACATGGACTTTGATTTGGACCCATGACCTTTGACCTTGAGGGACCTTGAAGGATCAGACTCAAGGTCACCAATGTCTACATTTCAACTATCTTCTCTGAACCTAAAGGTTAGATTCATTTCAAATTTTATATGTAGCTTCCTTGGGTGAACTTCTACAAATTTTGTTCACATTTGAGAAATTTAGATTTTTGAATTTTGAAATATTAAAAAAATCACCTTATCCATTTTTCATCCAATTACATGGCAGCATACAGAGGAGGTCAAAAATGGTCACAATTCAGTGGTCATCAACACGCCTTGAGCTGTTACAATGAACTCAGCCAGAAATCATCGCTCAAATAAGTATTTATAAAAAATAAATAACTGTAAAGTTTTCATTGATGCTGAGTATGTTTAGGGTCATGTTGTTGTCCGAGTGTTGTCCATGTTTCCTTCCATCGTGACCTTTTTTCAGTCCATTCAATTCACTTTATTTCGAATATGCAACAAGCAAACAAAATAATCCTACTTTAGTCCCTAGAAATAAAACAGACGAGAAGAAAACATGAAAACTTATACATATACATGAAAACATTATGACTTCATTTGCATGTTTGAAACCCTTCCCTGTTGTGACGTAGCCTCCACCACATTGTCAGGATGATGGAAATGTTGTGAGCCATGGTCAGACAGTTGTGTTTTAGTGTCCTCCCCCCTGGTCCTTATCAGTTTATTGGTTGGACCTGATATTAATGAGTGTTTTCATAGTAAAAGGGGGTGGAGACATATATACACACACACTCATGACTCTCTGGGACTTTATTTCATTCGCCTTCAACAATTTTATCCATGACATAATCCACATAAATATCAGTTCAGAGTCCTGGGTGTGCAATAAAATGGACAAACTCCATGTTTGAGTCACCGTATGTTGTAATGGAGACGTACTCAGAGATGCAGCAGATAGAATGGATCCTGTAACACATGGTTCCAGTTAAATCTCCCCGTGAGGAGAAGGAAGGAGGACCTGCCAGAAAACAAAGCAGCTCCAGCAGACATCATTTACTTTTAATTGCTTGTGTTATTTTCTTTGCTCTCCTTTACTTAATGGTTTTCCCAAATGGAGGAAGCTGCTAAGCTGTTGGAATATAAACAGGCCGCCGGTACGATTAATGCACAGTTCATTTAGTTATACACAATTACACAGACGCTATTTGGAAGTGCAGAAGGTTTAATTTAATGAGGAACTGTTACTTCTTTTTACTCCCTAAAAGACTAAACTTAGAAAAACATCCAACCTAAATAATCAACTGTCCAGAAGTTGGGATGTTCCAACAGTTAGAGCTGGAGTAGCCACGATAGTTCTGTAACGTCACTGGGCAAAAAGATCGGATTACCTTTCAACATATTGTAATTCAAGACTCTGAGGTGTTGCTGTTTTTAAGCTGCAGGAAACTCTACTCAGGTGTTTTCAGACAGAAGAGTTAAATATCTGAGTTTATTTTTGATATTTGTCATATTTTGGAGTTATTTTGTAGAGCTGACATGGGACTTTGTGGCCAGTATAAGAAGATTGGGAGGGGGGGTTGTCACTCCTTTTTCGAATATGTTTTTTCTTTCTTAGTTTTTCTTTGTTTATTTTTTATTTTGAATTCAAAACCAAAAACCGCAAACAAACAATCAAAATATGACTGATGAAATTGGCTTCACTTTTCCAATAACAGCGTGAAATGACACCAGGTTCAACTCCAGGTTTATCCACAGCCTGGTTTAAAAAAAAAAAAAAAAAAAAAAGTCCTGTACTGTAATATTTCTTTGAACTGCCGTTAGTTTTGATCAGCACACATTCTTCGTGGCATCATTTTAATAATATTATGAAATGTCACAATTTATTTCCATCATTTTTTGGACACATATTGTTGTGAACCTAGACCTGAACCTGAACTGTTCTTGAATTTTCACTTCATTCCACAATTTAACAGCAAAAAACACCTAAAAATTCCAACATTCAATGTGAATTTTAAGATCCCCAAAAACCTTGAAATTCTGGAGGGACTGAAAAGAAGAAAAGAAGAAAACTGTCAATATAATGAATTCAGCTTAATAATCTGTTATTCTGAACTGAATTTATGGCAGTACCGTAAATTGTTAAACATTAATTTTGGGACCTTTATAGAGTCACTTTTATTTCAGTACAAATGGTCACAGAACATTAATATTGTTTTTTTTTTTTAACCGTGTTCAGGGTCAGTAAAAATAATTAAGAACAATATCACCTTTTATTTTTACATAATGTTCAACATTTGGCAGATTTTTGTTCTTTTTTCCTTAAAATAAGTGTGAATAGAGGTACAATTAGGTACTTTATTAATAATTGGCTCATATGATCATTCAGAAACATTTGTAAAATAATCTTTTTCACACACAGTTAAAGGCATCTTGAGTTATGTATCAGACTCTATAACAGTTCACTGTGACCCCCACATCACACCATGTGTTTGTGCAAATATATATTGTAAATATGTACATAACATTTACATGTAAATCTAATGTATGTAAATATTTATATAAATAGCAGATTTTCTTTTCTTCTTTATATTTGGTGTTTCACTAGTGTATATTTTCAGTTTTCTTTCTTTCCTGCACTTTATTTTTGTTTTTGCTGCTGTCAACGGTATAATTTCGCCAAGGTGGGATCAATAATCTAATCTAATCTAATCTAATCTTATTTTATAACAGTACATGTTTTTTATGTAACGGACCTCCCTAAAGAAGTGAATTATACCAGTGTTGGTGTTTGTTCATCGCACTATGGATGATTTACTCTGACTGACATGTTTGTCTTGTGGTGCGTCGTGATGCTATTTTCATAACTTTATAAATAGAACTAAATCCTGCATAATGATGAGGCGAAGGGTCCGAGATGGAAAACGGTTTCATATATACGTCTTTAGGGTTCTGGCAGAGAGGGCTCAGTGTTGGCCAATCCTTGATGTTCCAGCGTCGGCGTGGAAACAGAGCGCCACACACGGCGTCAGGCACAGAGTCAAACTCGGACCGCTGCAGAGTCCACTTCATGAACAGAGTAAAGGAGGTGTTTGTGCCACGAGGAGGCCAAGCTGAACCGGCTGACCCTCTACTTCTACTGAGTCATTAAGTATCTGTAAATGTGTCCATGTCCTTCCTCACACTCCCACCACGTCACCAGTCTTTACTCCATCATCTGATCTGTTTTCTCAGTCTAGACTCCATGGACTTACAAATGTTGGCACAAACTTCTCCTCTGTTGCAAATAATTCCTGGTGGTGGCAATCCTGTGGCTCTAAACCTATGTTGGCTCTTAAACATCTCTTTTTATTGGACACTTTCCATTTTAACAACATAGAGAAATAGGGATGCACCCATCCGACTTTTTCAGTTCCTATACCGATGCCAGAGCCTTGTGTATCGGCCGATACCGATCTGATATCACTGAAATTTTTCCAGTCTGTCGAGCATCTACCAATGTTAGTGGTGTACTACCTCCAGCAGCGGCGGTTCCTTTTGATCTGTTGAGCTGCTGGAAATCCTTGTGCTCCTTTGTGTGGTGCTTCTGCAGGTGCTTAATTAAATTTGTCCTGTTGTATTTGGCAGTGCTACCACCACCCCTGGCAACATTCACGAGCTAGTTGGTGTGGTAAGGCTGAAATACCTCCAAATCACAGAGCCCTTAGTTCGCTCCATGTTGTCTGTCTGTGTTTGCAACAACTCCACCTAACTCTCGGCATGCATGACGTAGCCCGTGTCGCTAAAATTTAAAGGGGAAGGATTAGTTGCTTTTACAGATCCCCGATTCAGCTAAAATGTTGAGGCCGATATCCGATCCTAATATCAGATCGGTGTAACCTTATAGAGAAACAATAATACAGCGAAATAGACTGACGGGCGGCCGTGGCTCAGGAGGTAGGGCGGGTCGTCCAATAACCGAAGGGTTGGCGGTTCAAATCCCGCTTTGTCCGAGTCATGAGCTGTTGAGTCCTTGGGCAAGACACTTCACCCACCTTGCCTCCAGTGTCAGTGTCACTATGTATGAATGCGTGTGAATGTTCGGTGGTGGTCAGAGGGGCCGTTTGACGCGAATTGGCAGCCACACTTCTGTCAGTCTGCCCCAGGGCAGCTGTGGATACAAACGTAGTTTACCACCACCAGAGTGTGACTGTGAGAGTGAATGAATAATGGATCCATTGTACGCGCTTTGAGTATCCATTAATAGAAAAGCGCTATATAAATCTAATCCATTATTATAAAAAAAACACTTCTTGTTTGAGGTGAGGCAGGTCAATACAGTACAATATATTAAATTATACACTATTTAATTTGTTGATCAATGTAATACAGATTAGTGTCCGTTAGAACATGAATGTGGCGTCTGACATTCAGGGACATTCATCTGGACATGGTGGGGCTGGTTCTAACAAATCACTGCTCAATATCTTATGTGTCCACATTGGCTTCCTGTAGAGGCACATCGTCTTCTCATCTAGTTGACAAGGTCATCAGTTGTGGCCTGTGGAATATTCTTCCACTCCTCATCGAGGAGCTGTGGGATGTTATCCAGAACTAGAACACGATCGCAGTAACGCTGCCCACATAAACTGAAGAGAAGTACTGAATAATGGTAGTTTTTCTTCTTCTTTCAGGTTGAGTCCGCGGTGCAGGCGATCCATCAGGGCCGACGAGAGCTGTTGGAGGAGGCCTGTCGCTCCTACACCCGTAAACGCAGAGTCCTGATCCCTGAGGACCTCAAGCACGTCATTGTGGACGACCAGCACGGCCTCCTGTACTGCTATGTCCCCAAAGTGGCCTGCACCAACTGGAAGCGGGTGCTCATGGTGCTGACGGGTGTCGCTGGCTCCCACCGAGACCCGCTAGCGATCCCCGCCAACGAGGCCCACATCCCAGGGAACCTCCGCACCCTGTCGGAGTACTCCACCTCCCAGATCAACCAGCGCCTGCGCTCCTACCTGAAGTTCGTCTTCGTGCGGGAGCCCTTTGAGCGGCTGGTGTCGGCGTACCGCAACAAATTCACGCGGAGTTACAACACGGCTTTTCATAAACGATACGGTACAAAGATAGTCCAGCGGCACCGGCCCAACCCCCAGCCCGAAGCTTTAGAGAGGGGGAACGACGTGTCCTTCGAGGAGTTCGTGTACTACCTGGTGGATCCGGCCACACAGCGAGAAGAGCCCTTCAACGAGCACTGGGAGCGCGTGCACTCGCTGTGCCACCCCTGCCTCATCCACTACGACGTGGTGGGCAAGTACGAGACGCTGGAGCAGGACTCCCACTACGTTCTACAACTGGCCGGTGTCGAAGACCAGGTCAGCTTCCCCTCGTCGTCCAAGAGCACCAGGACAACGGGGGACATGGCAGCACAGTTCTTCCACAACATCAGCCCCTTCTACCAGAAGAAGCTCTACAACCTGTACCGCATGGACTTCCTGCTTTTTAACTATTCGTTGCCAGCTTATCTTAAGTTCAGATAAGGCTGGATCATCACTCGTTCACTGACCGACAAAGCTCGGACTCGTAAGATTTAATTGTGGAGGTTATTGCAAATACTGCCTTAAAAGCATCCAAACCCATTCCTGCAGCACATGGATTTGTCGAACAGACACAAACTGTTGTGCACATAAAGGAGAGAACATTCGATCATAAAATGGAAGATGTTTTACTGTAAGCGCGTCATCCTTTATCTGGGAATATGTGAAGTACCATTTACCTTTCTGGTTTGATTTCTGTTGTTGTCTGCTGTTTAAAGTGTGTGACAGATGTCATCCCTCCATCCGGAGGAAGGCGCAGTAGCATATGAACAGTGTTTAGACCCATTTAGACAGTGAATGTCTCTAAATGTACGTGCCTTCGATCACAGGCCTTATGGACAACTTTTGTTACTGTGACTTTCTTTTTGTACTGTAGTCAGAGACTTTAATGTAACTATAATATTGTTTAATTTATTGCCATTTCTGACTCTTTAAAGGAGAACTTTTTAATCCTGGTGTATTCCACGTAACAGCGGCTGCTGTGGCTCTAACGGGCGTGCTGATGTTTCCATCACTGACTCAGATACAAGTTTCTTCAGGTAATCAAGTCTTATTTTATTCCCTATGTTTGGTTTGTTGTCTGTGTGGTCGGGTTCATAGTCCACAGGATAATTCAAGTGGTATATAAGTGGTGTTAGAATATGTTAAACACGCCTAATTTTTTTTTAACGTGAGTTTTAACGGTGAAAATTGTGTTTTAAACTGTCATAACTTCCCATAAATTGGAATATTTCATATTATTTATATTAGATTAGACTTTATTGATCCCACAACGGGGAAGTTCAATGGTGATGGCAGCAACAGAATAAAGTGCAAGAAAAAATGTGCAGCATAAAGATAAGACAAACTATAAAATAATAATATTAATAAAAACTCTAATAAGTATATACATATTTGCAGCAGGAGGTTAGCCACTGCATCTGTAAACTTCAGTAAAATGCAAAGACCCTATTTGGCCACGGGGACAGTAAAGTGAGTTGACCTTTAACCTTTTAACCTGCTGTGGCTTAAACCAACACTGATGTACACTGGGCTGTGAACTCCTGTGCTTTCACTGAAATTATATTGAACATAGATTTAACATTTATTACTTCGACATTGAAGAAAATTATTTCTCAACAATTATAACCCAGACAAACAAAACGGCCTCGTACTTGAAACGTCCTTGTGTCTGAACATCTTAAACAGCTGAGACAGTTGAGTAAACAGAGCCACGATTACGGGGAATACACCAAAGAAAAAAGTGTTTCCTTTAATGTCAGACCAACCAAAATAGATATATAGTCTAAATTTCACTCACAATGTTCAAATGAATTCAATTCAGAAAAATGTTTTATTCATGGTCTTAAAATTAAAGGTTCAATGTGTAATATTTAGCGATGTCTGGTGGTGAAGTTGTGCGATGGTGGTGGTGGTTTGGCAGTTGGTCTTTATTTTGTTTTCTCTAGGTTTTTATTCCACAGTCAAATAGTAGGAAACTGTAACTCTCCTTAAAGCTTAAAAACAGAAGGAAAAAAAAGAAGAAACCCATTTTCTTCTAGACTTCGTAGAAGAGGACTTCCTCTTTGAAAGGTAAGAAAAACAAGTCTTATTTTCTGGTGATTAAGTGGAAATAAAAGCACAAATATTATGATGTTATTGAATTCCAGCTACAGCTAACATGACTCACATCAGCAGAAAAAGAAGTACATGTGGGTCTTTTATTGAAATGAGTTTTCATGGGTGTAAAGATGTCGTCATCTAGAAGGCTTTACAAATGTCACAGCAGAACTACAACGTCCAGTCAAGCTCCATGTATTAAAATCGGAATAATAATTAACTTTCTGTGGACGCTATTTCCGAAAACAGATCTCAGTAAAGACAAGCATCTTTCTAAAAGTGCATATCAAACAATTGAAAAGGCCTCATACAGAGAGATGCATACTAAAATAACATCATTTGTTACACGAAAATAGCACAAAATATTGTCAATACCTGGAACACAGACTAACAGAGACGGTTTAATACAACAGCCTAGAATCAGTGGCACGAACCCATCGGAGAACAGAAGGCTGATCACGGTTTAAAGGCACAAATCTACACGAAAGAAACACCATCGGATCTAACATCCACCCCGACAGCGCAGCATTTGATGGGTCAATATCACTGTAAGGTGCCTTTCAGACGACAAAAAGAGCAAGAAAAAAAAAACCCTGGAGATTTTCCATTTAACTTTATGTTCAATGTGTTCAGTCGACTGTCGGCTGTTCATGCATGTTGGTCAAGATTCCACAATTGTAATCAACTTTTTGTAAGCAGACCACAAAATATAATATATGTCAAACCTGTCACCGACAAATACATGTAAAAAGAAGTGACAGGGTGGACAGTTTTCGTGAAAGTTATCATTTAATGAGCACGTTTGACCTTGAGTTGGCAAAGTCGGTCATCTCTGAAGAGGACTGTGTAATGTTCAACAAATATATTTAGAATTTATGAAAAGTTTTATATTAAACCATATTATGTGAGAATGTTGAAAAAATGTAAATACTAAATGCTCTTATATACTGTTTTCACCTCCAATGAAAACATGCAAGAAGATGATGATGTCATCAACCAGATTATTAAAGGGGCGGTTCCCCCAAAGTAACAGGGTGGAAGCAACTTCAAGGACACATGTAGAATGTTAAATTTGATTATGAAAATAAAATATAAATGATCAAAATGACCTGTTTTATCAAAAAACTTGTTTGGTATAATGACAGCATCTAAAAAGTATTTAATTTTTCTATTTAAACACTTTTCAAACTCATTAAAGTTAGAAGGACAGTGTGAGGGACATGCACAAATCATGTCCATTCTCTCAAAGAAAACTGTATAAAATAATAAAATCACATTTCAAGAGGATTAAAATTGTTCTGATATATGTGTCAGTGTTTGCTCTTTCATAATAAAACCACAGAATTTCATTATTTTGTAATGCGTTCATGACAGTTAGATTCTGCACCAAAGGTCCCTTACACTGATATTGACCCTGACATACTTATTGTTTACATTTAATGATATTTTATTATTGCCATAATACAATCATTTGCCATTTAACACTGAAGAGCTGACGATACGAGTACATGTGTCAACATTTGCTGCATCCACATTAGTTGGATGTTTTCTACAGAGCCAAGCCGGGTGGTTTTAACACAGACGGATGAAACTCAAGGAAACACACTGAGCTGGTGAATACGACCAAAGTGCAAAATAAGTCCGATCCCCTCAACTTTTCCTTCTTTGGGTTTCGGCTCGTTTCCCCTCACCACCTGTGCTCTTCCGACTCGCCTTCCAGTGTGTTTCAGCCTCTTGCATATGATGAACAGTACATGTGTCGGCGTCAAACCCCTGCAGAACCGACCATCAGGACCAGTCTGAAGCTCAGAGCCAGGAGGCCGGTACCCAGCAGGTCGCCCAGAGCAGTGAGGTAAGGGATGGAGAAGTTGTCCGGGTCCAAGCCCCGCCTCCACAGCCAGCGTACCATCAGGGTGGCAACGCAGAGCAGGATCACCACCTGGACGGAGACACGATTCAGTCAGGACCAGTTTTAATGGACACGGGAAGTTAATGAGAGCAGTGCGACCTGGAGCAGAGCTGCAGACAGGTAACAGGTGATGAAGACGGGGGTCATGGCAGTGTGTCCTCCCTGCAGGAGGTGGATGGTGTACAGGAAGAGGAGGTGACCAGGGACGACCAGGATGACCAGGACTCGGGCCGACCTGGAGTTCCCATCTGGATAAAGAGAAATATACAAAACATATACAGAAATATAAGAGGAGGAGCTCTGATTGTCTGTTTAAAGGAACATCGTCATCAATTAATTAGTAACTGACCTCAATCACAAACTACTACTGTTAAATTAAAAATATTCCATATTCACTATCTTTTCCAAGTTTTTCCTCACTTTTCTGAAGCGAATATGCATGGTCCTGTTATATCTCTTACAAAATAATGCTTTATATGAATTTTCTTATAATAAACATTAGTTAATAGGTAATAAGGTGCTCATTAATTCCATATAAGATGTTTTTCACCAATATTGTGGCTAAGATTGTTAATTGTGTTGCTGCCTGTCTTCACCACAATATTTTTATTAAAGACATTTTTAATTACAAGGAGTAGTTGAAAAAAACACCAATGTGTAACTGAGCCAATATAAATTAATAACCACATCATAAATGCATTTAACAATTGAAACTCACCAGGCTTTATTAATGTTTTTACATCGTCTTTAAACTTAAGTTTCTTATAAATGTCTTTCAAACTAACAATATATATGCTTATAATGATATGATTAATGTAGATCTACTTTTACTGTCTACATAATTAGACAGTAATTAATAAGCCTGTTAATTTTACAAGGACCTTTGATATTAGGGTGGGTAAAAACCCCATTAGAAGTCCTAAAATAATAGTAATGATGATGACATTTAGTAAGGATAATGTATGGATTTACAAAATGTACTATTGTGATGAAAAACTATTTTGTGTCAGTTCAATACAATGGAATCACTTGTTCAACAGACTGCCACCACATAAATTAACCATAGATGATAGATGATTTTACGCCACATCATCATAGCTCTTTTAACTTGTGCATCTTTATCTCTTATCTGACCTGAGGAACAGAAGGTATCACAGGGTCCTGGACAGTTCACACCCATATTTAGCGGCAGAGCTCCAGGGACGCTCCAGTAGTGCAGGTACGTGGACATCCTACTGGCCTGGATGGCCACCAGGTTTCCCCCCACGCCTGGAGGGTCACAGAAAAGCACTGATATTTATGAAAGATAATCCACTTATTGACATAAAAGTTTTGTAAATAAGTAGTTGAATGGTTTAAATCATATTCTCAACTGAAACAGGTGTTCCTCAAGGTTTGATCCTGGTCCCAATGCTATTTAGTTGAAAACTGAAGAACTTGGGAATAAGACATTAACCAGAGTCGTCTCCATAGAATTTAATGAGGGAGGCATCAAAGACAGCCATTATCACTTACGACATTAATTGTGCTTTGTGTTTTACTTATATGCAAGAGAGGCGCAAATTCAGTAAAAATTCACCATAAATGCACCTTTTTATGGACCTTTTTATTATGTAAATTATGGGCAGGAGCAGAACCTATGAGGAGCAGCTATTGCCAGTTGTAAGTGTAGAAGCTGCTAAGAGTGTAGAGTCTACTAATGTCAACAAAAGGCCTTTAAGCACAAAATTCTGATGTAAACATTCAAGGAGAATCTTACATGTTGAACCTTTAAGTATAAATTCAGTGTATCATCCAGGACCAAGACAATGAATCATTTACTGTTGGAAAAACCTCAGTTTTGTAATCAACAGCAGAGACAGAAGTAGGTGGTTGAGCAATATCTGTTGTATATCAGAATGAACACACAAAGTCCCTGAACATATGAACAGTAGTCCATTCAGTTTCCACTTCCCCGAGGACTTTTTTCTCAGAAGCTGTGGAAAAGTCAGTGTCGGTGTTGTGGTGTATTCATTGTCAACAACCCTCTCCCCTGGCTGATTACATTAGGAGCAGAACAAAAGCTTCTGGTTGCAGCGCCCAGAGCCACATGGATGGTTTGGACGACACCAGGGTGTTTCTGGTCAACAGCGGCTGAATGGGAATGCAAATGCACTTCCTGTACATGCAGGAGCCTTTGGTAGCACTGATGTTGGCAGAGATGCTGCGGAAGCCGGCGATCGCATAGTTGGCATTCAGATCAGGCCTGTGGTTCATGTAAAGACCATTGTTGTCGCGCTCCGCTTAGAATGCCGCTTTTATGGTGACTAACTTCTGTCAGCGAGAGAAGATCTGGTGGCTGTTTGACAGTCGAGACCGGAGCTCATGAATGAGTAACAGCTCAGATCTGACGCTGACCTCCCCCTTTAACCCTTTAACCCCTGATGTGTCTGTGATGATCGTTCTGAATGTATGATTTATTTGAAATATTCATGAAAATTAAAGCATCTACTCAATAGGAAACATTTCAAAACGTGCTGATAGAATAGATCTTGTTCTGTCCATAGACATCTCAGTATATCCCCCCGCCCCCTGTGGAATGGGGAGTAAAACACAGAGCAGTGAGTGAGACTGACTCAGTATAAAAATAGACGGTTTGGGCTTTTTTTTTTTTTTTTTACACCATTTTCCTTGTCATTTGTTGTTTTTAATGTTGTTTCCAGTGTTGTGGTGATTTTCCTTTATTTATTTTTTTTACTGTGTTTTAACTGAGTTTTGACCTTGTAACTGCTTTTTGGAGTTCAACCAGGTGTCAAAAAGCAGCTGGACTGATTTAGGAAAAAAAGAGCCCAAAACAAAACCTACTGGGCCCAAATTCAAATCCTTGTTGTTGTTCAGTGTGTTCCAGTTCACAGTTGATGTTCAACATCCTATATCTCTTATTAATGTACATTCTAAGTGCCTTATTTAGTCCAAACCTGTCAAACTTCAACTCCTCTCTGTCTTTTTCTGTTATTCCACCTGTTTTGACCCTAAAACACACAGTAAAGCAAAACCACTGAAGAAAAGGAACACAAGTACATACTCACAGCAGCTTTTATGAACCTGAAACGGACGACAATTCACAGCAGCACGTTTACCTGGAATCATGGCTCAGGGTTTAAAGGGTTAACAGTGTTACTACTTCAGCATCAGGGCGTGGACACACCAGGACTTCCAAAATAATGGGATTAGCTACTGGGCGTCTGCTCGAGCCAACAAATTCCACATGACATCAGCTGGCAGGAGGATCTTTATTGTCAATAATGAAGCTAATAATGAAGCTTAAAAGTCATTCTGTGAAGATTAGAGCGGTGGAAACAACGTAACCTCAAATCCCTGCTCTGTTTATTCTTTCAGGAAAACATGTCGCTGTTCATTTCTTTGGCTCTGTTCTCGAAGCATGTGGAAGAAATGCAAATCAAACACGATATCCAATATAGCAGCTATTTTAAGAGCAAGTCCTCAAAGTTATTATCCCCACTTTATCACTTAAAGCCGTGGAAATGACAAGCCAAACAGTCTGTGAACATGTCTGCAAAGCCACAAAGAATTCAATTAAACTTCATGTGTATTTTATCTCCGTCTTTAAAAATAGTCCAGTACTTCAGCAGTACTACATGCCCATGAAAGAATCCCTCCACCAAATATTCATTTCTGAAGTCTTGCTATGGCAGAGCATTAGCATCGTGTTCTTGGACGACGGTCTGGTTTACGGTAGTTAAATTTTAGGATTTGGGAAAAATGTTGTCTCTAGTTTCTATGATTGACAAAAATGTTCATTTTATACACAAATAGTAATAAAATCTTCTTTTCTAGAGCTGTAGAGAATTCATGCAAGTTACGAAAACAAAATATTTTGCATCTATAGGAATTTAATTTCTTCTGCGCCTTTAGTAAAGTAATTAAATGTGTATTTCTTTACTCTGAGTGGCAGATGAGCAGAGTTTAGAATAGAATAAAATGGAATAGATCTTTATTGTTAGTTATTGTGCAATACTGTACATATTCAGAGGTTTATTTTATTATATTTTAGGATATTTTATGATAGTTTTTATTCTATTCTATTTAGCTTTTATATATTTTATTTACTATATTCATCTTTTTTCATGCTACAAACACTGAGACCTGGGTAACCATATTTTTTGTTCTATGATGTCTATTAAATAAAACTGAGTCTGATCGATGAAAATGACCAATGAAAATCCATTTAACAGCAAACACTTAAACTAAAAAAAAATCACACAAAATACTGAATACCATGTCCAAAACTACAGAGATAAAATATTAGATATACATATACTACTAAAATATACAAAAACCTAACTCTGTACTACAGATTACATAAATATATACATCATATAAGGATATATACAGGCAGTATAGGATATGTACAAGGAAAATAAAAAACAAACAAGGTGGGTTGTGATCATTATTATAGAGTGAATATTGTACTTTATCTGTTAATGAAGGTAATACGATTTTATTTTTTATTTATTCTATTATTTGGTACTGTTATTCTGTATTGAGACAACAGCAGACGTAAATATGTCGAATTAGGGCTAAAATGTTGATTTGCATTAGTCTGTACAGTTTAGGTAAAGTGGACAAAATGGGAGAAATCTCCTCATGTGGAGTGGATTGGGATTCTTCTTCCAACTGTTTCTAAAGGTCAAATGGACAAAGGTCCAAACGTCTGTCAGTTTAGACCGGAATGATCAACATTTGCGCTGTGTGTACATGTTCTTTTTATAACTTATATATTCTCCATAAATGGCTGCTCTGTAGGAAAGGCTGAACCAAAAACCCTTCAAATGCCCTTACATTAGGTTTCACATTTCTCTGCTGTGAACAGATTATATTTATTTAGATTTTACTCACCGTTGATGACCGGAGTGAACACCGCCATACCCTCAAAGTCTGGATTGCTCACTGTCTTATCCAAAATCAAACCCCCGATACTGGAAAAACAATCAGCAGAATGTAGAATGTCAAAGCTTTTACTCCAATATGTTCTGTTTCTGTAAAATAAAAGGTTATTCACATTTTACTGTTAAAGGACAGTTTGTTAATGTAAATATTGTCATAATGTAATATTATTTTTTTTTCACATTAAACCAAAAAGAAAATTTGGAGTTGTCATTATTTATAGGTTATTATGTTTGTATTTATTTATGTATTTATTTGTCCGAGGCAGGTTCACCTGCTGATGGACATGGCCAAGATGACTGGCTGCCAGCCGGACCTCAGCACCTCTCTGATTGGTGGAGAGCGGCGTGCGATGGCGACCCAGGCCGGGATGAGGAGGAGGAAGAACCCACACACCACAGGAGGCAGATACCACATGTCTGCAGAGTAACACACACACACACACACACAATAGAACACAGAGTAAGAACATAAGATAAATTAAGATAAGGTTTATTAGTCATATGCACAGTAATATATTATTAACAGTGAATGTATTTTTGTACCTGCAGCCAACAGTAAAATAGAAAAAAAGACATGTAGCTCACAAGATAAAAAGTATATATCTAAAAAAAAAACCAAAAAAACAAAACAAAAAAAAGAGCTCTGCCATGTTCGAACAGTTTACAGTATTCCATATGTGAATAAGGTGCACATAATGACAAATCACATTCTTTAAAGATGAGGTTTGGCTTTGTTAATGTATTTATGTTGAAACTGTAAAAGAGTGGACAGCTGATTTAAAACAAATAAATAACAGTAGACTCACAGACCCTGAGTATTGATGCTGCGGAGTTAAATGCAGAGCTGCTGCCCTCTTGTGGTTGAAACACTCCATCAAACTCAAGCGGTTTTTAAAAACTATTATTATTATATACTGTTTGTCTTTTGCACTTGCATCGTTGTGCAGCACATTTTTTCTTAAACTTTATTCTGTTGCTGCCTTGACCATTGAATTTCCCTGTTATGGGATCAATAAAGTCTAATGTAATCTAATGTAATGTAACGTAATGTAATCTTTTTTATTTGATGGAACTTGTCCAACCCATTTAAATAAAACCCACATGTCCCTGCATCCCACTCTGATGTTTGACCTCTGACCTCTGTAACAGAAGAAGAGGCTGCTGACCCCAGCAAGCAAAGACAAGGTGATGAGGTCACCGAGGCTTGCGGCGATGGGCGTGGCCACGTTGTCGGGGTTGACGCCCACTCTCCTGGAGCCGATGATCACCGCCACCATCACCAGACCTGTGGACGCAGCAGCAGCGAGTTAACGGCGCGTCCTCAGCGGTCTACTGCTGCACGGGGAGGCGGGGTTTATGTCGTTGTCTGACCTAGAGACAGAGCGGCGATGAAGGCGGTGGTGACGCTGCTGGCGCACAGGACCGCAGCCTCGACCACGTCCACTCGACCTCGGGTCAGACCCCCCAGACACACAGCTGCCACGGCTGCCAGGAAGCCCACCACTGTGGCCTGGACCTGAGGACGGAGGACACGACAGGATTTAACCTCCTAGGACCCACTGTCCACGTATGAGGACAAGAAATTCACAACTTTATACAAAAAAAAAAGAAACAACTGTCCACCGCAAATGACATTCCATAAAAATTTTTAAGAATGCATCTGAAAAAACTGTTGCATCATGATGTTTCCAATTTAAGCAATTATTTAATTAAAAAAAGCCAAAACTCAAAAACCTGTGGGGCTCCTGGGTCTAAGCAGGTTAAACACAATCAGAACCAGAACCAGTCAGAATACTTTATTAATCCCAGGGGGAAGTTACTGTGTGTTACAGTCGCTCCATTCAACTATAATAGAAAGTAGCAGGAAAGAAATTATTCCACATTTATTTTCAGTTATTTGTTGATAAGTGAAAACTTGGCAAATTCACATGTATGTTTACATGTGTAAAATGGTCTAAAATGTTGTTGTTCTAAGCTTTTGTGGTTGAGTTCCCTTTGTAAAGTGCTCGGATGCCCCCTTTAAGTCAGTCACTGTAAGACCTCGTTTATGCAAAGGCGCTTAAAGGGTTAACTCTGACATCATGACTCCTGTTTTCAGCCTGTCTGCATTAGTGAAGTGTTCTCAATGACAGGACGATGTTATCAGACCACCAAACCTTTCTGACGTCGACTGAACTGTCTCAGAGCCAACGCGCTGTGACAGACTCTTAATGGGATGTTGAATGTGCGGCGTCACCTGAATCAGAGCCAGATTACACACAACCATCCTCCACTGCTGCTGAGGCTCATCCATCTGCCCCGTGTTGGCCTGGGGACGCAAATGACTTCATGTCAACGCATTCTTCAATCACATAGCGCCGAGAGTGGCTGTTCAATTATTACTGAGATGGAAACGTTCAAGTGGAACAGCGGCAATTTGGACATACGCAAAGAATCAGTTCAGGAATAAGAAAATGATGTACAGTTTTACAAACGGGAACAGATATCCACTTTGTTAATAATCAGATAATTGTAATAATCAGATCTAATGCATTTACATGCACTTAAGAAATGCAATAATGGAAAAACCCTGGTTCAGACGCTCCAGTCCATTATTGGATTTCTTTCAGAGTTCGTACATATGTAGAGATGGTAGAATCAAACTTCCTGTTATTGTCTTCCGCTAATGTTTGACTATGTAACTGCCATTTTCTATGATTTTAATTGTGTTTACACATGTTGAGATGTAAAAGAACGAAATAAATCTAATTAACCTGTATACATGCAGGAAGACATGGGAGTACTGAGGACAAATCCAGGTGTGTTAACCCTTAAAGACCCAAACATCCACCATCGACCAAAACCATCTACTGATCTAAACTGTTTAATACCTGTTGATCCACTAATCCTATCA
>JAPQRQ010000022.1:29047034-29061586 GCA_037367365.1 Apogon talboti
CCCCGTCTGCATAAGAAACAGAAGGCTCATCTCATCATCTTTTTGGGAAAAAACATGCTGTTGCCACCGGCCACGCCCTGGGATGAGGTGTAATATTAACCAATAAGGAGGCCAGTCTCAGTCCTCCATGCTGACTTACTCACACTGGGAGTGAAGACTCAGAAGTGATTTGATTGTTATATGTATGTGAGTATGTATGTCAACACAGAAGCACAGCTGTGTTCATGACATTTAGGAGCATGGATATGGTTTTAATCAAAAACAGCAGTTAATTATTGTTGGGGGGTTTGTCCTTCAAAGCAGGTTTCACTTACATTAACAGAAACGATTCATAGCACTAGTTTGATGAAGGATTGTCTTTTCAAAGTAAAAAAAAAAGAAGAGCAGAGATGCAGTAAATGGATGGAAAGAGCATTTAATTTGGTGTATATTTTCTATATAGTCCTATAGTGTAGTTCATGGCAGTGGTGTGGCTCCAGGACCCACTGTCACCCCTCAATGACACACCAAGACCCAAAGCTAAACTTCTCAAATTTATTTAATGAAAAGATGGTGTGTTTGGAACCTGAGATGATACAGAATATCAGAGTATGCCAACATAAAAGACATGTTTAATGATAAAACAAAATGACCAGCAGGTGGGGATGATAAAGAAAGAAATATCACTAGGTCCATGTTCACCAAAACTACAACGTGCGTTCATAGTCACTTATTCAAGAATGAAACACACAGAGGTTTTTGCCCTCGCTGTAGGTAAAACCACATCTGATGTAGTTGGTGTCACATCTGAGCTTCACCCTGATATAAATAGACACTTTTGGGTCTTCTTTCATGTGGTAAAATGCGTTGGGTAAATTAGCATTACTGTGCGTTAGCGCCACCTACTGTTGGGAGTGTGAATGGACAGCTTCCACTACAGAAAAAATAAAGCACAGGTTTTGTTTCATTTTGTTTCATCATTTTTTGCCCACGCAAAGACTTACGACCCACTGAAAGTGGGTTTGTGACCCACTAGGTGAGAATCAGTGGTTTAGTGATTTCCTGTTCAACATGTACTTAATACTACTTCTACAGATACCTGTTACCTTGTGTATAAGGGACTTTTTCCAACACTTTTGATTCATTTAACAAAAATGATTAATGTGATTTAGTAGTAGACAATAACCCTGCCTCGTACCTGGTACATTTGTGAACAGTGGCTCACATAAACTGATTTACCTTGGAATAGTGTATTTTTATAGCGTAGCAATGTCACCTTCATTTGGTCAAAGATCTTTCTCCATTCTTTCCCTTTTGTGTTTATTCTTTAAACATTAAACTTTTTGTGGATTTACCATATTTTGTATTCCAGGAGATGAATTAATGTGACGTGAAAAGCGTTAATAATGGAGCCATCTTTTTTTTTTTTTTTTTAATCAAAATTCGCATTGACTCTGTTTACATGCTCAGTAATATTGTCCCTGATTCTGAAGAAGACAGTGTTCAGATCATCTTGGTACATGGCTGGTGAGTTTGTTTTGTTGTTTTTTTCCATGGTGCCCTGGTAGTCCTCCTTGGTAAAGGACATGCCACATGGCCCAAGGCCTCGTCACAATGACCTGGACTCAATTCCCATTCAGGTCCTTTTCTGCATTCCATCTTTCCTGTTTTTCGACACTGCCAATGAAGTGTCTTAAAAAAAACAATACAGTTCTCTCAAAGTGTTCTAGTGGTGGTCGATAGTCTGCTTATTCTGTTCCTCCAAACACCTTCTGGAAAAAGGATGGTTGTTGGATATTGGCTCATGTATAACAAACCTCTGTGAGCCTCTGTTCTCATGTTTAACAAGAGCAGAAATAATAATAATAATAACAATAATAAAGTATTCTGATTCTGAAATGTAGGTTTTTATTTGGATTCATCCATCTCTACCTCAGAGGATCTTTAACTCTCAGAGAATTTTTTTTTCATGTTTTTCATATTTCAAGTTTAGTTTATGTGTTTCTCATAATTAATTTTTGGATTTATTGATTAAAAGTGTCACAAATAGTAACATAAAAAGTAGTAAAATGTAAAGGGTGAGTTAAATACATACCTGTAAAACAATGTTTGGTTTGGAATGAATGCTTTGTGTATTAAGTTTATTCTATGTGTGAATCACATGACTGGAGAAGAAAGGCATTATGGGTTAAAAGCCAAACGGATATGGTCAGAGACACAACCGCTTCATGATGCTGTTGTGTTTGGTACATGATGTTTATTCTTTGTGCTGTGTATAATATTTCTTCATGAGCTTACTTGGACATTGTGATGTGTTTCTATACTGGATATGTTTGAACAGCATGTTGGGATCAGTCTATTACCTGGTATTGTCCTAAGAGACTTTCAAAGACTGAAAGATTATATTGTATTTCTTCATATTTTTCACTGTGTCCTTTGACGCTGTTTACAAGAGAGAGGGAAATAAATGCTGAAAAGTGTAGCTACAGGATGTTTGTCTTTACTCCAGCTGACTGTGAACAGAGCAGAACGGTTTAGAATATTTATGAGTGGAATAATATGCTCCCCTCAGAAAAAAAGGCTGATTCAGAATGTCCAAATTGTCCCATGGAATAAGTTTTAAAAGTCTGAACACTGTCCAAATTCTGAATAGTATAATAGCTATAGCATTGGTGTACATGTAAACATACGCTCACATTATTTCACTGTTTTCTTGCACAAAATCGTGTACATTCTCCTGTGCACCTTGAAACTTTGAAAAGTGTCAGCATCCTATTTCAGATGGACAAATCCACTCTGCACACAGTGTTCCATCTCACTGTTTGGTTTAAAGTAATGAGAGCAGATGATGACAGTTGGGTGCATTACACCATAGGATGACTTTGGAAAAAACCATGACCAAAAGTGACAAGGCAGACGCCAACTCTAACATTTGTCCTGTGCAAATGTTCCAGTCCATCTCTGAGGCCATTTGTAGCACTTTGTTTTGACTTGTAATTGCAGCACCCACTGTTGGTCAAGTCGCGTCATTTTGAGATACCACAAACAAAACCCGGCTTCCATCACATCGCAATCAGTGACACTTACGGATAACAGACGACAGAGGAGATGACAATAGATGACAACAACAAACTCTGCTGCACGACCACAAGTTCTGAAAGTCATTCAAACAGAGGAAGACAACTTAGAGAAATGTCAAACCGTCAACCCCTCGTTACTGGACGACCCGCTCTACCTCCTGAGCCACAGCCACCCCACAGTTAAATGTTAACTTACAGACGCAGTGAAACTTCATCAAGTGTTGGATAAAACATGCCACCATACAGTCCTGCCCTGCTGCCCTCCTCTGTCTCCTTCTGCACTTGTCTCCACTTCTGCCCTCTCACCCTCCTGGAAGACCCGCTTTTTCCTAACCAGTGGTTTCTGTTCAAGAGTTCCTTTATGTAGCTCAGTTGTTAATCCTCCCTTGTAAGTCGCTTTGGAAAAAAGCGTCTGCCAAACGCATAAATGTAATGTAGTGTCTTGTTAGTGGAACCTGTTAACCACAACTGTCAGGGAATAAAAGGAAAACAAAACCAAATGTAAAGGAAAACTGTGATGTAAAAGGACATGCTGCCAGGCTGACCTGTCAATCAAAGCCGGACATGGCAGACATCTGAGCCTTCCATTTGACCAGAGATCTTCACAGAGCAGTGATTTGTTGATGGACCACCACATCACTTTTTTTTCGGGATAAGACCGGAATGATTCCAAGAAAAAAATGACTGACTTGAGCCCTATTCAGACAGGACTGGTCCGACCTATGGACCTCTGGTGGTTCTGGACATGAACCCCACCTCTGCATTCACACCGGACAAACAAGGTGTGTTTTATTTGAATTTACTGATATTATTCCATGGTTCTGATGTCAAGGGCATCACTTAGAGATAATTATTGAAAGGCAGAAAACTGTTCCTTGCTGTAACTGTCATCATGTCATCCATCTCATCATCTTTTAACCCTTAAAGACCCAAACATCCACCGGCGACCAAAACCATCTACTGATATAAAAAGTTAAATACCTGTTGATCCACTAATCCTATTAATACATGTCAATAATTGGTGTAAATACAGTTATTCATCTGTTCATGGTCATCAGATATGACCCATTTGGACGTTCAGAGGCTCCATAGTTACCATGGAAACACTGTCATCTTCTACAACATTGATTCACCAGTAAAACCCAAAAATAATTTGGGAACTGATACAAAACTGGCTCCAGGTCCTTATGGGTCAGAAGATTAAGGTGTGGAATGAAGGCAAAAACAAAATCCCTTCCCAAAACAAGAGAGAAAAACCTGGCATCAAAGTGTGGGTGAGTCAGCTTGTTTCTATTTTTCCCAAACAGTCCTAATGGGCCTTTAGTCACAGACTCCTGCAGTGCTTTGAGCTTCACCCACTCTAACTTGGTCAGAGGTAAAAGTTCCTCGTTTGTTGGAGAACTCACCAGCATGTCAAAGCAATGAGCCGCCTGTAAGAGCAAGGGCTGATGGGAATGTCAGCCCATGAAAACGTGGAGGAGAATGGGATGAGTCAGGCGCCACAGGCCGGGCGGCGGCCATGCTACTGCCCACTGAGGTGTGTCCTAATCCTCGAATCCATGCTCGTTCCCTTTGGTGGAAGAGCCTGGGGACAGGGGCGCCACGTTCACTCGCATGTGGAGCCGGAAGGGGGGTGATGGTAGGGGGGTGGGGGCAGTTGGAGGCCGGTTGCCAGGACTAATTAAAGGAATGTTTTTTAATCGTAGCCTCCCAGAAGACCTGCCTTTATGTAACTCAGTTTAAGTGCTGACCTGAATGTCTACCTCTGGTATTAGGTCATGTATTTTCATCTTTTAACCCTTTAACCCTTGATGTGTCTGTGGTGATCATTCTGAATGTATGATTTATTTTAAATATTCGTAAAAATTCAACTGTTTGCTCAGTAGGAAAAATTTTCAAACCAGCTGATAGAATAGACCTTGTTCTTTCCATAGACATCTGAGCATGCTCAGTGCACCCCTCTCCGCCTGTGAATGGGGAGTAAAACACAGATCAGTAAGTGAGACCAACTCACTATAAAAATTGATGGTTTGGGCTTCTTTTTTTTTTTTACACCGTTTTCCTTGTCGTTTTTTGTTTTTACTGTTGTTTGCAGTCTTGTGGTGACTTTAAATAAAGCTTGCAGCCGCACATTGGTAGGTAAATGTAAGTGCGGAACATGGACGTGTGTTTCACAAATCAGCGTTCTTCAGCACACAGGCCCGCCCCCCCAGAATTCCAAGGAATTTTAATAGCCCTTCGCCCTAAGAGCTTTTTTGGGATCAAGGCAAAGTTTTTTACCTAGTAATTTTGGTGCAAATGTACTAAAGTTCTTGGTTAAGTAAAAGTTCCTGTGGTGGCAAAGGGTCTACTCAGAGATAATGCTTTGTCTGGCCATTTGTTTGTGGCCATTATTTAAGGAAGAATCACGAATGAGGATCATCCTGGTGCATAGGCCCAGGTTTGTTATAATCCACCGTTCATGTCTGAGCTTACATCTGCGCTGAGTGTCTTATTCTGTCAAAGTTCCCCAACTGTAATGACTTTACTGTACAGTCATTGATTACCTGAAACGATGGACATCCATTAGCTAACGTAGTAGATGAAACCTATTTAAAAATCAATTTCTGATTCTCTTTGCATAATGAACACTCTCGCAGTCAAATGGAAAAGCCACGATCAATGCAGCGGATGGAAAAGGAGCAGACCAACACAAGATATGTGCAACAAATGTTCCATTTTCTGCTGTTATTCCAGGTCATATCCCTACTATTATGGCTAATGTAGCGTAAATACAGCTGTGCATCCTCTCATTAATCTAAGACTTCTCTACTTTTCTCTTCCATTCCTTCAGCCTCCTGAAGGAATTGCTGATATTCAGGTCTTTCATGATGTTTAAAAGCAGGTGTATTTCTTCTTCCAACTGGAAATGTGTGCTTTTTATCATTAGGTCATGCATTGCCAGGTCATCATTGTAAATGAGAAGTTGTTCTCAAGTGATTTACCTGGAAAAATAAAGGTCAAATAAATAAAATAAATCTCTTCCTTAACCTTTCTCTCATATATCCAAACCTATATGTTCTTATATCATGGACATCAGGTTTTCTGTGCTGAGTTGCTAATGCTAATGCTGGGTGCTGTGTCTCTTGGAATGGATAAAATGCAAAGGCCCAATTTTCCTACAGAGTTTAACCTTTAATGATCTGTACACTTGGTTCGCTCTGTGCTGGTCCTGCCTCCATCCACTATCATTCTCTTATCTGGGGTTGGGTTAACACACAACCTCTGACCCAACAAAACACACACATTATTACACAAAACACAGTTTTACAATAGTTTTTCCCCCTGCTGTGGTGATATTTAGGGCAAAAACAAAATCATCTGTGCAATACCCCCTTACTACCTCACTCCACCTCACATGTAATATTATGTCCAATGTTTACTGTGTTTGGAAAATTGCTAGAATCACTTTTTTTTTTTTACTACTAATTAGGTTTAGTATGTGTACGTTTTCATCAATGGAACTGTTTCTGTTTAAGAAACTAAGTATTGGTGTTATTTATTTTAGATTAATGCTAACATTTTATTGGATGTCCCTTTTGCTTTAATTTGGAAACTTAACATCAGCGTTGAATAACTATCAAACATATAACAGACAGCTAATGTTAAGTGTTTTGTGTTTGACTGGACTCATCATTTGGGTTCTGTTACGTCTCTTTGTTTTAGATCAGCTGTTTTTTTTAAGTTACTTTGTATTGGCCTGAGTTCAGTTCTGTTTATTTAAAAGGTTAAAGGTTAACTCGCTTTATTATCCCCCTAGGGAAATTAATTCAGTCTTTCCATTTTACTCATGTGATTTGTCCTCTTTTATGGGCCTAGGAACTCAATTGTAAATGAATTTTTTTTAGATTTTTTTGGTTTAAATAAAAACGGTTATGTGTACAATACCCCAGTGTGTCCTCATGTCTTTGAGGGATGTAGTTCCAGCTTTGACGTTGCCATTCTTACACACACATGCATGAAGACATCGGAGTATTAGGGAGAAATCCAGGTGTGTTAATCTGATTTCTCAAAATCAGATTACTGCTGTTATCTGATAAAACGGATCAGATTGTACTGTTTTCATGACCTCTTGAATACTCTGATAAATTCAGATATCTGACAATGATCAGAGTATTGGTGTGCATGTAAACAGGGTCGGTGTGTGAATGGTAAAACCACAATATCTGTGTATTTCATGTCTTCTTCTGAAAATGCAACCTTATTAATAAAGGCTAATTTGTAAAATCAAAGCAGAATACGCAATTGTCATGTCTGGAATTACAGTGGAATATCAGTGCACATGTAAACAGAGTGTTTCATTGTACAATAATGACCTGAACCTGATGTGCCATCAGTGTAGTTCCTCTCCTGCAGCTGTTAGTGCAAGGGTGTCAAACATATGGCCCGTGGGCCAAAACCGGCCGTCCAAAGGGTTCAATCTGACCCACAGGATGAATTTGTATAGTTGTATTGATCATAAAGGTACATTCTATGTTTTTCAGTTCCAGATGCCTGTTATTAAATTTTTTGTACCTTTTATGTAAATCCACTGTGATGTCTAAGTTGTAATATAAAAAGTTAAGACATAATGTTGATAAAATTGCACTCATTTTTCTTAAGAAATTTCAGGTTCTTCACATGTTTAGTTTAAGGATAGTTTGTAAATGTTAACATTTTCAAACTGTAATTTCACTTTTTTGCAGTAGAACAAAGAGAAATTTGGAGTTGTCACTATTTCTAAGTTATTCTGTTATTATTTTACTGGTCCGACCCATTTGAGATCATACTGGGCTGAATGTGGAACCGGAACCAAAATGAGTTTGACAGCCCTGTGTTAGGGGGTTCAAGCTGAGGTCGGAGGTCGATTGTGGAGAATGAATGCACTCACAACTTGCTTTCTTTGTAGACTGAGGGTTAGAGAGAAGAGAAAAAACAACCAGCGTTCAGCGTGTGGGCGCAGAGGCTTTGAGGCTTTTGACATTTCAATTAGGAGGTACTCGCAGCAAGATCCCGCCAAAAAAAGCCATCGTGTTCCATTAATTACTGTATGTGGGAATGGGATGGTCCGTGGTGGTGACAACATGTAATTTGTGGATTTCGCTTCATGCCATATATGTGCAGCCTGTGTCATTTGGCGCTTACGTCTCTCCAACTGCTTCACAGTAAGTGCCAGCTCTAGTCGTGTAGTTGGACTGATGCCCAGCTGTGATGCTGCTCGATATAAAAAGGTACAAATAGCGACTGGAGAGGCTCATCTGAACAGAAAGACCCACATGTGAAACCAAGAAGCTTCCATTTATTAACCCTTAGCTGCCTGGGAACATGGTCACACTTAGGGCAATGGGTACAGGTGGAATAAAAAGGAGTACGACATCACGAAACATCTACCAAACAGTGACAGCTATAGGACAGGTAATGATATAGCAACACTGTACAAGGACTGTCTGAGATGTAATGGGTGACGTTGATCAGGGGCAGTAGATCAGGCAAGAGATTTAACTCATTTCAGGAAATCATGAATATTTAAATAAAAGAGCTATACATGACACAGGCCATGAGTACTGTGTATAATCTGCATTCAAGTGGAGTTTAACTTTAAAATGTTTTCGGTCGTTCAGTGAACAGTCAAGTGACATGTTTCCTATTTGGACCCGAGGCTCTAGCTTTACCATACAGACTATGGTTATAAATGGACCAGTAGACCCCCCCTCCGATACAAGAGATAGGAGAAAGACTTAAGGACTGCCCACAGGAGTCTTAAGGACCGCCCACAGGAGGAAACGACACATCCACAAAAGAATCAAGACCTTCCTCAGATGTGCAATGTCACACAAGACCATCTAAACCAAGGGTGAACACACTTTTATGTTTTGTCAGATACTTTTAAAATGACCAAGACAATATTTCCCCCCTCCCAGAGATCTCCATTTCCCTCTGTTTATACAAAAACACGATAATAGATTTGCTGAAGTCTCCACTTTGGATAGAGATACCGGCTTCAAGTAAATGTAGCCCGAATCAGAGTGGATTTGAAAGCATATAATTATTAAGCTCCAACAATTAAAAATCAAGTGTAAAGTTTTCACTGATGCAAAGTGTATCATAACTAAAAACAGCACCTATGATAGTGTTGGAAAGTAACGACGGTTCCTAATAAGACGATGGTGGAGGCTTTTGTAGAAATGATACTTTTACAGCTGCAGCATTTCCATTTCAAGTGTAGATCTTCTCAAACTAAACTAAATAAATAAAAATGCTAAACTCATGCCATTTATTTTAATTTTGCAAACATCTCCAGGCTAAAAAGCAACTCAAGTCAGACATAGTCAAAGTCAGGACACCCACTTTCTTTTTCCTCTGGAGGACACATGACACACTCTTCTGTTACTTTTCTCTTTTATTTGTTTCTTGTGTATATCATTGTTAACCGATTCAGTTTTCATGCTCCGTCTTTGTCAGAGCAGCTGTGAAAGCTCAGATGTTTCCAGGAGTTTCCTTGCCTGCAGGAGGGATACAAATTGAAGGAGGGAAGCCCGAGTGGAGCCTGCATTAATATTTCATGTCATTTGAAGAGGATTATAAAAGTGGAAATATTCTGTGCAGTTCCACAGTGAAGAGCAGCCGGCCGCCATCCGACAGCCTTGGTTGCCTGGAAACGGTCTTTGTGTTGAATGAATACAGCTCAAATAATAAGTTGATGAAAGATCCTGCTGTGAGGACGCTTTAGGAGACAGAGGAGATGATGTACCTGCTCTGACTTTTGTTTATTCATACCTTTGCGCTGCATTTATCGGCTAAAAAAGAGAAATGTTGATGAGCACATGAAACTAATGACGGTATTGATTTTACAGGTGTCATATGGAGCTGTTAGTAGAACCAGAACACACTCATGATCCCAAAATGACCAACGAATCAACCCTATGTATCCACAGACTGTATCAGTCACTGAATAAAGTATAAAGCTCATTGTTTCCACACACCAGTATTATGGTATCATCAAAATTTCTTTTTCAAACTAAAACTCATGAGGCCCTTTTCCACTGCAGGAACTTTTCCAGGAACTTTGAAAAACCCCGGTGCGTTTCCATCTAAATTACCCGGGTAAAAAATTTTCCCTCACCCCCAAACTTTCCCAGAAAAAGATCCTGGTAGGGAGGTGGGACTTTTCAGATTACCCGGAATTCTTGGGGGGAGGGGCTGTATGTTGGGAAATGCTGATTGGTGGACGACACTTGCACTCCGTGCACTCCGTTCGGCCGGCATTAAGCCACTGTTCAGCAGCAAACTTTCTTTTGTTTGTTATTTCCGCCCTCGTCTTTTGAGATTGACCGTAACATTATTGTGATAATTCGGAAAATTATGGACCAAAAGAGGACCTACGACAAGTGGACGAACGATGAGGTCCAAGCTCTTTGGAGCGGATTAGCAGAGGAGGAAATTCAGAGGCACTGCAGCAACTAAGGACTGGGCGAGTTGGTTGTTTGAAGCTATAAGATAAGAAGCTTTATTGTCATCATATTAACACAAGGCATCAACACCCATGCACCAAGAAACAGCAATAGACCAGCACACCGAAGATAAATCACAGAAATATTCACCATGTAGTTCGTTACATGCTGTAACAGTAGTCCGCGGCACACCAGCTGTTTAGTTAGCCAAAAGTCCAGTTAACCTAATGCTAATGCTAACTGGTCAACAGTCTGACGCTAAACATATGGACAGAGAACTTGATTCGTGTTGTCGCCGTGAGCTGGACGCTGATTTATTCTTTATGTATTGTGATTTCCAGCGGAAATGCACCAGACGGACTTGCCGTCTTGTCCATAGCACACCAGCTGTTTAGTTAGCTAAAAGTCAAGTTAGCCTAATGCTAATCCCAGCTGGTCACCAGTCTGACACTACATGTAAATCGTGGACAGAGAACGTGATGTATTCGTGTTGTCGCCATGAGTTGAACACTGATTTATTCTTTATATATTGTGATTTCAGGTTCAGGTTCAGTTTATTGTCATTTTTGCATGGTCACATGAAAAACGAAATTCATACCCAGGACCACAGTGCACAACCCCTAAATAATACTCTAATAATAAATAAACAACAATAAAACCTAATACTTAAATAAGATCAATAAAAACAACTTCAGTGCAAGATTAAAAACTTCAGTGCTGGATTAAAAAAGACTTCAGTGCAGGATTAAAAGCAGCATGTATTAAAAAGAGCAGCATGAGAGTTTCATAGAGTTCAACAGTCTGACCGCCTCTGGGAAGAAGCTGCAATTGAGACAGATTTCCAGAGGAAATGGACCAGACGGACTCCAAGTGTGTTTCTGATGGTTCTGAGCTCGTCTGTGCCCTCCACCTCCAGCATCCCTCATCCAAGCTTGGTCCACTTGGCTTTCACAGATGTTTATTTCCTTTTTAATCTCAAGGCACTTAGTTTTGTGTTTCAATTTTAAATAAAAAGAATTCAGACCTAATATTGTCTGTTCATTTATAAAGCATCAAAATATAAGTAGAGTATAAGTACTTTAAGTAATATGCAGTAGAATTACATGCAGGCATTTGAGTAAATCGATCTGACTTTAGGGTTGAACCTGGACTATATCTATAAAACAATAGAAATGAAAACAGGACCGTCCATCACACTTGGACCAAGTTGGACCTGATTTAGTTTAATGACTGAGAAGTTGAAAATACACGTTCTACCATTTTTAAATAAAAATGAACCATGACATTTGGAATAGATTGTCCGATGTTAACTTCACCTAAAATGTATTCCAGATGCATCACTGATTCAACAACCAGCAAAACATTAAACCAAAATCACCCACTTCAAGTACTGGGTCATTTTATGCTGTTAGAGCTGAGCTTCTAAATACATATACTTGTTACTTGGACTGGAGGTGTAGTGCAGTTTCTTTGACCACTCCCCCATACATCATCAGCCTGATTTGAATAAATTACCGGGAACTTTGGGGTGTGGTGGAAACGCAAAGCACACACATTACCAGGAATTCTTTTACCCAGGTAAATAAGTTCCTGGTAATAAAAGTTCCTGGTATTTTGGTGGAAAAGGGCCTATAGACACTTATTTTACAGTTGGTCAAAATAACACTGTGTTATAATGTTCACGTGCTGCATCAGCTGATAGTTTACATTATAGCTCTGTTAACTTAGCTCTGTTTTTAGACTGAAAACATCCACAGTAAAACCACTAATCACCTCTGTTTTCTGTTGGTCTGTGTTGTCAATAACTGAACTAAAGATGTTTGGAATCCAACAAACAAGGTCGGAACTGTCACAGTTTAGTCGGAATTGTGGATCAACGAACGGCAACTTGGCAAAGATAAGAACATCCCATAATAACTTTATACCTTCATAAGCCTCGGAACCAAACTCACCTGTGTAAAAGAAACGCTGACATTTCATCATCCAACTCCATTCTTTACATTTACAGCTGAGTCCAATGGAGAAAACAACAACAGTGCTTCTAAATTTTTCACCAACTCTAAAAGTTGTTTCTTTATGGTTCTCATCTCATGTGGTCACTCTCTGATGCTTTGGCCAAAGGTTCTATGGTGTTACTTTTCTTCGCCATGGGAGAGACTCACTACTCGATCAAGTGGTCACATAAATCTCTCAGCCCGTTGCTAGAATTAAATTCATTTCCTGTCTCTGTAATCCAATACATTGGATAGCCCATATACCTTCATAAGCCTCATAATCCAACTCCTGCATAGAAGAAACACTTCCATTTCAGCATCAAACTCGATTCTTTTCTTTTGCAGCTGTTCAGTGGAGAAAACATTGCAACAAACTAAAAGAAAAAGGCAGGACTTGCAATTAGAATTGCACCATTTGTTAAAAATATAATTAATTTAAAGTAAAATAAAAAAAACTATTTACAATAAATATATTAGTACAAAAAACACGTTGCATTTTTGATTTCTGTAACACATGAATGGCATTGATCCTGATTTGTATGATTTAGGGAGTTTTATTGATTATCATTAATCCAAACCCAGATGAACTTGTTTAGTGTCGATAGGATGAATACTGTTGTCTGTTCAACTTCTTTTAATTTTAGTTTAAGACATATTTGCAGGAAAAACAGGACAAAACCTGAAATATTCTGTCATTGGGCGTCTTCAGTTTTTTTTAATCAGAATATCTTGCAAGAATCAGCCGAATCAAGCTTTTAATTTGAAAAACCAATGCAATTCATGTGGCTGAAAGATCACATAAAGTTTTGTTGCATCGTTTTCAGTAGTCAAAAATGATTAACAAACTTCATTTTTATTTAATGGATTGACTTTTTCTGACTTGGGGTTGCACATTCTCAGCTCAGTGACTCTAAAGCAGTGGATGAGCTGCTCTTCCACTCACACCACTGGGATTCCTGGATGCTAATATTGCTATCTCGCAGTCAGCTGCTGCGTTGCCAATGCAATACTGGGTTATTTATAGCGGTCCTGGACAGCAGCTGTGGTTAGTCTCTGTCCTGTTTCACACACTGAGCTGTGGTGTCAGCAGAAATGGGTCTATGTGCCACAAATATCCAATTATTGGTTCCTCAGTGGCGAACGGCGAGTGGGCTCCCGTCGCCACCCCACTTCCATGTGTCCCTTCCACTGCTCATCTCTGCCCTGTCACGACCTGCCATTTATGAACCCAAAAGCAGCAGAAATGTGGACCTGAGTTTGACTCATGCAGACGTTTCAATGACGCACCAGCAGTGGCAGAAACAGTGGAAAACCTTAATGAGCAGAAGAGGTTCCCTCCTCCAGAAAGAACTGAAATCTCCAAGAACGTGGTTCAGAGCAGATCTGTGACTCCAGAAATCTCCGACTGAAGATGTTATGTCAGCTACAATCTGTAAACAGCTTTACGTAGCATCACGTGCTACACGACTAGACTGTAAAATCAGATGAGGTAATCTGCTTAGAAACACCGATAGGTTGAATTTGATCAGAAATGCTGATTTTTGCACTTTATGCATTGGATTCTCAATTAGAAAAAAACTAACCTAAAAGTCACAAAGTAGATGTGAAGTCATGTCTATATCTATATATTTATATATAGATATAGACACCTTATCGCCTGCATATAATATTCACATGAAGTGGATTCAATGTTGCATGAAACAACAAAAGAATCAGGTGATTGTGAAAAACATTCGACCTTGTATTTTATGATTTTCACTCAAAATAATTGCACTTCTGTCTTGTAAATGAGAAACATCTACACAATCATGTATCTTCATATAACTAAATTTAATATAATTTTTTCCTTTATTTCTACTAGAATTTGGATTAGAATGAAAACCTCATAAAGACTGAACTCAATTTTCTGAATCTAATCCAGGTGTTTCTTTCCTAACAGGGTACAGGGATACAAACAGAGGCGCAGCTTGCCATTAGGCAAGGCAGGCAACTGCTTGGGGCCCCCAAGCCAGCAGGGGCCCCCAGAGGGC
>JAPQRQ010000022.1:29065268-29077327 GCA_037367365.1 Apogon talboti
AGATGAATAACTGTATTTACACCAATTATTGACATGTATTGATAGGATTAGTGGATCAGCAGGTATTAAACAGTTACTTCAGTAGACGGTGGAGGTTTGGGTTTTTGTGGGTTAACATTAATTCTCATGCCTGTCGTCGTTTTGCAGAAATGTTATTAATATGTAAAAACAGTAGAAAAGCATCTTTTAATCGCTTTTGCAGAAATTGACGCGAGTGTATTTGTATTGGTTTTTCAAATAAAAGAGTATTTAAAAAAAAGCCTAAATCATGATTATTCCTTTGTTGCTCAACTGTCTTCTTTTTGTTATACATTAACTGTGACTGTTTCTCTGGTCATACATTGCATGTGGTTTTAATAAAGAGTATTTTTGAGTAATGTTTTGTCTTCAGTTCATGTAGCCACAAAACAATCCATAAAAGTCATAAAACACTGAAGAAAATCAGGTTTCAGTTTCTTGGCCCTGTATTATTTATATCCCTGTATCACAAATCACACTTTGGAGCCATATTTAGTGACATTTGGATGAGTGAGAGATTTGGCAAATCAGCTTCCATGTGGGAGAATTTCCTTAGTCACTGCTGGAGTTTATCTTCTGTTTTTAACTCGTGTGTCGGCTCATTTGTTTTTGTTTCTTTCTGGCTCCAAAATAAAAGGAGAAATAATACGGTGTGATGAATTACTTTATGGTTATGTTAAATCATTTCATAGTTCAACAAATATGTATTTTGATTCTGATAGCTGCCACATATGTGTTCCCCGAGTTAAAATGGCCACAGACCGCACCGATGTTCAATGTGTATCTTGCTCTTCTACAAATAGAAAGCATTTTATTGCAGTCAGGTGAAAAAGCATTCTGCCCACAGTGTTGTAAAATCAGAACTGTTCAGCATAACGTGTCCGTTCATTTACAGCTGTTCAGTGAGATGAATGCGTCTGAATTAAGTTTCCTGGTATAAATGCCGCTGCTCTGCGTAGAAGTCAAGGTGAGATTGACTGATTATTCTGCCTTAGATGAAGGCTGTTCTGTTCCTGATGTTGTCCAAACAACACTGCGCCCAAAGCCTTCACAACCCCCCAACACAGCCACGAGGCGGCCCGTCAGGACGCCGTGTGCTGACCGCCTCCACTCCTTCCACTCATCCACTGTGATTCATCCACAGTGGACGTGGTCACTGCTACATGTTTACGGAGCCCCGTTAGAGGAGGGTCCGGTCTTTGTTGAGCTGCAGGGAGGGTCTGGTCACGTCCATGTGCTCAGCAGGACGGAGACAGCGGCAGACGAACCCTCGGTGCCGTCACCTCAGACAACGCTGAGTCTCAGCTGTTGTCAGCTCTGACTCAGTTCACACTCGTGGCTCCTGTTTGTCCAGTCGGTCAGATGAGAACTGCAGCCCGACTACAAACACACCGTCCACGTGGACAACCAGATAATAAAGATTATATCTGAGACAAACACTTATTCACATTACACCTGGAACCACATCCACAAAATCAGTCCGCGCTCTGGTAATGTTAGCACCTTATAACCTCCTAATTATAATTACAATTATTTACAACAATATTTTTTCACACTAAATTATGTATATTCTTTAATTATATTGATAATATAATACATACATATTATTCATAAGTTTATTTTATTGTATTTTTTGCATTATATGGTAGTGTTTATTCAATTGTATTTAACTTTGATATATTTTATTCTATAATTGATCATTTATCTTTTTTTATGCTACAAACACTGAGACCTACCTATAGTTCGTTCTGTCATGTACTATTGATTGAATGACATTAAAGGCGAATCTGAGTCTGACATACAACATGAACATGCATAGACTAGTTGTTTCCAAACTTCTGCCGCTGCATGTACAGTATTACCTCTGAATGTAGAACCAGTGGAGGGAAAATGTTTGTTTTCTGCCTTTTTTTGATGTTTCAGGGCTTCCACCGGTAAAAACCCTGTTTGACATAACAATGCTGTGAATTGTGGGTAACTGTGGGTCCCTCAGGCATCCTGCAGACTTATGTAAAATCTGCATAAAACCCTCATACCCCTGACAATGTGACAGCAGGACAGCCCACGGGAACGCTCCTCAACATCTGAACACTGAGAAACCCTACAGAAAATGCACCAAAAATGTGTCATCAAGTGTCCCCACATTGGTGTTATTTTCTCCCTGGTACAGTAAACCTCAGTGGTCCCCAAAATGAGGGTAAAGCAAGACAGTCTGAAGTTTATCAAATGTTAGGGACTATTTTTAATTGTGAATGATTACATTTTATTGGCATATACTGATAGGATTAATAGATCAACAGTTATTAAACATTCTAGATCAGTCTTTAAGGGTTAAAACAGCATAAAGGTAGATGAATTTAAGTGAAACAAATACCAACAGACTCATTGTTTAAATGTCTATGATTCTGTTACCACCAAACTCCAATCACAAACAGTCACTGCAGTTGTCATTTCAATCTAATAACATGTTATGCATTAGTGATCGATGTGTCCTCACTGATGTGGACTGAGTTGAACCGCCACATACTCATGGAACAAACAGCAGCTCCTGTGCTTCATAACAGAGCTGATGCTTTGCCCTTTTTCCTCATCCGTCACTGTGCACATCCACCGCAGCGTCCCACTGTCACAGTTCCCCATTATCACACATAATTGATCGCATCCTGTTTTTATTACGCAAGTGCAGTCAGGAGTCCAATTTACATAAGCAGTGTGAGATGTTTTGGTCTCACTAACTGACTGAGTAAAGGTCAAAGAGCGTCCACCATGTTCTCACCAGTGGTAGCTCGTCAATAGAGGGCACTAGGGTGACGCCCCGCCCGTTTCACATGAATATTTAAATATATGAGCTATACACGATATAGGCTGTGAGTACAGTGTATAATCTGCATTCAAATGGAGTTTAAACATGTTCTGGGTGGTTTGGTGAACAGTCAAGTGGCTCTGCCTTTACCATATAGACTCTGGCTACAAATGGACCAGTAGACCGCCCTCCAATACAAGAGATAGGAGAGACTTAAGGACTGCCCCTAGGAGGAAAAGTCACATCCCAAAAAGAATCAAGACCTTTCTCAGAAATGAAATGTCACTCAAGATCGTCTAACGAATGACCAAGACAACATGATCCACTACATATTAATATATGTCAGCAAATAGATCAGTAGGTAAAACTACTGACTACGATGCAGGAGTTCAGGGTTCGTATCCTGGCAGGAGCGATTACAATAATCTTATTTAACTCATAGGTTAAGTTTGGGTTTTTTTTGATGCCATGTGATCTACCTGAACTACCTCCACCCCTGGTCTAAATGCATTGTCCATATTATCAGTGGAAAAGACACTTTTCATGGACATGCCTGACTTTAACAATAGAGTCATGGAAAAATGTGCATGTTTGAAGGACAGACAGGTGAAATTTACATAGAAAAAATAAATGACACATACTGTGTATTTACTATTTTAAAATAGTGGTACATGTGTTTTGGCGCATCCTAGTGGTGATATGTGGTATAACGCATCTGAAAACTGACTTGCGTACTGCACCCCCTGGCCCCCCCAGCTACCACTGCTTCTCACTGCTCCTTCTCTGACATTATTATTACTGTTGTTAGCGTTATTATTAGATTATTTGACTGGGCCGCATCCGCGTGCACAGAGAGGACGTCACATGGATCGAGGCGTGCTTGGCTCAGACTCTGTTTAGGACGTCACATATATGACCGGCTCCAGATTGACACGCAGCTGTGAAATGCCTCAGGCGAGGGCGTAAGGAAAAAAAAAAAAGCACATGGAGGAGCATGATGCCAGGCTGAAAGAAGCTGAGGGACGGTGTTATTATTTACCGTGTCTGAATGTCACCAGGCCTTACTCATCCCTCGCACGTCCGTTACAAAGTGCAGTGCGAAAAGGCTTAGCTGTGAATTCATCCAGCTTCATCAAACGTTTTCTGCTGTGACAGGATTTGAACTTGGCTCTGTCTATTCTCAGAGGCTTCATCTGACTAATAAGCTGTGTGACCTGTGTTGGCCCAGACTATGTAATGAAACCACACCCGGGAGGCCGGTCTCTGTGGAGTTCACCCACTGTGACGGCGACCTTTACAATCTGAAATTATGCAATGACTGTTACACTGTGGAATCACACTTAGGAATATTATTTCACTTCCTCTTGCATTTCCTTGTTTTATTTGCAAATCTGCACATATTTACTATCACTTTACAACTAGTACCATTTCATATTTTATCCATATTTTACTCCAAATGCAACTCATTCAAGTGTGAGAGTCTCGATGAAGTAAACCATCTGTGATGTTATGTCACATTCTGGAGCTGTTCCACAAACAACCAAACACAGACTGACTTCTTTTGAGTTTGATTTCACGGTGACAACACTAAAAACTCCTCTTCATCATCAAAACAGTCCAAATTTAGGTCGGTGCAGTGGAAGGTTCTGCACAGACGTAAACACAAACGCAGAGAAAAGCATCGATAGCTGATGGTTTTAAGCAAAACAATGTCCTTTTAAAGGGTCTGCAGTGGGTAATATCAGTTCAACATTAGACAAGAGAAGTAAACTGGCCCTGCATCCTAATATAAGGAAGGAAACGGAAAAAGTGACGGTATTACAATCCCTGGCAGTGACTTTGGTTTGTTTGGCAGGAACATCCTCATTTCAAGTGATGATAAGACTCTGAAGTGGACATTTGACCCGGTACTGAACATTCCATGAGAAAACGACAGAAGCGTTCACTGTGCCGTTTGCTCTAATTATTGTGGAAAAGTGCCAAGTGAGAAGCAAATGGAAATGTTCCTTTTTGCGCTGATTTTACACCTTGGTCTTGTGAGATCTGATGTTGCTGTCTTTGATCTGTCTTAACATCTGATTGGCTGGAACGTGTGCATTTTTACACAGTTTTATTTACAGGGCACTGATCATGCAGGTTATGTCAGTAAATAAATCATGTTGTCAAATCTGTTAACTTAGGAAATAAGTGTTTTATTATATAATCTTAGCTTTAGAGGCAAGTTTATGAATTACAAAAAAAGTCATGTTAAAGCATCAGATTCATGTTGTAGTTTCATATTTACTTCCAAAACAGGTTATTCTAGCAAACTATGGGTCCATTTCCTTTAAACTAAGTAAGAGAGTAGGCCTTTTGTCTAGTTTTTATGTACTCATCACACATATGTTTCACTTAAGTATCCTCATACTAAGGACACTCACCAGCCACTTTATTAGGTACATCTGCTCGACTGCTCTTTAAAGCAGCGTATGACTTTCATCACAAATTTTTCTTCAAATTTTTAAAACCTAATTATCACTAATCCATTAGTCTTTACGCGCTTACGCACCTAAATCACTTATCTCACAGTGAACAACTTCGTAGACAACTCCATCAAAAGCAGTCTGTTTGTTTACGTTCTAAACTGAAATGTCACTCTGGCCTTTTTTTGAAATTTTGTGGCAAAGTGCATTGTGGGAACGGGAATTTCACAGAGCCACAGAAAACAAGCAATGAAGCCGTGTTCGTGACCAGGTCAGAAGAAATGGAAGGAATCACTGTAAGTCAATTGTCATCTTATAATACGGGGTGTGTGATCGTGAAAAACAATACTTAGACATCAGTTTCATGGCATCTTCGGAATATGTCATTGTGTAGGCTTATCATACGCGTACTGTAAGGAGCGAGTGAGCACTGAGGGCCCGGCCATACCCTGTATGCTTGCAAGGCGTGTATGATAAGCCTACACAATGGTATAGTCCAAAAATGCCATGAAACTGAAGTCTAAATACTAATTTTCTACCAACTAACCATCTACTTTCTTCACATCTGACTGAGGAAGAAAAATCTACCATTAAACTTTAAGAAAATATTGACATTTATAAATTTTATGGACATAAATATTGGGACACATCATGTCTACAGCTTTAAGATGTCCTGTTCATGAGGATTTGACATACAAATATCAATATTAATAATCAATATGATATTTATCCCAATATAAAACTATATTACAACATTATTCATTATTGTTTTGTATCCCAGACCCCTGTTAGAAAAGAAACACCTGAATTCAATGTGTCCACATACTTTTGTCCATTTGTGTATGAGTTATACAGTTAGCTAATGATATTACCTAGAACCTAAAGTACACTTTGCTATACTTGAGTTTGTCTTTTAGATACCTTAGTTTACTTTACAAAATCAATGTGACTTTTCATTCAGTGAAGGTAATGTGTCAGTTATGATGTGCTTTGATTGCTCTATATGATGGAATGTGCTAAACATAGTGATTTAAAAGGATGCATGTGTGATGATTTCTGGGTTCTGTCAAAAGGCTGTGCAGTTATATTGAGCTGAGAGGCGTGAAAGGTGATGATGCGTTAAAAAATGTTAATTTCAAGCTGGAGGTTTGTTCTTTCCTTTAGAATAAAACAGACAGGTGTGAAAAGTACTCCTGATTCAGCACAGGGTGAAATGTCAACTTTATGCCAACAGGTTCGAATCATATCTGCACACTTTCACAAAGGTTTAGGAGGAAACAGGAAAAGAGCAAATGGCTCTAAAGTATCTTCAACTCTAACTGTGTTAGTCTGACACTCATTTTACGATGGTTGTATCTCCAGTGCTACATTTAGCATTTTAGGACAATTAAATGACCACAACTCCTGAACTGTTTGCGCAATCCACAAAATTTAGACAACAACAGTTGCGGTCAATGAGAGACACTTATTACTTTTATCAGTGTTTTAATGTGGTGTTAGCTGTGTATTAACTTTAAATTCTTGCAAATAATTGTATATAACAGTGATAGTGCTGTTTTGGAGTGTTCTACTAGTGCGTTTTGCAGTGTTTTTATGGAGCTTAGCCATTTTTTTTCTTTTTTCACTGTTTTTATCTGTTTTTTTCTGGTAGTTAATTGATAGTTGTATTTTAGCTGTAAATATAGAATAGAATAGAATAGAATAGAATAGATCTTCATTGTCACTGTCACAGGAACAATGAAAATCCATTTAGCAGCTCTGTTCTGTGTAGCAGTGAAAACACTTAGTGCAATTACTATTAAAACTATTAAAATATACAAAGTCTAACTCTATACTGCAGATGACAAATATGTACAGCAAATAAGGATATATACAGGCAGTATTGGATATATACAAGGTAAGATTAAAAACGAGGTGCATGGGTGGTGATTAGTGATGTAAATCTAGAGGCAGAGTCTATAGGAAGAGCGAACCAGGGCAGAAAGAGCTGCAGTGTCTGTATTTGAATCAGATGATGGATGCTTTTGTCAGTGAAATGAGGGGCTCTGTCTACAACTAGACAGAAAGTGAACAGAGACTATTACACAGGATAAAAATTACTGCAAAGAATGAAAAGTAAGAAGTTAAAATGTTGAGCATATGTAAAATAGTGGAACATTTATTTCCATAACCTCATAAAATTTCATTACGAACATTTACAGTTGTTTTCCATAATAAATATGCTAAAAAATGTAAGTCTTGTTTTTATTTCTTTACTATAACCCACTGTTTTAAGCATTTATTATATATAATAATGATAATTAATGGCCAGATATTGGAAGTTCAGTTCTTCCTCAAAAATGAATAAATAAATAAATCCTGTTGTAATTGTCTTAAAAGGGTTAATACAAGGAGAAGTGCTCTTTTCCTGTTCAGATCTATGAGACACAGCTGTCTTATTTCAGTCCAAAGTGAGTTTTTTTCCATCAGTAGATTTCGTGTTGAGTGCATTTTCAGACAGGAGTAAATCCCCTCCGCCTACCACTAACATTGCATAAGCCGACCAGCCCTCCCTGCCACTGTATTATTCATTTAACAACCAACCTGATTCCACTGTTAATCCTATTAAAGTCACCATAATAACAGCCTATTGCCTTTTACATAACACAACAAATACGATTATGCCCCATGTTGCATTCCTCCTCTGCCTTTCAGAATATCCTGTTCCACACTCCCAAAATCAGACCACTCGACCCAGAAAAACTACATCAGAGGAAACAAAAGTTGAAAAAACCTCTTTCCATGACGAATCATATGAAACAGCCTCAGTGTGTATCCACTAAAACTACAGACTTAGCCTTCAAAGTCTTACATGATATGAAAAATGACATGAACTAAGTTATTTATTACACCAGATGCACTTACACACTCACCAGTGTGTAAGCTGCTTATTGTTTATTTTTCTGCTTCAGGTGTGATGAAAACTATTTCACAAAACCACAAAATCCAGCCTATAACAGGAGCACAGAGCTGTTTAACACCGATCTGAGTCTCTGCCAAAATGATACAAGTCAACAAGGCCACAGAAGACGCTTGGAAGTTCTGTATGATCTTTACACAAGAATTAAAATAAATGACTATGATAGAACACACAATGAATACTATAGTACATGTGGAGATAGGAGCTTTTAACCCTTAGGGGGCTGAGCAGTTTTTGAATACTTTTGATTGTCTCTTTCTATATCACATTAAAAATGTTTACCATATCTATGTTTGGTATAATTTTTTCAGCACATCTTCACCTGTATGATCTGATAATTATTTCTGCACTTTAACCTACTTTATTTACATGTGGGCCCAAAAATACACCAAAAAATCATCATATCTCAATTGAAAATATATGCTATTTATTACAATTAAAAACACAATCATGCTCAATGAACAGCATGACCATAGAGGAAAAATTTGAATATTATAAAAAAGTATTAAGAATGAAAGCTGCTCTTTTTAATATTTTTGCGTAACAAATGGATCAAATGACTAAAAGTGTTTCTCTCCAGATCTTCACTTTTCTTCTGTGGTTTACTGACACAGATCTTTTGTTTTTTAATTCAGTGTCAGAACTCAAAAGCTCGTTATGTAACAAAACTGGGAGAAAAATAAATATTTGACCAATATTTCACAGTAACCCAAACTTCACACAGAGGTTTGTTTCCTGTTGTCTGAACAGGTAATACATTTACTATGTAATCTTATGTAACATGTTGGATGTTGTGGAGTTATTTAAAACAACTGATAAATGCTTTGTCTTTTTAATTCTAAGGCTTGTTTCCTTCTCTATTTGGTTTCTCTATATATTTGAATAAGCTGCTCCTCTGTTAAAAAAAAAAAAAAAATTATATTTTTTATGGTTGCATAATCATAACTAAAGTTAAAGAGACAAAAAATGATCCTCTCTAACCTGTGTCATCTTAAATTGTAGCTTTCAAAGTTGCTGACATTGTAAGGAGCCTGGATGTGGGTTTTAAAGTGTAAATAATTAACGACAAAGGGTAAAACCACTGAAATCCTTTTTTGTCACTGTCAGTTTTGGGTTGTTGTATAATACTGCCTTGTAGCAACCAATAACGTAATAATAGCCAATAACATAATACCTGCAAATATCATAATAATTTTGGTCATTTTAAGTGTAATAAAGCTACTATAACATAATTATAGGAGAGGAGTGAATATATTGATTTATGCCATCCACTCTACCTATTTTTGGTGCGCAAACTGCACAAAAACTGCAAAAATATCTTTTATTTCCAAGAAATCCAGTACTATTTATGTATTACTGCATTACTAGCTGCAGTTATTACATTTTCAAAGGTTTATTTTAATGCTAATAATTTAATAATGTATCTGTAAGGTGGCTAAAGTAGCCCATGTTAGCTTCTTTCAAGCTAATGTGATCACTACCTAATGAAAACCCAATTTGTTCTTCTCATGAGTGCTATTTCCTGTAACTTGTATTTCTAAATAATTTACCACATTTTCCAAGATTTACCGACAGTGACTGAAAAACGAATCCTACATTCATAATCAAATACATTATGCTTTTTCCAAACAAACTGCTATCATTAGCTAACAAGCTAACAGTGGCTAGAGCTAGCCAGAAAGCTAATGACCGTCAAAAGTTATTGTTGATCATTTCCTTTCTGTTACTTTTTATTGTACTTGAATGGAGCAACTGTAGCACACAATAATTTCCCCCAGGATTTATAAAGTATTCTGGTTCTGATAATAAATACGCTAACAAGCACTTTTAATGCTTAGGCATACACCATAATGCTGCAGAACACACATGTACTATGTACTATTTCTATTAGTTTTTTTTAACCCTGAGGTTACCAGGTTTGATTCCATTAAAAACTAACTTCTCAGATCACCGAAGCCGTTTATCAACTCATTATTAAACACTGTATGGATGGAGGAACTGATGCTCATTAGAAGAATCAGTATTTTCAACATGTAACTTCATAGTTCACAGGGCCTGATTGTTGGCGGCTGTCATACATGTAGGTGTGGTGGACAACAGTGGTATTAAGTGATGAAACAGACATACATGGGACGGAGGAGGGTGGGGGTCGGATGAGTTTGGGGGAGCTGATGGCAGGATGATGCGGGTCCACACAGATCCACTCACTTGGCCAGCTTCATCTCGATCTGCTGGCGGATTTCCTGCCGCTCCTGGTCGCTGCGGACGGGGAAGATGTTGCGGTCCTCCAGCTCCTGTTTGCTGGGCCGGTTCCGAAGCTTCACAGCCAGCAGCTCCTTCCTCATCCTGCGTGGGAGGGTCCCTGTTGTTGTTGTCGAGCACAAATTGAGGTCAATAACCACACAGTGTTTTGGAGCTGCCACACATAGTTTAGCAGATAAAACCCAATGAACTGATGCTAATCACCACACAGTGTGCTTCTGTGCTTTCTAAGAGCTGAAACACAACACCTTATGCATTACAAACATACGTATATTTCAGGGTGTGAAACTGTATTTTTAAGCTTAGGTATGGATTTCCCAACACATGGCATACAATTGTTGTTTTAAAGCCATTCATATGAAGGTTTCCTGCATATTTGGGGTTTACTTTTTATGAAAACACCACACTCATCTGTACTGTGACATTTTACTTTTTGCAATTCCACTGCAATGTTCTAATATGTTGTAAATATGTATATAGTCTGTATCGTTTTTATAACTATTATCTATTTTGTTCCATTGTCTCCACCTCAGCTGAGCTGTTGCAGCTTTTTAATTCTGTGCAAAGGCCTGTTGATGGCCTCAGTTAATTACAAACACGCTTTTGAGACTTTTACATCTTGGGGCTGCACTAAGTCATTTTCATTTCCGAGACAGCTTAACTTATATGAGTCCCCGACTGGTACTGTTCAACACATCAGGCTCAAATGTTCCTGTGCTTTCATGATACTAAGTCCATCAGGAAACTGAAGCCTGCTGTTGGAGATTTCTGTTCATGAGGGGTAGAAGCTGGTTTTAAGGCATGAGTTGTTTTATTTTCACTTTGGGTTAATCAACTACTTCTACTTGAGTTTTGTTGTTAGTTTGAGTCAGAGGTATTATGAAGAATGCGTAGGATGACAGAATAGATGACAATCTCTTGATGACAGTCTTCTGACAACTCCTGGAACATCTCATGAGCTTCTTACATGAACTTTCAAATTAAAGGGGTTTGTACCTTTGGTTACCGTCAGTCTTTGTCAGTCATCTACTTTTGTCAAATAACAGTGTAGTTCCACAGAGGACTGTGCCACTTTCTACTTCAGACAGAAATGTTCATCCATCAAAAGATCTTCTTTTTCTACATTTATATCAACCAACAACTGTACTGCAGCACTACTGACATCCTCTGGAAACAGTCTGTGACTGGGTCTTCTTCACTCTAGATGCTTTTTATCAACAAAAACAGTGCAAATTGAGCAAGAAAACAAAGATCAGTGTTTCCCATTAATGATATAGACTATAACACTACACTATTGTTTATTTTGCTCCATTGGTGGTCTTTAAATGAACCAAATATATAATGGCGAGCAGAGTCGTTCAACCATGTTGCTAATTGGAACAATATTAAATATCATGTAAATTAAAAGGTTATTTTATGAAAAAAGAAAAAAAATGAACAAAAAGTGACTTGTACTCAAAATCTGTCAATTACTGAACATAAACATAAACCCAGTGTGTCCATCCACTGTCATTGATCCAACTCCATGGGTTTTACTGGTGAATCAATGTTGTAG
>JAPQRQ010000022.1:29097870-29108271 GCA_037367365.1 Apogon talboti
AGCACAATGAATTGCAAATGAACAAAACATGCAACAAATTAACCAAAAAAGACAAAATATAATAATAATAATAATAATAATAACTTTAAGCAACTAAAATTTAGTTGAACATCACACACGTTATTATATGGATGTATTATACATCGACATTTCTGGCAAACTATTACAACTCTAATAAGTCATCTTCTAATATTTGGAAAATAAAAATACTACAAACAACCTATTAAATAAAACGTTAACATCTCACATATTCATTTCCTTACAAAATAGACTTGTGGGTATGTCCCTGGCTGTGTTTTTTTTTTTGTTGTTTTTTTTAAATGGAGAAACAATGGTCTAATTATGACAATCAACCACATATCCACACAACAACAACAACACTGTAATAAATATTTCATTAGATATAATTTTTTCTTCAACAATAAGCTAAATACTTTGAGGCCTAATTTAAGCTGACTTTGTCTTCTATGTGGACATACTACATCTGCACAGAAGTATAATTAATTATTCGCACGACATCACTCAGTGTGTAAACAAAACCTTTGTGGTCTCAGATCGATTCCTAGAGCGTGTCTCATACATTAACAGCAGGAAGAGCAGCATCGCAGATGATAAAAGTCGATGGTTGGATTTCTCCTCAGGGACGTACTAGCATTAAGCAAAGTATATAAACACAGTGGAGGGCGACTCTGGACATGGGTCTCATTCAATATTAATGGCACTTCATTTAATACAGCCAGGATGGAAAGAGTGCAAAAGGTTGTGTACACAAATTGTGATCAGTTAATAAAAACTGACACATGAGCTGCCAACTTAAATAAGAAAGGATGTGAAGCGACTGCAGTGCTGAGAGTTAGCATAAACAGAGTGAAAATGTGGAGAAAGAGCCGGAGAGTCACTGTCTTTGAATAAACAGATTATTCTTCTCATAGCAGGAAAAAAAACAGTGTCCAGTGTTACTTGGTGGGCGACCATAAACATAAACATAATCTGACTCTGACTTATGGCTAATATTCCATTAGCAAATATGTACTGTGTAAATATGTATATAGTCTGTATAGTTTTTATTACTAAAGTTGAAGTAAAGATAAAATTCTTAAACATGAGAAAAAAACAAACTTAGTTTGGCAGTAGCTAACATTAGCGCATTAGCTAACAAACATTAGTTCTCACTGCTAAACCGTATGTTTATGATTCCTCTGAGGGTTTTATGAGGTGTTTCACATATTTACACCTCGTGTTTGGTTTGTCAGCTCTATCTGTTCTGTCCAGTTCAGGGGAAGATAAAAAAAGTGATGTTTTTTGTCAATACACATCTCAGTTGTGGAAAATGTTACAGTTTGACCTGAATTTATTGGTTGAGCATCACAGATGAACAAATACTAATCTAACATGACCAAAACAGGAAATACACTACATGAAATGTGACGGGGTACCCTGAGCACGTCTCTCTCTTTCTCTTTCTCAGGTGACCACTAAAGCAATTGGGTTTCTCCCAGGCAACCCAGCTGGGGGCGTGGCCCAACTTCCTGTGCACAGCAGTGGCAGTTGGCGGTCACAACAGACTAGGCTATGGAAGGACAGCAGTGGTGGTCGTCGGGTCTCTTCCGACGGATTGGACTTTGCGCCCACTACGCCTTATCTTACATTGTTATCTCTTTTACTTAATAAATTCTCTTCACTTGCTGGCATCCCTCCTGAGTTTGCATGTTTTTGTCAAGGCTCCCCGAGCCGGTCTTGACAAATGGGGGCTCGTCCGGGATTGGAATGCCATTGACATGTTCAACCCAGTCGGATTAAAGTGGATTTTACTTCCTGTTGGATTGTTGTGGAATTGACTTCCTGGTGGACTACTGTGGACTTTACCTCCCTTGTTCGTCATCTAGGGGTAAGTAGAATGCTGTTTTGACTCGTTGACTGGGTGTTCTCCGGATTGGTGAGGACGTCTACCCCTTTGGGTTTACATCGTATGTTGTTTTTTGTAGTGTTGTGGGGAGCTGCTAGTGTTGGTTGCTTCGGCAGCCATCTCGGGGGCAGTCAGGGGGGTCTCTGGAGTGGCTTCTGTACGAAGTGCTTCACATCCTGCTGGTTCGCTGCTTAATCGACCCACCACAGAACTGCATGAAGACTAGGGCCTAGTTTTAGGTAGTTTACGGGGAACACTCAGGGACTCTGTGTGCTTTTGGTGGGGCTGAGTGCAGCATTTTGCTTGTTTCCGGGTGGTGAGTGTGGCTGCTATGGATAGTCTGGAGAGTCTTTCAGGTTTTTTTGGGGCCCCAAGCATTGCGCTTCTGAACTCCTTCGGGAGGGAACAGCTCAACAGGGTTGCGGTACATTATGGTCTTGTGGTGCGGGTTGAGTGGCTTCGGTGTGAGCTGTGGGCCCACATTGTGGTGTCCTTGATGGAACAGGGAGTTTTGTCTGTGGTGTCACAGGGTGAGGCCGTGGGGGCCGGGCCCTCCAGGGGCCCGTCTTGTAGTGCTGGGACCGCCCACCCCTGCGCTGTCCTTTGAACAGCAGATGGAATTGATGAGAATGCAGGAGAGGCAGATGAGAATGCAGGCAGAGCAGCAGGAAAAGCAGATGAACATGCAGGCTGAGGAGCAGAAGGAACAGGCTCTCATCCAGCTTGGGCTGGAGAAGGAGACCACCTCCGTGTGCAGCACAGTGCGCGTCCTGCGGGCCCGGATACAAGCAACTACTGCCGTAAGGAGGGTCATTGGAAAGCCCGGTGTCCAGCCTTGACGGGGAAGGCCGGTGCGTCTTCGCAGGTGCCGTAATGATGACACACTGTGACGTTGCTCTGGTTTCAGCCAGTTGCTACGGCTTGGCTTTGTGTGTGTTGTGCCCGGGTGGCACTTCACTTGGTTCTTGAAATTCGTTGTTGCAACTTGTTTTGTTTTAAGGGGGGTTTTGTTTTCGTCTTGGGGGGGGCGGGGGAGTGTGACAGGGTACCCCAAGCAAGTCTCTCTCTTTCCCTTTCTCTCTTCCCCTCTCTCTCGCTTTCTCGGGTGACCACTAAAGCAGTTGGGTTTCTCCCAGGCAACCCAGCTGGGGGCGTGGCCCAACTTCCTGTGCACAGCAGTGGCAGTTGGCGGTTGCTGTGGCAATAGGTCGACACCAAGGAGGGTTGCTGCAGAGAGGTGGAACACAACAGACTAGGCTATGGAAGGACAGCAGTGGTGGTCGTCGGGTCTCTTCTGACGGATTGGACTTTGCGCCCACTACACCTTATCTTACATTGTTATCTCTTTTAGTTAATAAATTCTCTTCACTTGCTGGCATCCCTCCTGAGTTTGCGTGTTTTTGTCAAGGCTCCCCGAGCCGGTCTTGACAAATGGGGGGAAGTTGGGCCACGCCCCCAGCTGGGGTGCCTGGGAGAAACCCAGCTGCTTCAGTGGTCACCTGAGAGAGAGAGAAAGAGACGTGCTCGAGGTATCTTTAGTCATGTTATTTTTTTTAATAAATATTTCAAAATATGAGGTCGTCATTGGTTTAGTGCATGATCCAATGTGCATGGTGAGTGGGCATGTAGCATGTGAGTGTGTGGGTTTGTGTGCATGTTGGAGGGGGGGGTGCTTAAGTGGTGTGAAATCACAGGGGAGAACAACCATTGGTCCACATCAGCAGAATAACGACGCAAAACCTGCAGTTACGGAGTACCCATTTGTGGAACAATTTGCACCGAAGCACTTTACGATTGATTGCAGATCGCAACCGCAGAGTAGTCCCATTGTCAGTGATGAGGGGGAGGCTTCTGTGTTTGAGTGATTAGCTACAGAGTAACTCAATCAGGATGTGGTATTTATACCCTCACATTATGATCAGAGCTGACAGCAAACGACTGATGATCAACATGCAGCAGACCCACGTATGAAACGTACATTAAAATGAACACAACAAAAGGGAAAAAGACATTCTTACAATCACACATTTTAATTAAAACTAGATCAGGGGGGTCAAACATGTGGCCTGTGGGCCAAAACCAGCCCACCAATGGTTCCAATCCGGGATGAATTTGAAAAGTGCAAAAATTACACTGAAGATATTAACAATCAATGGTGCTGAACTGGTTTTAGTTCAGGTTCCACATACAGAACAATATGAACAAGTAAAATTATAACATAATAACCTATAAATAATGACTCAAAATGTCTTTCTTAGTTTAATGTGAAAAAACATCTATAATTAATAATTTTTCCTCTTCTTTTTAGTACAAAAATGTAAAATTAAATTATGAAAATACTTACATTAAGAAACTAACAATAAAATGTGAATAATCTTAACATATGAACCTGAAAGAAAATTAAGTGCAATTTTAACATTCTGCCTGTTACTAAATGTTTTGTGCCTTTGTAGATCCGATCTGAGATGTACATATATATTCGATAAGTTGAGGCATAATATTGTTAAAATTGCGTTTATTTTTCTTAAGAAATTAAAGTTTTTTTAGGTTATTCAGATATTTTTGTTCGGATATTTTGTAAATATATTTTTTTCATTTAATGTTATTTTTTGCACAAAAACAAGAGACAGATTTGGAGTTGTCAGTATTTATAGATTATTATTCTATTATTTAACTGGCCTCAGTTGACACCAAATTGAAAGAAAATGAGTTTGACGTCCCTGATCCAGATCAATACATGCAGGTAATTAGACAGAAAAGCGTCTATACATTAGCTGTGTTGTTGTTCTTCATCCCAGTTGGTTCTTCCTGGTGTTGTTGCCATATCCTTTTGGTTTACAACTGTTTTAATTACTCATGTGTCTTCACTGTTTGCTTTTTGGATCATATTGTATCTGATCCCTGTGTTCTAGAGCCAGTGGTGTCAGATTAATTTTCACTATTTGTACTTAAACACAAACTGCAGTACTTAAAATTTCTATATTTCCAATTCACAGTATTTGACATGACGTTGCATCAGCGCTGCAGCTGATGATGATTCTCACAGTTGATTAATGTTTTGGTTGTTTTCTTGATCAATAGAATATAATAGAATGTTATTCAAATGGCGATGATGCAGTTTTAAATAGTTTCAATACAAACAATGCAATGTGTGCTGTACAGAGAGTTTACAGCTGTTGAAAAGTGTCAACTCTCGTCAATATGAGTGACATGATAAAATTTATCAATATATTAATACTGCACCACAAAGCATAATAAAATACAAATGCACAATCATCACAACAAGTCTTTAAATCACAAACATATTAAAACTACATTCCACAGTAACTTATTAATTTAGTTTGGATTGCTTCAGAAAATGTCCAAATTTCTTGCAAAATGCCAATCGTCCTTTCCAAAAGTCCATGATGTTTTCATAAAAATGTCTTGTTTGGTCCAAAACCCAAAAGATATTTAGTTTTTTTTAAATATTGTTTGTCTTTTACACTATGTTTATGCTGCGCATTTTTTGTTCTTGCACTTTATTCTGTTGCTGCCTTGACCAGGGAATTTCCCCATTGTGAGATCAGTACAGTCTAATCTGATCTAATCTAATCTGATCTCATCTAATATAATCTGATCTAATCTAATAATCTGATCTAATCTAATCTGATCTAATATAATCTAATCTGATCTAATCTCATCTAATCTAATCTCATCTAATCTAATCTGATCTAATATAATCTAATCTGATCTAATCTAATCTGATCTAATCTAATCTGATCTAATCTAATCTAACCTAATCTAATCTGATTTGATCTAATCTAATCTGATCTAATCTAATCTAATCTGATCTAATCTAACCTAATCTAATCTGATCTAATCTAAACTAATCTAGCATCTGGTAATAACAATTGGATCTATATCTAGAATACATATATCTACAAAATAGATAGTTCTAGAACAGAGATGATATAGTTTGTACAAAACCACAAACATTTAAAAGATAATTCCAAGATTTTACACTGTCCTTTTCTTGTGCCTCAGGTATACACTATATGGACAAAAGTAATGGGACACGTTGAATTCAGGTGTTTCTTGTCTGGGATACAAAACAATAATGACAAATGTCATAATACAGTTTTATATTGGGATAAATATCATTACATTGGTTGGTTTGGTTTAAATTGTTATCTTTGCTTCCGAAATGCCTCAGATTTTTACTTAATTTCTCTCAAGAGGAGGGAAACCGGAAAATACTCACATTCAAGATACTGGAATCAGAGAATTTTGACTAACTGATCATCGAAATAGTTGATTAATTAAAAAATTGATAATTTGCATGTTCCATCTTTGTTTTTTTTAATCTGTCCATCTCATTTTCATCTATTACTGCTTTGGTTATAATTCCCCTTTGTAGAATTGAATTCAACCCTATCAGACGACTGCTACTCACTTTCATACTTGCTTCACATTTTACTGGTGGTGCAACTAGTTCAGAGGCATAAATCTGAGCCTCATCAAACCTGCTGCTGTTTCCCTTTAAATCTTCTGAATCATTCATTAGGTTGGTATGAGCCAATGCAGTGTCACAGTGACAGATAGGACGCTGTAGCGCTGGGGAGGCACACAGCGTCAACTGAGCAGAGTGTGTGTGAGCTGCAAAGAGAGCAGATTGGGGGGGGGGGGGGCCAGGCTAGAGAGGGGCGATGGTTTGCAGGTGGTGGATCATTCACTGATTTAACATTGGGAGAAAAAAAAAGCATAATTCAATGTAGACGATTTCAGAAGACAGTAAGAAATGTCAGTCACAATTTCTTCTGTGGTATTTTTCAGTCAAAAGATACAGGAAAAAAAAAACAAAAAAAACAGAAGCTCCTCACAAGTAAAATAAAATAGAACCTATCCTTACTGTCACTGTTACAGGAACAATGAAAATCAACTTAGCTGCTCTCTTTAGCAGCAAATAAAGACTGTATAAAAAATCACAAATAATGAAAAATATTGACAAAATACAAAAACTACAGAGAGAAAATATTAAATATACAAATACTAAAATACTGCTAAATACTACTAAAATATACAAAAGCTAACTCTATACTGCAGATAAGGAACATGTACAATATATAAGGATGTAATAAAGGGCATATACAAGGTAAAATTAATAATAAGGTGCATGGCTGTGATTATTGTCCATTAGAATTGTTGGCACCATGGTAGATTCTTAGATATTTTTTTCAGACACCCCCTGTTGTTAAAATGTGATAAATCCCTGATATCCCAGACTCTCACCTTTCTACTCTAAAGCTCTCAAATCCGCTTACGGTAACTTTAAGACCGCCGCGTCCCAAGGGCCCTCTTCAGGCACCATTACAGCTCATAAATCCATTTGACGAGAACAGCTTCAACCACAGGTGAAGTTTCTCTGAGCAGCTTTTCTGTCCAGCCATGACCGTTTTATCTGAGGAACATCATGTTTCACGGCTGCATCTCATTGGCTGATTCTTGGCAGATTGTCAGCGTCAAGGACACTGTGTTTTCATTGTGAGATAATGATTTTGTTTTCTTTCTGCCATGATTTCAGTGTTCACACAGCAGCTTCAGGTATGAAAATGCACAAAATGAACACTGCAAGATTACTAAGGGTGAATTATTTTAACAGAATTTTATAGGAATGATTGTCACGGGCGTTGTGACCGATCGGTGTAACCGTGTTCACTATCAGTGCTTGGCCTGGCTTCATAACCACGGCTAACAGATACGACCGATGAGCATCTGTCTGTATCTGAGGTTGGATTTGTGGCTGTTTTTCCAGTTAAACCATTAACCCTGTACAACCTGACCCATCAAAAACTAGCCACAAAATTAACATTTGCTGGAATTGAGATATTTATTAAACCTTTTAACAAAATCCAAACAAAACATTTGACTATATCATTTTGTTTATATTTTTGTATCACATTTAATACATTGGCCAATTTTATAAAACACCTTATATACCTGCAGTATCAAATTTGATACACAAGTTTTAACATAATGTAACCGTACTATAACGAATCAATTATCAAGTGACTATGCATTATTTCAGTACATGAAGTACTTCATTCATCTTCTGAACTGCTTTGTCCTCAAGAGGGTCACGGGATGAACAACTTATTTAAAAAAAAACTATATAAATGTTCTTTTTAATATAACTTTTTGAAAATTACCAAAGACTTTCCTGCAAAAAATGTGTGGATGATTTAATGACAGCGGCCATGCTGAAAAAGACAAAAAAAGCCCTTCCACTGACTGCAGTGGGATGATAATCCACCAGGGTTAGAGTGTTTTTACTGAGTTTTGACCATGTAACTGTTTTTTGGAGTTCAACCAGGTGTGAAAAAGCAGCTGGACTGATTTAGACAAAAAAAGAGCCCCAATCTAAACCTACTGGGCCCAAATTCCAATCCTTGTTGTTGTTCAGTGTGTTCCAGTTCACAGTTGATGTCCAACATCCTAAATCTCTTACTGATGTCCATTCTGAGTGTCTTATTTAGTCCAAACCTGTCCAACTTCAGTTCCTCTCTGTCTTTTTCTGTTATTCCACCTGTTTTGACCTAAAACACACAGTTAAACAAAACCACTGAAGAAAAGGAACACAAACACATACTGACAGGAGCTTTAATGAACCTGAAACAGACCATAATTCACAGCAGCACCTTTACCTGGGGTTAAAGGGTTAAATAAAGTATTGACTTGTTGATAAGATAGAGGTCTCAGAATTTCGTGTAGCATATATGATACAAATGGTTTTAAAGGGTTTAGAGTCCAGTGCTGGCCATATTTGTTTTGCAAATCCATGCATTTCTTAAGGGTTAGAGCCACATCAAAGCAGTATTTCTCTGATTAGGAGCCTTGATTATAAATCCAACACCCAGTTTCAGCAGACTTTAAACAGATTTTTGCAGCTGCTGCTCCCTCCTCTTCCTTCTCCTCCTCCTCCTCTTCCTTCTTTTAGACTGCTCAGGGATTCGAGTCTGTCAGAGCGATCAGTCTCTCCATTCCTACTCTGGGCTTAAACGTTCCCTTTAATTACATCTGCAGCAGCACAGTATCTCTTTTTGAGATAAAACCCTCATCAAGTGTTTTCTATTCCCCTGCTGTGTGGGATGCAGTGTAGACTTAGTAAAAACAAATGACTGAAAATAACTGGAACTGCTAGGGTGGTCTACAGCCCATACGCTCGGCCTCATGGGTGATCATATCACAGTTCTGTTTCCATTTGTTCAATGCCCTGGATTCCCTTGTTGCAGGATGAGGATGTGAAAAGGATCAGCTGGATGCTCTGTTGTGTTCTCATGTGCAACGTCTTGCTTCTACTCAGCTCTGAAAGGAATTAGGTCAGCACATGAAACATTCATAAAAGATACATTATGTGTAAATGGCTGGCAGCTTAAGTCAAGTAGCTTCCCCCCACATGTCTAGCCCTGTCGCTGGGTAGATTTCTGCCTCTGCACACATAGTAAACTATTTTTTTTTTCATAAAATAGAGCATCTTATAACACGTGCCCATCCACCCGCAGGAGCATGCAGCGTTTACTACAAACATGTGACTGTAATTCTACTATATTAAATCCAGGCAAACCAACAGGGTAAACATGCATCTGCTTAAATGCATGAAAACAGCAGTGTTTCAGTACAAACCATGGACATTGGAAGCACAGCGGAGCATAAAAGCAAAATTCAGCTCAGAGTGAAAACAGCACAGTGGCTGTGGAAAGCATGCAAAGCTACAAACCATTCATGTTTCTGTGCAAGGCTTGACCACACGCCTGCTGTTAATTTCTTCTGCTCTATTGAGAACCTGAACGCACCACATCAACAGTTTTTAAATCCTACTGTATGTATGACATCCCTGTTGTTAAGGGAGCCCAGATTGTTTGGCTGCTGGGGGAGGGGAGGCAGTGTATGTGTGTGTTTAATAGGGGGAGGGGGATGTACAGTTTCACCAATTCTGTTTGTGCTGCTGTTCAATCAAGCACAAACATGACGCCAAAGACAAGTGGTATTCAATGTCTGTCTGTCCTTCAAAAAAAAAACCAAAAACAAAAAACACTACACCTTAAAACAAAAGGACTGCATTATGATATGTTATTTATTCTTCATTGCATATGGGTAGGCGTCACTTAAAAGCTCCACAAATCTTTCACTTTAACTGGTAAAAGACATCTCCTTTAATAAACTGTTACATTTAATAATAATTTTAAAACCATTCCATTATGCTGTAGTCATGTTGAGGCAGAAGAAACACATTGCAAACACAACACTGATAAACAGGACCTATAGACTGCCTCTAAGAATGGACAGATGGACAGTACAGTAGTGGAGCTGAAACACGTACATCGCCCCCTGGTGGCTAGCTATATATATACACACACACACACACACACACACACACACACACACACACACACAGGTATATATACTGTGATACTGTGTATATATACACACACACACACACATATATACACACACAT
>JAPQRQ010000022.1:29145069-29162995 GCA_037367365.1 Apogon talboti
CTAATTGTATACATCAGGTTTTTCAGGGAAAAAATTGTCACACTGCTCATGTGGAGGGCTCAAAAACTCATGTATCATATATGATACGTTTGGCGTTATAGGGATAAAATATATAAAACTCAAGCGGCTTATTAGTGTGATTGGGGTGTAATGTCTGTAAGTGACGCCTTAATTTATTTGTCTTCATGCTGTCTGCTGCCAACATTTTCAGACACAGTAAACACACCGGTCTGTCCTCATCTCCCACCGTAGTCGCAGTGAAGCCAAGCGTTACATACGCTTCATTGTATTTCCTGGTCTTAGCTTTCGGGAGACTTTCGTTTCTCTCATGGGTTAGGGTTAGGGTTAGGGTTAGGGTTAGCTAACGTCTCTCACCGCCTTTCTTTTCATTCCTGTTAAATATTTTTTCATGTTGTCTCTTGATGGTTTGTTCACTACACTTCATATCTCCTACTCTGAGCTGTGTGTGCGCATACTCAGTGCATAAAAACCCGACTAATACTCCCGGCGCAGACTCTAACAATGAGAGCGCCACTGCCATCTACTGTTGTGGAGGTGAAATTACACCTTATTCTAGTTCTGCAAAAAAAACATGTTTGCCAGGGTCACACACGCCCCCCCTGGCATCACACCGTGCCCCCCCGGGGGGGCGCGCCCCACTATTTGAGAAGCACTGATCTAAGTCAACAGTACAGACAAACAGTGTAGTTAATCTAATATTGATCAAATATTAAGTCATGGATGTCAAACTTTTAGTTCAGGGGCCACATACAAGCCAATTTGACCTCACATGGGTCAGACCACTAAAGTAATAACTTCTAAATAATGACAACTCCAAATTTTTCTTTTTTAGTGCAAAAAACTAAACTGATCAGCAGCTAAAGGAAGTGCATGGGTGATTTTTACTGCCAAAAAGGGTTCCAGCAGGTATTAAATCCCAGGATTCACTTACTTTTTCCAGCAGCACAATGAGTTTTTAATAGATCTGTTCCGTAAAAGCATGAATATTATAATTATCTGTTGGTATCAAGATAAGAACATTGTGTTTGTCTAAAGTTGTGACGTAAATGCAGATCAGGTGACGTTGTAATGACCAATTCTTGGAGAAAACTTGGACATTTCAGTGCTTCATCACGGTTTCTTTCCACTGTATTAAATAATATTTAATGCTACACATGTACAACTTTTCCACCAAATTAGTTGTGGTTCTTGATCTGGTTCTGCTGAGGACCACTAGAACCTTGGTGCTATGTAGTGATCATATTTTTGAATGGAACCATAGTAGTACTCAGCAGTGGTCAACAGAGGGCGCTGCATGATGGAATAACATATGTATTACCCCATCCAGCTTTTGGATAAATCTATTTTTTTGTCTTGTTAATTGGTTTCAAGTGTTAAAAATTGTTTATTATTTGTTGCCATTTGTACCAACTCTACTTTCAGCTTACATCTTACCAGCTCTTTCATCCTTTTATTGTTATACTTTTTATCTTTTCTTGACCAAACAACCACCAAGGACTATATTTCATCAATAGACCACTTCAGTGTTTTTTCCTCCTTTTGTTTCAAACTCTACAGGTTGAAAAGTATAGATTGTTGTATAGTGTGTGTGTGTGTGTGTGTGTGTGTGTGTGTGTGTGTGTGTTTGCAGGTGAAGGAAACATGAAGCTGCATTGCTGTGTGGCTGCTTATGTGTCAGATTATGCATTTCTGGGCACAGCGCTGATGCCTTATCCAAACTACAGAGCCCATTTCATGGCCTCTCTAGACCATTCCATGTGGTTCCACAGCACCTTCCGCAGCGATGAGTGGATGTTGTACGAGTGTGAGAGTCCGTGGGCAGGTCAGTATTTCATCCACTTCCTATTGGTTTCACTTTGTTCTACTTTATTGTTCTGACTTTAGGTTTTAAGTTATGTTTAGGGCCATATCTGCTGCACCTGCAATAATATTTATTCAACTGATGATTGGGTTGTTTTTAAATTTACAGTTTTCTGTATACCATCATTTTTTAAATATATACAGGCAATATAGGATATTTACATTAATATGGAATATATTCAAGCAATGTAGGGTATATATATATATATATGCAATATAGGATAAATACAGGTAATATAGGATATGTATGATTAGTATAGGATATATACTGGCAATATAGGACATATACATGGGAAGATTCAGAAAAAAGGTGCACATAGATGATGTTACATTGTTGTAACAAGTCCAGTGTTATTGTAACTTAAAGCTCTTTCATGTCTTACACTAATTACATGTCATGGAGCTTGTCGTGCCATGGTCTATGTTGACATGGTTTGTCTTGTATCCTGTAGGTGGCAGTCGTGGGCTGGTTCAAGGTCGGATGTGGAGGAGGGACGGGGTACTGGCTGTCTCATGTTCCCAGGAGGGCGTCCTGAGAGTGAAACCAGCCAAAAACCGAAGCAAACTATAGGCACATTCCTGAGAGTTGATGTAGTAATTGTTATAATAATGTATAAAATATTGCTGCTATATAAATTGTAATTTAATCATATTTTGTTTTTAATTTTCAGATGATCACTGATAATATATTGAGTTTTTGCTAAAGTTTCATATAAGTCAATGCAACAAATGAATGATGTTTGTTTTATTTTAACTTAAGTGGTTGCAAACGTCTGTCATTTATCACATCATGGGAAATGTGATAAATGAGGGAAAGGTTTCCTCCAATTACAAAGCTGACAATGCTACTTAGTACATGAATTCATACATACAATTTTGATGTATGAAATGACCAAATAACTGCACAGATCTGACCATATTATATACATTATATCACTATTATACTTCTCACTACTTCATTAAAATAATAAAGGGGAATTCAAGAACCTGGTGTTTAATAACACTGCTATATATTCAGTTAAAAAAGAGTATAAAGAATAAAGTGGTAAAGGGTCTATATTACTGGTACTTTCCAAAGGCCCATTGACTCATCATATTTCCGATTTTGCTGCAGTTTTCAACAGTTTTGTAATGTAACCACAAGGGAGCGGTGTTGACCTCAGTCATTTAAAGGACACATGGTTTCCGCATCAGTTCATTTTAGGAGTACACTGTAAATCTCAGCACAAGTTTTGAGGTGTCATCTTTGTCTTAAATCCACAGTCATAGCTGGTGGAACATCTCCCTAACTCTCGGCTGAACGCAGGAAGTTCACATATTTATTAAACTTATTTAAGGAAAGGAGGTTGTTCTCCTCTATATCCAGAGTTCCAGCCTAGGGTGTTATTGATTTGCAGAGCAGTAAATTACTAATCCATAGTCGATGAGGAAGTCAAGTCACCTTTATTTATAGAGCACTTTAAAAACAACACAATTGGGTAAAGTGCTGTACGCAGACAAAAACAAATAAAACACGTAAAAACTTAATAAAACAGTAAAAGTAATAATACATTAAAACAATAAAAGCCAACCTCTTACATAGTGTTAAAAGGCAAAGAGGGGGAAAAAATGCTTTATGAGCAGATGTAACAACATTACAGAGGAATTTACTTGAACCCTCTCATTTTACTTCCGGTTCTGGGACACGGTGACCGGAAGTGAAAGTTTTGCATTTGGCCTGTCTTCAACCTCAAGTTGCACATCAACTTGGAAGAAATAAAAATACACGAAGATGCCTCGGGTTTACGTCGGTAAACTTAGCTGCCATGTTCGAGAGAAAGACATTCAAAGATTTTTCAGCGGGTACGGAAAATTACTAGAGGTCGACCTGAAAAATGGGTAAGATTAGCTCTTTCCTCCATCAGCTGAATTAAGCTAACAGTTAAGCTAATGTCAACACTTCACTATCGTTAAGTTACTTGTATCGGTGTAATATTTGCTCTTCCAAACAAAGCAGAGAAACTACACTGGACTGCAGTCTATAATCTCATTATTGTATAAGTACAAGTACCCTTCATCGTGACTTTATCAGTTAACGTTAACCCAACGCTATCAGTGTTTTCCTTGCTAATATTAGCAAATTAATGTTGGCGTCATTTCCAATGGAATAGTAAAGTTCTGAGGCAATTAGATAAATTAATAAGATATGGCATTATTAAAGTAATGAATAAATAATTACACTAATAACTAAAATTAACAATGTATTTTATAAAGCTGCATGAGTATTTTTATTCGTACTGCTTTAAAATTAAAAATGATTCTAGAATAATTCAGTTGTTATGTATTTTTATTCCTATTTCTCATTACTGTCATCTTAAGAGCCAACAAATGGAGCAGAACAGTATTCAGATTCAACCCATTTACATCGATTATTATTGTCTTTCTTATGGTTGTGAAAAGTCCATCGCCTGTACATGGAAGATTGGATACCCTTTGTTAGAGCTGCCCAGATTCTCTAGTAGAGAGTAGAATTTGTTTTGATGATTTTGAGCTCCACTCTGTGTTCATCATTAACAAATTCTGATCCAGATGTTTTCATTTCCAGTCAGTCTGTTATTTTATCCTTCTGTGAGAATGCTGTCTTGGTGACTATAACTGTAATTTGAATGACATTGTACTCCATAGTTATATCCTTGGTGAAGTATTTGTCCTATCCTACCCTACTTTCCCTTGCAGGTATGGATTTGTGGAGTTTGAGGACATGCGAGATGCAGATGATGCTGTGTATGAACTGAATGGCAAGGAGCTGTGTGGAGAGCGAGTCGTCATTGAGCATGCCCGTGGGCCACGAAGGAATGGATATGGCTACAGTGGACGCAGTAAGTTCACCAGATCATGTTACAACACATAACTGAAAATAAGGGATATTCTAATCAAACTTTGCAAACTAGCTGGTATTATGACAATTGTCTGTTTAATGTAGTGTCAAAAAAAGCATTGTGATTATTTGACACTCTTTTATGATATTTCTTTGTTTATGTTCACAAGTATGTCCACAGCCACCTACTGAATTAAACTGTCAGGTTCATTCTGTTTTGCAGCAGCGACAAACATATCTGTGTGGTAAAGTCAATCCCTTAGTTGTAGCATAGATGTTAAAGAAGGTAAGACTTATGAAGCTGCGTTGTCTCAGTCTGAAGCCAACATTAACAAAGTGCTTGATGTCTCAATTTGAAAGAGTCCGCTGCGGGCTGAGTCCGATGTCCATTGAGGGTTAAGATGACTGACTGCCTGACCTGTTTGGCGTGGGCTTGCCTCTTACAATGTGTGTGTGAGACGTTTGCCCTTTGACCATTGGTTGACATAACCGGAAGCCATGACGACAGCCTCCTTTTCCAATAGACCAGGGTGATGGATGATCCAGTTGGTTTTACTGTTGCCACACATGTTGCAGAGGAGCCGAGCCAACACCTGTTTCAGCCATTCATTTGGCTGCCAGTACTCTGTAGTAAAACAAAGAGTTTTTGGTAGGTGTCATCTCTGTCCTATTGAGTACAAATGGATAATATGCCAGGATTACTGTATTGTTTAATGAGATGTTTATGCTCACTACATCTGGAAGATGTGACTGTAATTCACATGTTGTTATCCTCATAGCATAATTGCCTAACTCATCCACAAATGGACAAAAGTATTAGGACATGTTGAATTCAGGTGTTTCTTTTCTCCCAGGGGTCTGGGATCCAAAACAATAATGACTAATGTCAAAATATAGTTTAATATTGGGATAAATATTATTGCATTGGTTAGTTTGGTTTGAATTGTTATCTTTGTTTCCAAAATGCCTCAGAGATGGTTTTAACTTTAAGGTTATATTGTTATAAACTATATGGACATAAATATTTGAACACATCATGTCTACAGCTGTAAAATGTCCTGTTCATGAGGATTTGAGATAAAACATCAATATTAATAATAAATAGGATATTTATCCCAGTATAAAACTATATTATGACATTTGTGTTTATTGTTTTGTATCCCAGACCCCTGTTAGAAACGAAACACCTGAATTCAACATGCCCACATACTTTTGTCTATATAGTGTACAAGTAATTATGCTATGAGGATAACGATATTTAAAATGTGTTTGTTTAAATGGTTATGCCACAGTTTTTTTTCTCTTATTGTCAAACTTGCCTTAGTGCCATGTCCCAGTTTTTTCCAAACTGATCACACAATGTGATTTACGAACGCACCTGAGCACATCAGTTCACTTTTGGTACAAAATCCATTTCAACTGCTAAAGTACGTCATATAAAGTCACTCAGGCTGCATTTACTCTTAACATTTGCTTTCAAAACCACCAGACATCTGAGCCAGGGGATCTAAACGTAGAAACTATTGCCTGCCTGGTCACAGACTCACCTACCAACTGTAAACCTTGACAGAAGTGAGTTGCAGTCAGCTGTGAATTGATATGTAAAGATAAACCCAGGCATCCAGAGTGTTGCTGAATAGATTATTTATGTCCCTAAAGTGGAGTCCTCAGGTTTGTAACACAGTTTGGGTGTAAGTACATTTTTAACTTCCCTGTTTTTTTTCGAAGGTAGCAGTTACAACAGCTGGAATCGCTCTGGCAGGGAAAAGTATTGCCCACCTGTCCGCACTGAACACCGCCTTATTGTGGAGAACTTGTCCAGTAGGTGCAGCTGGCAGGATCTAAAGGTGAGACTGAATGGATGGAACTGATTGTAGATGCAGCACAAACTGTTCAAATTTAATAGACTGATTTTGTAGTGTTTTTTTATTAGCATTTTTTTATTAAAAAATAAATTTTAATACTTAGCACTACTGTCTAGGTGTTGCTCAAAGATGGAATATTTTCTTGTCTGGTATTTAATATGTTGCTGTTTTTGTTCAACCTGCTGACCAGTTTTGATTGGATCTGAAAAAAAAACACGTTAAAGGCAGGTCTGAACGGGACCAATGATACGATTTGCTGTTGTTGTAAACAGTAAACAGAGTGAAGCTCTAAAATCTGTGAAAATGTCACTTCATACAGCTTGAGATTTATAGGACAATCTATTAATCTCAGTGCACAATATTTTAGGTTTCAGGCTGAAGTTGATGAATTCATTTATATTGAGTCACTTAAACAGTTGACACAGTTTCTACATCATCCTCACTACCTTTCTGAGGGTTAAACAGTTCAGAAAATGAATGATTGAATGGATCTGTGCTATATAAAATTGGGAAACTGAATTAATATCCGTCTTATTTGCAGTTTAACCCTGTAATAATAAAAGACTTCAGACTTCCTTTATTGTCATTCAATAATGCACCGTTTGTACATATATTAAACGAAATATCGATGCATGGCTCAGTATCAGTAAAATTAATAAAACTGGTCCTGTTGGAAACAAAAGGACGATCAGGTTTGGTTTGATCCTCTTAAAATGATGCAATTGTTACATTCTAGGATTTTATGAGGCAAGCAGGTGAGGTCACCTATGCCGATGCTCATAAAGGACGGGCCAACCAGGGGGTCATTGAATTCCGATCCAAGGCCGACATGAAACGAGCCGTGGAGAAGCTGGATGGAACGGATATCAATGGGAGGAAGATTCGTCTGGTGGAAGACAAACCTCGGCGCCGGCATTCTTATTCTGGAAGCAGATCCAGGTCAAGTCTAGTCTTAAATTAAAGTAGTAGTCTTATGTATGCACGCTCTTTTGGCTTTCATTGATTTTATTAAATATTTTCTTTTAATGTTTTGCATTTACATATATATATATATATACATATACACACACACACAAAATATTGCTGTCACTCATTACTGTCACATGTATATTATGCACATCACCTCTATATTCTGCATATTTGACACTGGACTCACTTTTGTGTGGGTGTGTGCATGCATATTTTTTACTTGACTGTTTTTACTTGCATTGTCTTTTTTACTTAACTTATTTATACTTATATTTTTATTCTTGACTGTATAATTAATTTGTGTATTTTACTTGAGCACCTTACAGAATGTAAAACCAAATTTTGTTGCACCATGCAATGGTATTTTACAATGACAATAAAGCCTATTCTATTCTATTCTATTCTATTCTATGTTTGGCCCACAGGTCTCGTAGCAGGCAAAGATCTCGCAGTCGACGAAGCAGAAGCTATCGCAGCCATTCCAGGTCTCGCTCACAGTAAGTGCAACGATGGTGTAAAACATACAGATTCACAGGATAAACCTCTACTAAATGTATATGTTGTTTTTTTGCAGATCTCGATCTCGTAGCAAACTCCAGTCCCACTACAAGTCAGGACGAAGGTCATGCTCTACATCAAATAAAAAGTCAAAATCCAAGGAGAAGTCTTGTGCTCGCAAGTTTCACAGCACTTCTAAGAGCAAAAAGTCTCAGTCTCGCTCAGGCACTCACAAATCATGCTCCAAGAGCTCATCAAAACTCAAAGCAGAGCACCAATCTCGAAGAGACTCCCAGGAGAAGACGTCCAGGAAGAGGTCTCGTAGCCGATCTCGGTCTGAGAGCAGAGATGAAAAACGTGCCTCAAAATCTCCAGACTGTAGATATTCAAAGTCTCCAGTCAAGATCTCTGCATCCAGGTCCAGGTCCAGGTCCAGGTCCAGGTCCAGGTCCCGGTCTCCCTCTCGATCCAGATCAGCCTCACAAGATTGACGGTTTCTGTCAAAATGAGAATGGTTTAAATCAGATCTATGATGACATCAAATCTGAAAAGAAATGTCCTGTTTACAACTGACCGGGAGGTTCTGCTATTTATACTTTTATGATGGTCTGTTACTGTTCTTTTTTGTGAGTAAATTATCAAAAAATGTTCAATTGATTGTACTCATGCAGTTAAAGCTCTGGGAGTATGTTTGTTTTTTGAAAATCCAAATGTTCCAATCCAGAAGCCACAGGGGTGAAAGCAACTCTAGTCTTTGATAAAAATCTCAGTATAAGCATATTAGTACAGGATTAGCGAGTGCATTTTAAAATAATCCATATTCGTCATTTGGAAAGGGCACTTTTGAAACCATCTCTATCACACATTTCTATGTGTCATCTTATTGTAATAAAACAACAGTAACTGTAAACAGTGTATGCCTCTTCCATCAAGGCTGTCACAGTCCACACTGTTGGGTAATAGATTTTTATTGGTAGAATGTTAACTAGTTGAATGTATTTTTACTCTTAGGTGACCAAACATGGTGGAAGTTCTAACAGAATGTCATGAAGCACAGACGGTGTTTTTTCTGTCTGTCCCGTCTAATACTTAGCATACAACGTCCTGAGTTATCAATGAGTTGAGATCAATATGTACACCAAAGTTTGCAAGCGAGCTCGGTGATGCTACTAGTCTGACAGGATAAAAAATTTGAAATTTTCTCCGCAACTACGAGGTTAAAATGTTACGAGATACTAGGACTGACTCAAATTATAGCTCTCTGGTCCTATTTACCGGTTTAAACCGTGAAGCGCAGCTGAAAACTCCGTTAAACCTATCAGACATGATTTACGCTAACGTCGCTTGGTTGCTACGTAGCTAGCGCCCATAGTAACCATTCTTTCCCACAATGCATCACTAGAGAGGAGCGCTTGGAGGTAAACGCTAATCAAATTAATGACACTGCAAAGATTAACAAGAAATGGGTTGGGTATTATTGCGTAATAGTGATGTTAGTTCTTAAATCACATATGTAGACAAGTACGCCATTTTTAGCAAGAATTAAAGGCCAATGTAGTGAAGCAAAACCAAGGTGTTAGCTACATGGCTAATGATTATGCTAACATTTATTTACAGTTTACTATGTTGTCGATGCTAAAGGAAGGGATTTATTAGTGTACCTGTACTTACATCTCTGGCTGATAATAATAATTGACACAGGAGCCTATCCAAAATATTTACATTTTAGCCTGTACTTACGCTAGCTAACAAAGTAATGATGTAGCTGTATTATGGTCGATGATATGGTTGATGTGTTTGTAGATACATGGACATACTTTACGTTAAGTTTGACTACACCGAAAATGGACAAGGACCAGCACAATACCGTGGTGTTTAATGCTTCCAAAAGGGAGCTGTTTACCACGAACAACGGCTACAAATCATTGCAGAAGAAACTACGAGCTCAATGGAAAATCCAAAGGTGAACTCAAGAGCAGGGCCACTTGCATTTTCTCAAATTGCTAAAAATCTGAATAGTTTGGTGGGGAAAGTAATTCCCCAAATACTAAATAAATGTCTGCTTCCTGCAGCATGAAAGAAGAGCTGACTATGGAGAAGCTAAAGGGTGTCAAGTTGTGGATAACAGCAGGTCCAAGGGAGAAGTTCACAGCAACTGAGGTGAGTTATCGATTCAACAGGGTAACCGAATATTTATATAATCAGCTTCTATTTCATGTAAAACATTTGTTGCTACTTAATTTAGAAATTGAACAGACTGGGATTTTAAAAGCCGATATAAGAATGGTCAAAATGACTAACCACTGAAAATAATTTGACAGTTGCAAATTAACTGCTTTTTACTTCATTAGACACCAGGTAACTGTTGAAGTAAACATCCAAGTCAAAGAACTGCCAACACATATCAATACATAAACCTTAATCAGTGAAAATCAGACTTAAAGTCATGAACAAATAAATCTGGGGCTGATAATCAAACTAACAAATCAATCATTCAGAAATAAAGGTCATTCTACCTGTAGTTTCTATTTCATTTTCCACCAAAGACAGTTATTCCGGAGATACTTCATAAATCAACCAAACTAACTGATCAGCACTGATTGGGTGTCTGTCTATATCTACTTCAGTTCTGCATCCAAGCTTTAAATTACACACTATTGTCCCATTTAATGTCAGTTGGAATTACTGAAGCACTACCTCGACGGGGGAGGAAATATGCTTGTCATGCTCGGTGAGGGAGGAGAAATGAAATATGACACAAACATCAACTTTCTGCTGGAGGAGTATGGAACAATGGTCAATAATGGTGCGTAATGAAGTGTTTTCATTTGACACAATCTCTGTAACAAGAGGTGTTCTTATTGCTGTTGTGTTTAGTGTCTGTTTTATCCTTTTCAATAATACTGTAGACGCGGTTGTGAGGAATGTGTATTACAAGTACTTCCATCCAAAAGAGGCGCTTGTGTCCAATGGTGTTTTAAACAGGTTTGTATAGTTTGTTTATTTTTTTTCAATAAATCAGTATTCATACAGTATATCTTTACAGGGTACAGTTCTTCAGTTAAGTGGAACATGTACTCTATATAATGTACTAATGCAGTCTTAAACGAGCCTTATTCTTATTTAGAGAGATCAGTCGAGCTGCCGGTAAAGTGGTCACAGGGATCACTGAGGATGAAAACGTTGGAAACAATGCACAGTAAATTCTAATTTTGCACATTCAGTACCACATTCAGTGCTCGTGTTTGGGGGCTTGTTTGGAATGCAAGCTGTTCTGTTTTTTTGTTTTTGTTTCTTGTAGGGCTCTCACATTTGTTTACCCATATGGTGCCACTCTGAGTGTGATGAAACCTGCTGTGGCTGTTCTTTCAACCGGCTCAGTCTGCTTCCCCCTCAACAGACCTGTCCTGGCCTTCTATCAAGGAAAGGTCAGAGTCACAGTGTAATTCTCACATACACACCATATATATTCTGTATTATGATTTTAAACAATGTTTTTTTTTTGGGGGGGGGGTTTCTAATGAAGGAGGCTGGAAAACTGGCAGTGTTGGGTTCCTGCCACATGTTCAGTGACCAGTACATAGAAAAAGAGGAGAACAGTAAAATCATGGTGAGTCCAGTTGGCAGTTAATGTTTTAATGTTGAATCTGAATAAAGTTTATTTCTGAAGTCTTTCCCTTTGTATGGTTCCAGGATGTTGTACTGCAGTGGCTCATGACTGACATGATTCAGCTGAATCAGATTGATGCAGAAGATCCAGAGGTGAGGAAGTTCACAGGAGGAGGATATAATATGTTCCTGGAACATGCTAATGCATGTGGACCCTCAGACTGTAAGCAGTGGCTCTGTTCACACCTGGTATTCTGGATGATTCTATCAAGTCTATTGGTGTCACTGACTCTGATGCTGCTGCAAAAACAAACAGCCATAAACGAGAAAATGAAGAGGGAAATGTTCCAAATTTACAAACTCATCAACTAATTGAGACTAGAACAAACTAACTGTAGGTGTGAAATCCCCTTATGCTGACTTGTATATTATATTATTTGTCCTCTAGATTACAGATTACACCATGTTACCAGACACTGGGTGCTTGTCGGAGCAGCTGCGAGTGTGTTTACAAGAGGGCGATGAAAACCCACGGGACTTCACATCACTGTTTGACATGTCTCTGGTCAACCTGTCAACCGACACTTTACCTCAAGTCATCAGGTGAGGTCTGAACCTGAACTCTCTGTGTGCTTCATATCAGTGTTTTTAAGGCTGACTGTCTTTCCAGCGCCTACAAACAGCTTAACGTCAAATCTGAGCCGCTTCAGTTGATCACGCCTCAGTTTGAGACGCCTCTGCCACAGCTTCAGCCTGCGGTGGGCTTCATTCCTTCCTTCTCTACATTTAGTCCTAGTGTAATCTGCAGGTCAGTTGTATTGGAAAAGCTTCAAGGCTGACGGTGTTTTATGTTTCAGGTTTTTCCGCCTGCCTTAAGTGATTTGCCTCCACCAATGTTAGACCTGTTTGACCTGGATGAAACTTTCTCCTCTGAGAAAGTCCGTTTAGCACAACTCACCAACAAATGTAAGTTTATCACTGAAACTCAAAATGATGGAAGTGTATCAATCTAATCTTCTGCCAAAAGTAAAAAAAAAAACAGCTCATGTTTTATAAATGCCTTTAGATTCACCAACAAACACAGTGTGGTTTGGAAAAATTTCCTGTTAGAAAAGAAACACCTGAATTCAATGTGTCCACATACTTTTGTCCATTTGTGTATGAGTTAGGTAATGATGCTATGAGGCTAACAAAATGTTAAACACATGGTTTTTTTTGGCAGGTTACTAGTTCAATGAAAGGTGTTAAGTTTTGATATTTTTTCAGTATATAAACATTCCTGTCTCCAGGTACAGAGGATGATCTTGAGTTTTATGTGCGGAAATGCGGTGAAATTTTGGGAGTGACTGTGAATTTGGACAAAGATCAGAGAGATGCCAAGCACGTCTTGGAGCATATCTTCTTCCAGGTTGTAGAGTTCAAGAAACTTAATCAGGTAAAAGACAAAGCAAAATGTCCTACGTGCAAGATAATTATCTGAAGCCGTGTCTGATAATGTTCTTTTCCCGCTCTGCAGGAGAACGACATCGACACAGAGGCGCCTTTCAATCCGTTGTAAGATCTACGCAGCGTGTTGAACCCAGTGTAATAGATTTTCAACCCTTACTATTCTTGTCAGTTCATTAACTATGACCAAGTGGCTGTTGGTGTGTGGTGCAGTGGAAGCTGAGCTGATATCAGCATGGTACTAGGAGTCTGGATGTTGTACATAATGTATTTTTATCCTGATGCTCATACCTTTCTATGATATTTTGTTGTGTAACATTTTGATATTGTAAAAAGACTTCACAAATAAAGTTAATTCACTTTTATTCAAACATTCATTTTAAAAAGCATTTTGTTCAAGAAAACAACAGCTGTTTACATGGACCTTGCAAAACCATTCATTGAAGAATCACTCATGACAAGGGTATGGCATGATGCAGCTGGTTTCAAACACACTTCATCTTAATGTTAATAAATTCAGTGTTTCAGGCACCTTCAATTAATGGTCATAGTGGCAGATACAACACTGCACCAGTAAGTGTACAACCTGAAGACATACATCTGCACACAGGAGCCTTCTGCTTTTTTTCTTCTACATCAGGGGGAAACCTCTGCTAGTGAATGTGTGGACTGAGGCTTTGGACTCCATGTTGAATCCAAAGCATTGGAGTCCACGCTGAGCTTTGGACTCTCTGGTTTGATCAGAGACACGTCCCAGGAGATCTGAGAACCTACGAGGTCACAGTAGGACTGGTCACTGCCGGCGGCCTGTCTTTGTATCGGAAGGAACATCTGTGGAGTGGAGGACTTTCCCTGCAAAGGCACGGCCAGATAGGAAGCATCAGTCTCTGGAGTGTTGATGTGGGTCACTGTGGGAGAAATGGGATCCACGTGTGTGCAAACAGGGGTCAGAATGGACAGTCTGGCATTAGAGACATCAGCGACGGCATCATTTGACACTTGTGATGTTGATAGTTGTTCCAGTGATAAAGCTGACAGCAAACTCTGCTCCTCAAAAAATTTCCTGTCACACTCAGATGGAGATGAAATTTCAAAGCTCCTCAGATCTAAAAGGTAAAATGTTATACACTATTTTATTCCATCCATATGTTCTGACTGAAAGTAGTCTCAGAAAAACATAGTTCTCTTACCCTTGATGACAAAAGCTTTCTCCATGGTTTCCCTCAGCCAGTGAACAACCACTGAGCTCCAGGTGGGTTTTATACAGCTGAAGGTGTTTGTTAATTGACTCAGGTGAAGGTTAAACAGTCATCAGTTTGGAGGAGGCGCTCCATATTTTTTCATGGGAAAAAATATTCTAATTGCCTGAACAAAGTGGTCCCACCTCTATTTTTTTGCACTTTACATGAAAAACTAATATAATTTTTACAATTAATAATTGAACAAATAGTCTATGATATTGTTGGATGTTTAATGATTTTTGTTTAAAAATAATTGTATGAATATAGAATTGAGTCAGATCAATCACAAAAACAAGTTTTACTACCACCCTTAGTTCCCTTCTGTTTGGATTTGTATGCTGTAAACTGTTTTTTTATTTTGGGCACTTTACAGAGAATTAATAAAATCTCATTGTACTGCACTACTTGTGTTTTTCAGTGACAACCTGATTCTAATGCAAGTCTCAGTCATAGTCAATAAAATAGATTTGGATTACAATGAATGAACAGAAAGATCATTTATTCAAGAATTTTCAATAATAATAATACATTACTTCAATTTACCTTGATACTCTAAAGATTAGTTGGATAAAACTTAAAACTTTTAGTAATTTAAGTTGAGTTAATTTAAGTTGAATTTATTTATCGTATCTCGTGTTTTATTTTTATTAAGATACTGTGTCTTTTTTAATTGCATTTTGTATTGCGTTAATATTGTGTTTTTATTGTAAGTTTGGTATAAACTCAACCTACAGTTCGGTATAAGTAGCTGTCCTAAAAGTAATATTTTGAAGGTCCAGCCGGAAGTCTTATATGACTCTCTGTGGACCAACGCGCACCTGTACTGCGCAGCTACGTCACTGCTCGGTTTGTACTCCACAGAAGGGCGCGAGATAGAAACGGAGGAGCGCGGACAACCGGGCGGACCGCTCCAGCTGGTTTGAGGCTGCGACATTTTAACCCTGGACACAACAGCACCGGGTCTCCGCCAATACCACGGACCGTTTTACATTCACTATAAAGTCGAGGAATTCATCTTTATAATCCCGAGGTTTATATGTACGTGACGTGCAGCGGCAGCGGGACAAACCTCCGCCTGGTCGTCAACAGAAACCGAGGGAAATGTCCTGGTGGTCCCGAGGGTATGATGTTTACCTTTGTTTCCTAAAGTAACCGCAGCGCTGACTTTACTTAATTTACACAAATATATACTACATATAACGTGTTTTTGTGGTTTAGGGAAATAGTTGTGTTTCATACGTTACTTTGACAGTTAAAACGTGGTGAGTTCACGGACTCATGTCTATGCCGCCCTTTTCCGGACAATCACCATCATCAGGGTTTGGTCAATTTTTAACGCAGAACAAGGTTTTTTCTGATTCACATATGGATTCCCCCCTCAATTATAACCCCTAGGTTCAGCACACATGTTGTTAATGGCACAGTTAATGTGGCATCAACGTGGAGAGCATCAAAATGACCTAAATGTGACTGTTCCTTCATCTGATGGTTTCACTTGTCCCCAGTGGACATCTGAGGGAGTTTTGTCCTCTAGCTTTTTTGGATTCTCTAATCCAGGGGTGTCAAACTTCATTTAATTAGAGTCCAGGCACCACACACAGCCCAATATGATCTCAAGTGTAAAATACTAACAGCGGAAAAAGTAAAATTACATTGTGAAAATGTTTACATCTACAAAGCATCCTTCAAAAATGGGAATAACAAGAACAACCGCAAACAACCTGAAATTTCTCATGAAAAAAGTGCAGTTTTAACAATATTATACCTCAGATTATTGTTTACGTGTGTGTTACAATTTACAGATCACAGCGGATCTACAAATACACAAAACATTTGGTAACAGGCAGAATATTGGTACAATGACACTTGTTTCTCTTAAGACATTTCAGGCTGTTCATATTTGTTCAGGTTATTCACATATTCTGTGAAAGGATAGTTTGTAAATGTATACATTTTCATAAAATTTTACTTTCATTTATGTTTTAAAGAGAAAAGTTAGAAGTTGTCATTATTTATAGTTTATTATGATAGTATTTGACTGGTCTGACCCACTTAAGATCATATTGTTCTGTATGTGGAACCTGAACTAAAATGATTTTAACATACCGGATTGTCAATATCTCAGTGTAATTCATTTTGATTTTATTTTAAATCAAAATGGAGACAGTGGGTTTGTATGTGAGAAAATGAAACAACTTAGATTATCTTTTTTTGTGGTTTTAGGTCAAAGCATGATGAGTACTTGTCTGGCAGAGGTACAGTTGTAGATATCTGGAGGGAAAACATAAAAACATAATGAAATAGAAATAAAATAGAATATTTTCACCTTCAAAAGTGTTATATTAAGTAGAACAAAACTAAAATATTTGTTGTTTTAGGTGAAAATAAACCCTGAAAACAAAAGGGAAAATATGTATCAGCATAATTATTGTGATAAAAATTGTATATTTTGATAAATGTCATAGTTTTATTGCCCAATCCTGTGTGTGCTGATGGAAATGCTGGAACTCAGGCTGCACCTGAACCTTCTAACAACTCTGTTACAAGAATATAATAAACATTAACCAGCCATATACCGCAGTGTCATGATAGTTTTAGCCTCAGGAGTGTGTAGGTGTTATAGTCATGAAAATAAACTTCATAATCATGTTGTACTGCGCTGAGGCTGGACAGTGTTGAGGGTTAAAGTTAGCTTTAGCATTAGTGTCTGTTTGTTGCACATCACAGCTATTTTATTGTTCAGTGAGGATGGAGAGGAGGCCATGCATCAAGACACCGACTCAGACGTGGCAGAGCAGAGAGAAGGTGGAAAAGTCAAGGTGAAGTGGACTCAAGAGGAGGTGATTGTCATGACTCTTCCTGGTGATTCTCATGTCCAGTGTCTTAAATGAAGACAGACATAAACATGCTGATGTGTTTGCAGGATGACAAGCTCAAGGCCCTGGTGCAAAAACTGGGGACGAATGACTGGAAATACATCGCCAGCTACATACCAGTGAGTTTGTTTCTCCGGTAACAGGAATGTGACACCCATCATGGCTATGTTTAAAGGTTTATTTCTATGCGTGAGGCTTTTGATGGTTTTTATTCTGGTTTGTTTAGAATCACACTGAGCACCAGTGTCAGCACCGCTGGTTTAAGGTCCTGGATCCAGAGCTGGTTAAAGGTCCCTGGACCAAAGAGGAGGATGAGAAGGTGGGTGGATGATAGATGTGTGAATCTTCACTGGCCTCACAGTTGAATTTAGGGATGCACCGATCCACATTTTTTTCAATTCCGATCCGATCCCGATACCTGATTTTGGATATCGGCCGATACCGATACTATTCCAATACCAAGGCTCTGTTTGCTTTAATGGTTTTTTTTGGGCTTTTTTTGGGAATTCACATATTTTTAATTTTAATATCTTTTCTCATCACAGTTGATATACATTGGAATTGTTTTATTTGCTTGTGTGTATTTTTTTTTCTTTTGAAAAAAAAAAGATGTTTTGAAAACATTCAGAGATAAACAGCTTCCATATGTATTAATATCTTTTTTGTTCAAGCTCTGTGAAATAG
>JAPQRQ010000022.1:29167503-29177692 GCA_037367365.1 Apogon talboti
GTTGTGCGTTCGACTCCTCCTGAACAAATACGCAAAACGATGGTGAATGCAGTTTGATTCACACACACACACACACATTTCATATGTATTTAATCCCTTTGACACTAACATGTCAGTCACAGAAGGCTGCAGTAACGTCCTGAAACTTGCATGTTGTAAACAGTCCAGATATATGTGTACATTTTTTTGTACAATATATTGGACTTTTTTAACATTATACAAGCACATCAGACATAAATACACACGTACACACACACTTAACTTGCACCATGATCAATATGTCTAAATGATAAACTAAGGCAGAATACGATTAAAGTTGCACCTATTTTTCTGAAGATATTTCCGGTTGTTCACATTATTCCCATTTTTTCAAGGATAGTTTGTAAATGTAAATGTTTTCATAATGTAATTTTACTTCATGACATTAATTTCACTGTTATTATTTTACATGTCCGGCCCAATTTGAGATCATATTGTGCTGAATGTGGCCCCTCAACTAAAATGAGTTGGACACCCCTGATCTACAGAGTGCAGTTCTGGGTGGACTTAAACAGTCTGATGTCCACAGTGGTTTCCTGTGTTGTTCAGCGGCGCATTTCGGTAGAATCAGTCTATCACTGAACTTATTTAATTACTTTATACATGTCTACATTTGTTTTATTTTTGATGCAGGTTAGCATCAACACCTTATTTTCTGTCATTTTGAAGGTTTTCCATGTTAGAGAGGGAACATGTCGGCTGGTCTACGCTGCTGTGTCACTCTTAAACACACATACATTCCACTGATGGTTTGCTTCTTGTCGTCGACATAATCACCTCAGCGTTACATGTTGCAATCACAGAGTTCCATTGTTGGTCCGTTGGCGCCTGTAGTGGAGTGTGAAGTGCCTTCTTCAGTCACTTCCTCCACACAGATGTTTGTGTGCTGCTCCCAACCAACAGGAACTAGCTTTCATGTTTATACGTACAGATCCAGTCAGGTCTACATGTATTTGGACAGTGACACAAAAAATGTAGTTTTGCCTCTGTTACACAACCACAGTGGATGTGAAATGAAGCAAATCCAGATGTGTGGACGTTCAGCTTTAACTCAAAGGGTTTCACAAAAACATTGCTTGTTGTTATTATTAATATATTATCTGTTTAGGAATCACAACCATTTTACTCTAAGATTATTATAAATATGATAGTTGTTTTTAATACTTGAATGTAAACCCTTTGATGTCTGGAATTTATGAACATCAACAAATGCTGAGTTTCTCCCCATAGATCAGGGGTGTTAAACTTAGGGCCCGTGGCCCAAAATGGCCCGCCAAAGATTCCAATCCGGCCTGTGATGAATTTATAAAGTGCAAAAATTACACTGAAAATATAAACAGTCATATTAATTCATTTTAGTTCCAAACTTCAAAATTTTAACAATATTCTGACTATTACTAAATGTTTTGTGCCTTTTGTAGATCCACTGTGATGCAATGTTAAGGCATAATATTGTTAAAATGACACTTATTTTTATTAAATTTCAGGTTAGTCTCATTTTGTGTTTGGATAGTTTGTAAATATAAACATTTTCAACTTTTTCACAATAAAACAAAGAGAAACATTTGGAATGCTCATTCTTTATAGGCTATGATGTTATTTTACTGGTCCGGTCCATTTGAGGTCAGATGGGGCTGAATGTGGAACCTGAACTAACAGGAGTTTGACATTCCTGCCGTCGATGCTTTTCCAGGCCTTCACTAAAGTCTCCTTCAGTCGCTGCTTGTCTGTGTGTCTTTGCCCTCAGTTTAGTCTTCAGGAAGTGAAAGGTGACTGATTTGGCCACTAAAGACCATCCCATTTCTTCACCTTCTAAAACCATTGGGTTGTTTTTACCGAATGTTTTAGACGATTATCCACCTGCAGCACTGTCCTGTTGTCCAAATACTTATGGACCTGACTGTAATAAAATACACAGTAGACACTCCTCCTTTGTCTGGACACATATAGTCACTGAAGCTTTTTCCTTAAATCTTGGTGTCTTTGTTTCTTAGTCTCAGCACCGCCCTCCCATGAAGAAGGTGCGTAAATCCTTGGCTCTTGACGTCATGGACTCCCAGGTGATCCCTGCATCCAAAAGCAAAACCATGAAAACCGAATCTAAACCCACGGTAAAGGTAAAGCCCCACGTGTCCATGTGTTATTAACCCGTCTGTGCTTTTTCACACACCCTAAGTCTTGTACTTCTGGTTGGATCACAGGACGAGCCCGCGTTGGTTCCCCTCAACACCTCGTCATTTTGCAGTAAAGGACATGAGAACATCCTGGACCAGGGCTTCCTGTTGGGACCGAGTGACAGCGCCATATTTTCCAGCACAGTTGCCCCCACTCCAGTGAGTTTAACCTTTAACCTCAGAAGAATGTAAAGCAGGGGTGTCAAACATAAGGCAAGTGAGCCAAAACCAGCCCGCCAAAGGGCCCGATCCGGCCCATGGGATGAATCTGTGAAATTAAAAATTACACTGAAGATATTTACAATCACTGATGTTAAAGTCATTTTCATTCAGGTTCCACAAACATACCAATATGATCTAAAGTGGATCAGACCCGTAAAATACTGTCATAATATCCGATAAATAATGACAACTACAGATTCTTCTCTTTGTTTCAGTGTAAAAAAGGAAAATTACATGAAAATATTTACAAACCATCCTTTTAAAAAAAATGTGTGTAACCTGAACAAATATGAACAAACTAAAATGTCTTAATAGAAGTCAGTGTAATTGTACCAATATTCTGCCTGTTACTAAATGTTTTGTGTATTTGTAGATCCACTGTGATCTGTAAGTTATAATGTACATGTGGAGATGATAAAGTCCATAAATATCGTTAAAATTGTTCTAATTTTTTAAAAAAAAAGTGAAGTATTTTTGTGGTTCATGTTATTCACATTTTTAAAAAGGATAGTTTATAGACAGAAACACTGTCAGAATTTTACTTTTTTTGTTTGGAGTTGACATTATTTATAGTTTATTTTTGAGTGTGTTTACAGGCACAAAATCTTGTAAGATAAGAAATACATGAGGAAAACATAAAAATTGATGTGATTTCACTAACCGGTCGGTACTGGAATGATTCTAGTAAAACTTGTTTGTGATATCCATGCACTTTTGTGATTTTCATATGTTTTGAAAATGTTTCTGTCAGTAAAACATAATTTACTGTGAATTATGTATTCATTCATTCATGTATTTATTAAAGTGAACTTTTCTACAACACACAAAAGTAGACACGCAAGTATGAAAGTACATAAAGTCAAGATCTGAGGGGCAAAAAACAACAGTTTGGAAAAAGTCTGGAATGTTTATTTGGATAAAGATCAAGTACCCTGTACAATGAGTTTGCCTGCCCTTATATAAAGCCTCACACCTTTCTTTAACCTCTGTTTTATTGAGCTGTGATGCTTTTTCTCCTCAGATGTCTAAAGAATGGGAGACGGTCGCATGTGGACAAACTAAAGACCAGCTCATAATGACGGAGAAAGCAAGACGCTACCTTCGCTCGCTGAAATCCCACGCTCCCAGCCGAGCTCTGATTCTGTCCTGAAGCCTTGCTCAACAAGTTACAACATACACAAACCTTTGTTTTGTCACTGATGTTGTTTTTTTTTCCTGTTGTAATATGTGGTTTAACACAAATAACATGCCTCGTGTAGGTTTAGTACCATTTCTGATCTTTGTGATTAGCAGTCAGACCTTTTACAGCACAACTATGAAGAACCTGAGCAGGGATCATCTGACTGGTTTTAGATGTACAGTAGTATTACTTCACGGACCTCATGGAAGTCCTGAGAAAAAAAAAAAAAAACGAAAAAACATGGATCATTTTTATTGGATTCTTCTCAATGAAACATTTGGAGAAGAAAATGATGGCTATATGTCTGCTGTCAGTGGAAGACAGTTTTACAATGTATAATGCTTCTGTGTAATTTAACAGTTTAAAGGGGGAGGGTCCAAACACTCAGGTTGCACCTCCATGTCTATGCTTCCTTTCCATTACTGCTGAACGTGCAGTAAATGAGACGGGATGTTTGATAGTGTGAGTTGAGGAAAGGGGATTGATGTTGAAGATGTGAAGTGAACATTGTCCTGTTGTGAGATCCTGTAGTGTTTGTTCTTCAATGACGTACACGACACAGTGGACTAACCTCGTACTGAATCACAACGGGCATCTGAGATGGAAGTGTTTCTGCAGCGCACATCGATGATCAACAGTGACTGACTCTGAAAACCAGAATAATAGTGAGACCTGAGTATTTTTATAGTAGCTGAGATGCGATGCTTGCAGTATTATGTTTGTCTCTGTATGTAAATAATTATTGTTGTGTTTTTAATCATACGACAGTTAATGAGGTTGAATAAAAGATCAATTACCCTGTTTATCTAATTCATTTTTCTCCTTGATATATGATATAATAGAAATGTGATTTCTATTGCATTACATTTACTGTAAACCAACCTCAGAGACAGGATGTTGTAATAGATCCTCCTGGAAAATGGGCTTGATTAAAACATTCGCCTCTGTGGTAGACCTGTCTGCATTTTTAACTTTATAACTCAGTTTATTTGTGTCTTATTTTGGACATTAAATTTAGCCCATTTCAGCATAGGATAAAAGTTAACTTAAAAATAAATAGTTTTTAACAGCTTGAAATTATAATGTATAAATATCTTTAAAGTATGGGGGATTGTAAATGAAGTATACATATACAAATGATCACATCATTATTTGGAATAAACAGGATGAGCAAAACAGTGAAAATGGGACAAATTAAAACAAGGAAAACTATTTCACCACTGAACATTTTTTGGTTGAGAAGAATTATTATGCAGAAACAAAATTCTATGGTATAAAATAAACACTAAAACAAATACCTTGATTGACCAATGACCAAAATACATTTGTTTTTGATGTATATTAAATTTTCAGCCTGCAGCTTCAACTTTCTGTATGGAATACCTGAAATTAATTTAAACCAAAGGAATCTCAGCATTTACAACAAGAAACAACCTTGAAGAAGAAAACAAAAAATTCAGCTGTGCCTTGAAATCACACCTCAAATTATTATTCTTAAATAAATGTAAATTTCACTTATATTACAGTATAATATTTTAAAATAATTACAATAAAACTGTTGAATTAAAGGACTGAGACAACTGTATTGATGTTATGTATTGATGTATTAATTATTAATTTATTTGATTTACATTATCCTACTTTTTCTTTGGGACTTCTCATACCTTTTTGACCATTTGCTTGTTTCTGTCTGCTTTGATTACTAATGCTACTACTAATAATAATAATAACAAATTTGAAAATATGCTCTTATTTTGAGATTTCAAATAGCCAACCGGAAATTATACTTCTTTTGACGTAACGTGTCTCGTGACACCGGAAGCAAACGTCGGTTTTGGTGACGCTGCATTAGACTAATGACATGGACCGGTCCAGTGAGTGAATTTATCAGTTAAATGTCAAACATAATGCTCTAAATGTATATTATTTGTTCCTGTAATTACGCATTATATGCTACTATGTAACTGCCTGTTGTATAAATGGTGAACGCGTGTTACACGGTACATGAAATGTGCTTCTTCCTACTGACGTTAGCTAGCAGCCTCGTAGCTAATGAAGGAATGACTGCTAAAACAATGAATGAATGTGCACCGTAAAGCAGGAAGCAATACGGGATTCTAAAACAATGCAATTCTTTGGTGTTAAATACACTCTTCGTCGAACTGGGAGGTTAAGCCTTGTTGGTCGTGTGTCTGCAGGGTTGCTCGGGTTCTTCCTCCTCTTCAGCCTGACTCTCGCGGGGGTTCACGCGCTCACACCGGCGCATTACCTTTCCCTGTCGGATGTGGCCCGGCTCCAGACCCTCCTGGGCCAACAGTTCTCCAGCCTGGAATCTGCATACTACTCCGTTGTTGGTTTGACCAAGCTCGGAGCTAATGTTCCTGATCACAATGTACTAAAACGTGTTCAAATATAGGTCATATCATATCATTGACGACAACGTCTTAAAGCTGTGTCGCCTATAAGGCTGTAAAGTGTGTAAATGTGTCATATTTAGATAGTGTGTCCTGTCTAATAACCTGATGTGATGTATTTGTAGGACGTATGCCAGTTCCTCAAATCCCAGCTCGATCCCACTAGTGTTGACTCTCTCTTCTTTGCTGCTGAGACCAGTCAGGCCATTTCAGGATGTGAGGTATGAGACACACCTGCCTGTTCTGTTGGTTTATCATCCTTTATTGCATGCAGTTGTAAGCATTGACAATTAATTGAGTCACATCTGCAGGAGTAATCAATGTCAGTTATGTAAGCACAAAAAGGTCCAGATTTTGTGTGATACAATAGCAGAAATAGGAAAAATAACACAGAATGTATTATAAAATGGAGTATTTTAACAGAGAGAGGTCCTATATTAAACATTCTAAATGAAAGCCCCAATATTTTTTTAATTTATTTTTCTTACCTGTCCTGTTCAGGTGTTTGTCCTCCAGTATAAGTGTACTGGGGCCAGGAGTTGCTTGACAGTTTTGATCTAAGAGGGTTTTTGAACCTTTGGTCAATTCCCCCTATTGGTTGTATTTAGTCATTTTATTGCTGTCCGGATGTTAGCTGATGGAGAACAGGACAAGGTTATACGCAAACAAACATTGAGGCCCTGAAACAGAAACAAACAACTGGCAAAAACAAAACGGTAACAACAACAACAATAGAAGAACATCAGTGAATTGAAGAACAGAATAAATATGACAATAACCAGTATAAAACAAGTGAAATAAAAATAGCAACAGAAGAACATTTTTGTTTTTTTATGTTACTTTAATTTTGTTCATTTCACTTGACATTTCTCAATAAGTAATCTGAATTTTCCTTGATAACTAAGCCAGTCAAGTCAAACCACAGTATTGTCGTGCAATTTAATTTTCAATAGTTTTTCAATAATCAGGTCATGGAAACATCAAAAAAATGTCTCAGCTACACTAATCAGGCAATGTTAGTTATGTTTTAAGAGTTTTACATTTTATCATTTAATCCTTTTTTTTTCATATTTGGCATTCTATGGATGGCAAAGCAAAAATGTCATTGCACAGGGAGCGTGTTTCCTCATGTGCATATGACAAACACTTTGAATGTTGAACATCAGCTACCAAACAGTCAGTGTAATCTGTTGTGTTACACCTTAGATCCCTGTGTCCAACGAAACCCGCGACATCCTCCTGGCAGCGGTTAGTGAAGATTCCACCATGACTCAGATCCATCGGGCTGTGAGTGCGCTCAGCTCTCTGGGGCTTCCTCTTGCATCGCAGGAAGTTGTAGGCGCGTTGACGGCTCGCATCAACAAGGAGGATAATGTCATGGCGTGAGTTGGGTTGTTGGGAGGTGCATTAATATTCTGAACAGTGAGTCCTGCTGTGCTCATGAATTTACAAGGCTCATGTGTTGTCTTTGTGCAGCATCACCTTGGCTTTGCAGACTGCAGCCCGTCTGTCCCAACAGGCAGAACTTGGAGGAATACTGGAGGAAATAGAGGTGAGCACTTTAACGTCCACCAGGTGGTGCTGTGTCCATGTCTTGTCTTTTACATCTGGTAATTCTTTTGCAGACAGAGACAGATCTCTCCTTTGCATTTTAAAGTTTTTAAATAATGATGTTTGATACCGCTGGTTTAATTTTTGATGCAAAACTGAGGAAAACACATTGTGGTTTTGCACACACTTATGCTTCTATATGTATAGATGCTTAAACGGTATATTATTTAACATTGACACATGAATATAATTAAATCTTGAGTACTGATAATTAAAACCATTGCATAATTAGACATTTGCAACTAATAAACAAAATGTGACTCAAACAGGATGATCTCAGTTGAACAAATTTAACCCCAAAATGAACCTCATGTTTTCTAGAGGTATTCATTGTGTTCACTGTGGCTTTTTTTTTGGATTTACTTTGTTGCTGCATTTGTTTAAATTTGAATAAAGCTGCTTAATGTCCATTGGTTTAATCAGCAGCTGCTTAGTTGTGTCCATTCATCGTAAAATTGTAAACTGAAACGTAGATGTTTTCTTCTGCTTTACTTCAATTATTTCTAATATATTGTTTGTTTGTCTGTGTTAATAGCAACCTCCATAATTATCTCTGTGATTAAGTTTTTTGTGATTTTTATTTTGATTACTTTGATCTGTACTCAAAGAAGTAGAGTCATAGTTCACACGACTACAACAGACGGAAGGAAAAGTAGTCTTTAGACACTAATGATGGTATGGTTACTTTCTACTGTTTCCCCTTTGGATTATAAAATAAACCTTTACTCTAAATGACCAAGTTTAGATATTGATCCTTTAATATGACAGTCAGTCCTAGAACAGGAAACGCTGGATGTTAATATTTCAGCATTGATCCCATTTACATGCACACTAATACACCGCTCATTATCTGATTTCTGGAGTTATCAGCTTATTATTGATCATGCAAACAGTATAATCTGATATGTTTTATCAAGTAACGGCAGTAGTCTGATTATAATAAATCAGACTAACACACCTGGATTTGTCCCCAATGTCTTCATGCTTGTATACAGGTTTATCTGATTTATTTGGTACTTTTACCTATGAACATGTGTAAAAACAATTAAAATTGTAGAAAATGGAAGATACGTAGTGAAATGTGAGCAGATGACAATAACAGGAAGTATACCATCACTATGTATGTACGAATTCGGAAAGGAATAGAATAGATACATTTATTGTTTGTTCCAAGTAAAAACAGAAATTTCTCTTTTGTCACGGTTGTTAGGCAAGGTTTAAAAACCAAATCCAGGCATTAAAAACACCCCAACACATTCAAAAACACAGCACAACAGATAAAAACATGTCAAATCCAATAATGGACTGTAGCGTCTAAATCAGGGTTTATGATTTTCATATTTAAGTTCACCTAAACGCCTCATATCTGATTATTACAATTCTCTGATTACTCTGTTATTGTAGTTTTCTGTTCATGTAAACAGACTTCATTCATCAACCACATTGTTCTTTTTCCCCTCAGGATCTGACTGCTCGTTTAGATGATCTCGGTGGAATCTACCTCCAGTTTGAGGAGGGGCTCGAGGCCACGGCCATGTTTGTGACTGCTGCCTACGCTCTGTCTGATCATGTGGATATGGAGCCCCCTCTGAAGGAGGTACGAGCTATAACTGTCACAGGATTTCAGGTCAATCAATAAAATTGGTCTAAACCAGACTCTTAAGCCAATTTACCGACACCAATCCGCTGTTGAGAGAACATACTGGTAGTAGGAAAAGGAGAGCACAAGCAGCGCTGGTTCTAATCACGCCCAAATTACATAGTTTTGTCTTATTTCATGATCAAATGAACAAAGTTTTTTCTGACATAGATACTTGTATTGGTGAATAACAGTGGCTAACGCCCCCCATTTGTGACTAAGCACCCCCCTCTCAGCTTTCTCGTTCAAAACACCCCCCGACATTGTCCAAGTGCCCCTTGGGGGTGGTACCGCCCCCGTTGAGAAACACTTCTCTACACTTCTACTAAAGTATATTTGTACATGTGATGGAGGACACTCTCTGCTCCCTCAGGATCAAGTCATCCAGCTGGTGAACTCCATCTTCAGCAAGAAGTCCTGGGACTCCCTGGCCGAGGCCTTCAGCGTGGCGAGTGCCGCCGCCGCTCTCTCCAGCAACCGCTTCCACGTTCCGGTGGTTGTGAGCCCTCAGGGTCCGGCCACAGTGTCCCACAGCCAGCCGACACTACAGGTACAGATGTGGAATATAAACCCATTCACCGTCCTGGGTAATGGATTTGACCGGCCTTGTATTGACGCTGTGGTTTTGTCTGATTGGCAGCTCCTCGTCACTGATGTCATGTCTCAACCCCTGGCCTCAGCGAATGTTCTGGTGGAGTCTGCATACGCTGTGACCTCCAAAAGCATCATTCTCAGCCAGGCACCTTTCACTCTCAATGAGTACGTATCATCACAATCAGAACACTTTATTAATCCTAGGGGGAAATTAGTGGGTGTTACAGATGTTCCATTCAAGTAGAATATAAAGTAGCAGGAAAGAAATTATCAATACAACAAGAAAAATGTGTGCGTAATATGTGTGTGTGTGTGT
>JAPQRQ010000022.1:29197653-29209151 GCA_037367365.1 Apogon talboti
CCCATCTCCTCTCTCCTCCCCTCTCCTCATCTCCCCTCTCCTCTCCTCCTCTCCTCTCCTCTCCTCTCCTCTTTTCTCCTCTCCTCTCCTCTCCTCCTCTCCTCTTTTCTTGTCTCACTGTTTCAGTTCAGTGGAGGTCACAGTAAATCCTTCTGTGTTGATCCAGTGTGATTTCTGTAAAGGGCTCTTTAAATCAGAGCGTCCTCCACAGACCTCTGTCAGTGGAGCTGTTTTTTGGAGCAGGTTCAACAGTCTGTGTGTTTGGAACTGATGTGAAGTGTTTCGGTGGTCTGACCGTAGCTCTGCTCCGTCCCTGTGGGGGCCGGTGTCTTCCGTCTGCTCAGATGGATTCTGTATGGAAGACGTCATCAGGATGGACGTGTCCCTCTGTCCGAACCTGAACAGGACCGTCACCCGCGTCACTGCAGGACATGGTCTGACTGAACTGCAAACCCACTGCACCTCCTTTTACTCACAGATGTGACTCCAGTGGAGTGTATAGTCAAAACCCTCCTGTTCTAGCAGCCTTTTATTAAAACACACCTTCTGCCGCTGTTCAAACGCTCTGCTGAAGTCTTTGGAATTGAAAAACGGTGAAGAACACCGACTTCTTGACCCTGTTTAGCATAAAAACTGCAAAGCAAACAGTAAAAACGACTCTGAACCTCAACATTAGGACCCAGATGTCGTCCCTCAGTCATTCACTATGTGTCCAAAAGTATGTGGACAGGTTGAATCCAGGTGTTTGTTTTCTACCAGGGAAACAATACTGACTAATGTCAGAATATAGTTGGTGTTGGATCAGTATCATGGCATTGGTTAGTTTGGTTTACATTGGTATCGTTGTTTCCAAAATGCATCAGAGACGGTTTTTACTTCATTTATATCAACATTGATTTTGCTTTCTTTTTATCCATGACTATGATTTTAAATGTTCTACCATCTACCATACCATGTTTCTAAACTATATGGACAAAAGTATTGGGACACATCATGTCTACAGCTGTGAGATGTCCTGTTGATGAGGATTTCAGATAAAAACATCAATATTTCCTTAAATGTTAAAGAATATTGTCCATATAGTTTATTTCCACCAGGTTTCAATCCATGTTAAAAACTTGTCAAGAATAACATTTATTAAAGGTACATTTATCCCTTTAACTCGTTGCTTGTAGTTTCATCTCAGTAGCTGTTTATTAGTCATTATACTGTCAAATCCATATTAATGATGTATTCAGCATGACCACATTCTACACCTATTAGACAGTTAACAGCTGGAACAATTATATCAGAGACTATTAATGATTGGAGATTTGTAGAGTTTAATGGTAGATTTTTCTTCCTCAGTGAGATGTGAAAAAAGTAGATGGTTAGTTGGTAGAAAATTATTATTTACAGTCAGAAGATGAAAAATATTTTAGAAATTTAGAGGTGGAACACTTAAAATCATAGTCATGGATTAAAAAAAAGAAAAATATTGATATAAATGAAGTAAAAAGCATCTCTGATGCATTTTGGAAACAAAGATAACTATTTAACCCAAACTAACCAATGCAATGATATTGATCCAATATAAACTATATTCTACATTAGTCAGTATTGTTTTGGATCCCAGACCCCTGGGACAAAACAAACACCTGGATTCAATGCGTCCACATACTTTTGTCCACATAGTGTATATTGTGTCTTATTAGACTTGTTCATGTCAAATTGTATTTAAGCAGAATGAGCCTTTTACAGATCAATAATGGTTTCATTTCTTTTTTCTTTACCTTCATCCACATTCTCCTGTATTTCTAACAAACCAGTGCACATTTCTTGCATAAATACTCAACTAAAACACTGAAATATTGACTTAACCATCCACTAACACCACATATAACTTTAAAAACCATAATTTTCAGTCAGGACTCACCTAATGGATGGATAAAGCGGTGATCCTGATATAGACATAAACAGGCAGCAAAGCAGCAGCAGTGCAGCTTTTCCCATCATCACAGCCAGGCAGTCCAGAGAAGAAGAAGAAGAAGAAGAGACAGCTGGAATAAATGACAGGAGTAGAAATTATATTAGAAAAACCGCTGAAACCACAGTTTTCCCTTCAACCAGCCTCATCCCTCTGCTGTTGGCGCTGGAGGTGCAGAAGGTTAGAATATATTCTATGACGAGAGACAAAAAAAAAAAAAAAATATGTTGACCAAATGTGTTCTGAATGGTCCAGTCCTGTATTTTATGAGCGTTGGCACCTATAGCTGTTGTGAGATGAGTGGGATCTTCCTGGAGTCCTGGTGGTTACTCTGTGTTCTCCGCTCTCGTCATCTCTCACCGCTGTGAAAACTCTTCAGACCGACTGTTGGCTTCCCCCTCGTCCATGGTCAGTTTATACCCAACCTGGAGCTCCCAGTCACTCCCACTTCACACATGACCACACTCTCCCTCTCTCACTGAGCTGAGCTGTGGCTCCCTCTTTTCCCTTTTTGTCCCCCAGTGTGTCTTTTAATCCTAAATTATCATCATCAAGTTAGTCTAAGAGTGTACGTGTGTGTTTTTTCTTTATTCAGCATGAGGATAATATTCAAAACTAGGAAGATGGGACTTAGAAATGCAATGGTAAAGGGCGAAATTCAGTTGAAAAGACTGAAAAAAGTATGTTGCATAAATGAAGAGAAACTACAGCATTACATGTCAGAGGAATAGACATAAATATCTTAAAAACAAAACAAATCATAAAAATACAGACAACCAGGCAGAGAGCAAGGAACCACAAATACATTTCTATTTTTTCCCCACATATTTTAGAGGGTTGTTGTCATTAGTATTCAGTATTTCACACTTTAAGAAAAATTTAATATCAGTGTACCATAACAAATAATACTAATAAAAAAATCCTAAATATACAATAATCTATCTGTTTCTTTTCGTACTGGTTTGACATTTAAAACTGAATTATCTGTTATTATACTCTCACTGCTAATAATTACTCCCTATAAAATATATCACTGTAAATACTGTAATAATATTCTCTTTTAGCACTATTATGGCTTGTTATGTGATGTTGTGTTATGTGTAACTTGTAACTCTTTTCTTTATTTTGTTTTTTTCCGTTTTATCTGCCTGTTCTGCTGCCTCTTGGTCAGGTCGGGGTTGTTAATGAGAACTGGCTCTCAATTGAGCTACCTGGTAAAAAAAAAGGTAAAATATTTATTAAAAATAAATAAATAAATAAATAAATTCAATAATACAGCTACAATGAGGTATTTAACAACATACTGTAGCTCTTTGACATCCTTCACGCTCAAGTAGAAACTAGTGGTAAAAACTAAATCGAACGTCTAATGTCTGTACAGTAATACTAATAATAATTGTTGACAAAGTAAAATAAAACAACAATGTGCTCCCACATTTTGTTACAAGAATGGATGCATAATGGTCGGTATATATGCGCCCTGAAACAAATAGAAGTAAAAGGACTCACATATATTTATTTCTTTGATTAAACAAAGGACACAAGAGCAGTATATCACTGCAGGAGCTACCGTACACTACTCCTCATATTTATTTAAAACTTTTGACTTTATTTACCGAAATTGTTCACCAATTAACAGGCGAATTACTAATTAAAAATATTTTTGATATCTCCCGGAATTTTTATATCTACTACGTTTTTCAGACGAACTTTAAAGTTGGAGGTACGCAAGGGGGACGTATTTAAGTAACGGACCACCAAAATATAAGAGAAGTATCTGTATTGTATTTCCGGTTTTGTGTAGAAAGTTGAGTCATACAAATTTTTAGACGATATGTTAAAGTATTGTCAACGTATTAAAATAACTCCTGACATTTCCAAATTACCAAACGTAAAATCATCTATTTTTAACCTCCTGAGACCCTGGAGCCCCACAGGATTTTGAGTTTTGGCTTTTTTTAATTAAATAATTGCTTATATTGGAAACATCATGATGCAACAGTTTTTTCAGATGCATTCTTAAAAATTTTTATGGAATGTCATTTGTGGTGGACAGTTGTTTCTTTCTTTCTTTCTTTTTTTTATAAAGCTGTGAATTTCTTGTCTTCATATGTGGACAGTGGGTCCTAGGCGGTTAAAGGCGTTTCACGTATTTTACAGGTCAATAATACAGTCTACTGTCATATTTAACAATTTATGACAGAGAATTTAATTATATGCTTTAGGAATACATCCTGTGCTATGTTCGCAAAGCACAATATGTTTGTTTTTTATAGGTTTCTGTCGTCGCTTCGAGCTGTTGTGATACGTAAATGGTTCCGCCATCTTGGACCGGTCAAAACTAATCCATAAACACAGAGAAGTAAACTGGGAGCTGCGGTTTTTACTTAATTAAAACCACTATTACGTTATATTCCTCAACCAATTCCAATATTTGCCTCAGATATATTTTGTCAAACATCTTCTTCCAGCACAGATAATTAGATAATTGAATATTAATCTCTTTTTTAAATAGGTTTAGAAACCCGTTCATTTGTCCATATTTTGACCGGTCCAAGATGGCGGCGGCACTAACGTACGATTCTGAAACAGTTACATGAAGATTCATCTTTGGGTTTTAAGAAATCTTTGGTTCTTATTTCCACATGACACAACTACTTGAATGACATTTGGCCATCGTAGTTAGTAGCTACTCGTATAGTAGCGCATTTAATTAAAATATATGAAACAAAATGGGAGGAGGGCGGGTGTTAGCAGCACCGGGATGCTAGCTACAATATAAATAAACTGCATTTACTAAGCTAATGTGGTTAGCTACAAGCTAGCAGGTGAAACATGGAATACCTCAGGACTGTAAGAGCTTTATTTTCTGTTCCCAAAGTGTGGACACCTCTCAGATGTACCAGACACTGCTCTAATTTAGCCATAAACAACAACAGTGCCACTTCCACAGAGAGGAAAGCGACGTTAGAGAAGTTCAAGACTCAAATATCTTCTGGTCCAAGGTTTCAGGACTTTATTAGAGGAGCTTCAGCTCATCAAACCTCTGTAGCTCAAGATGTTGAGATGTTCTCAGATAAAAGCAGTTATCTGTCTGAAACCTCGGAGATGGGGAATTCAAGGAAAGGTTGGTATAAATATTACAGTAACAAAGTGAAATGAGGATGGTGGAGACTCAGAGTTTGTTTCTTGCAGTGTATTTTGAAACCTACGGATGTCAAATGAATGTGAACGACACAGAAATAGCCTGGTCCATATTACAGAAGAAAGGATACCAACGCACAGGCAACTTAAAAGAGGTACAGACAAAATCCTAATAATTTATTATGCACATGAACATGGCTTTCAGAAGTTTAACGACTGTCTGTGCTTGCAGGCAGATGTTGTCCTCCTGGTGACCTGCTCTATAAGGTAAAAGACAGAAACCCAACTTAAGAAAAGATATACGTTATTGATCCCACAAGAGGGAAATTCACATGTACAGCAGCCCAAGACAATATGCATCAAATACAACAGAAACATAAAAAAGAAAAAATATATTTAAAAATGTGTTAAAGTGACAAAAAATAGCAATAATAATAATAAATAAAGTAACAAGTGTGACTTTTATAAGTGTGGAAGTGAGTGACGTTTACAGATGCAAAAGTCTGTTGAGAGCAGGATGTAATTCAGGCCAAGCTGCTGAAGTTTCTTCCCTGTTAAACTGACATTCTAAACTTATCATACATGTGTTTGTCACCTAAATCCACCTCTGAACAGGGAAAAAGCCGAACAAACCATCTGGAATCGACTGCAACAACTCACAGCCATGAAGAAGAAACGCTTAAGGACCCGTGTCCCCATGAAAATAGGGATTTTAGGTATGTTTCATCTCAAAAATACACACTTTAACACTGTCACTTTGCCTGATAAATGTATTTCAATTCAGATCATTTCTCAACAAATACCAACATGTGAAATTCACCATATGTATTTTTATTTCTTTTTTCTTTTTGTTGTGTTTATAATTTCTTTCCTGTTACTTCTTATTCTACTTGAATGGAGCAACTGTAAAAAAGTGTCCCCATGGGATTAATAAATTATTCTGATTATTAATCAATACTATCAGGCAAATATTCAACAGATTTTTTGTACAGAAACATCAACAGCTCATCTTACAAATGAAGTGATATGTTTCAAAGATGTTCCATTTGTTTGCTCTGTTTTTGTTCTTATAAGACATGGTATTTTTCAGATTTGCAAAACAACATGCATTTGTTGCTCAATGGTTTTTGTTTTTCCAAACTACACCATTTCAGTGAATTGTGTATGTGCTGCTTAGAGTCCAACCGGGTCAGTAAACTGTGACGCAGGTGTCTGTAGGTCCTCATGTGCCCAGGTCGTGGGTCTTCTGGCTTCAACCGGACTGGTTTGGCTCTTTTGAAAACGTTTGGCCTTCTTCAGTTCTGACCTGAGCGTCTGACCCGGTGTGTGTCCAGGCTGCATGGCTGAGCGGCTGAAGGCGGAGCTGTTGGAGCGGGAGAAGCTGGTGGACGTCCTGGCCGGTCCGGACGCTTACCGGGACCTCCCCCGCCTTCTGATGGTCGCTGACGGAGGTCACCGGGCCAGTAACGTGCTGCTGTCGCTGGAGGAGACGTACGCTGACGTCATGCCCGTCCACCGCTCACCTCAGGGACACAGCGCCTTCGTGTGAGTGGAGACAACATGCACACCTGGTTCGGCTGATGTTTTATTATCTTTTCTGTTTATGTTCCGCCACCGGCACAGTCTAAGAGCAACTGTTTATTCTTACTAATATATTAAACTTCACGCAGAGCCATTGAACCCTGGAGCACAAATAAAAATAACCTTTTAGGCTTTATAAAAAGAACTGCACACAAGAGGTTTGACATAAATGTAGGATGTCTGTTGATGACGTAAAGAGAAAATACTGATACAATACTGTGAAGATATTGGATATTGATTAGATTAGGGGCGGCTGTGGCTCAGATGGTAGAGCAGGTCGTCCAATAACTGAAGGGTTGGAGGTTTGAATCCCGCTCTGTCTGAGTCATGAGCTGTTGTGTCCTTGGGCAAGACACTTCACCCACCTGTCCTCCAGTGCCACTCACACTAGTGTATGAATGCATGTGAATGTTCGGTGGTGGTGGGAGGGGCCATTTGGCGCGAATTAGCAGCCACGCTTCCGTCAGACTGCCCCAGGACAGATGTGGATACAAACATAGTTTACCACCACCAGAGGGAGACTGTGAGAGTGAAAGAATAATGCATCAATAATGTAAAGCGCTTTGGGTACCTTGAAAAGCGCTATAGAAATCTAATGCATTGTTATTATTATTATTATTATTATTAGATTGGATTGGATTGGATTGGATTAGATGAAACTTTATTGTTATTACACATTATATTATACAGTTGTAAGGTAATTAAATGTAGTTTTGCATCTAACCAGAAGTGAAATCAGTACATATACAGCATGTACATAAATACAGCGCAGATTTTTTGGGTGCTATAAATATACTATATGGATTATTATATATAGATTAATAAACATTACAATATTCAGTATTAAAGTCCAATGAATATGTTAATAGACATAACAGTGGATGTATTTGAGTGGTACAGACTAATATACAGGTGGATAGTGGTATAACATACAGATTGAGGTGATATTAACATACAGTTAAATACAGGCAGATGACAAGTATGACCTCTGTTTTATACAGGTAATGATTATATGCACAACAACTTCAGTTTTCTCCAGTATCTACAGTAATTATTGGGACAGGCTCAGTGATGTGTTTTTGTGAATCCTTTGGACCTGATAGACCAGGGATGTCACATGCATTTTCCTTCAGGTTCCACATTCAGCTCAATTGGATCTCCAGTAAAATAATAACATAATAACCTATCAATAATGACAACTCCAAAGTTTTGTCTTTGTTTTAGTGGAAAACAAATAACATTAAATCCAGGAAATATTTACAATTACAAACTATCCAAACAAAAAAATGTGAATAACCTGAAAAAACTGACATTTCTTAAGAAAAATAAGTGCAACTTTAACAATATTATGCCTCAACTTATCAACCACCATTTATTACCATATTATCCTCTGCATTTTGCATTTTTCAGTGAAAATCAAGTCTTTGAAGGAAGACCTTGAAATGTTTGTCATAAAGATGCACTTAGATAAGTTAGACTTCCAGTTCCTCTGTCCATCTCATCCTTCTTTAATCATATATGACCCTTTAGTGTAATTTTATCCTGTGTTGTCAGTGCAGAGCAGCTGCTGATGCTTTTACTGCAGTAGGACTTTTACTTGTGACTGTTTCTACGTGACTGTTGTACTATTTTTTCTCAAGTAAACTATGTGAATACCTTTTCCACCTCTGTCAACAGCTCCATCATGCGAGGCTGCGACAACATGTGCAGTTACTGCATTGTTCCCTTCACCAGAGGGAGAGAGAGGAGTCGACCGCTCAGCTCCATTCTGGAGGAGGTCCAGATGCTGTCGGATCAGGTGAGTGTTGCCCTCACCCTAAAGTCAGAACACAGGTTCATGCCTGAGTGGTATTACACAGGGTGTACGCTTGTGTTTGTTCAGGGCGTGAAGGAGGTGACGTTACTGGGTCAGAACGTCAACAGCTACAGGGACACGTCAGAGGAACAGTTCTGTGGCTCAGACCAGACCCGGCTCAGCCGCGGATTTAAGACCGTTTACAAACCCAAACAGGGCGGTCTGCGCTTCTCAGACCTGCTGGACCGAGTGTCCCTCATCGACCCTGACATGAGGATCAGATTCACCTCTCCACACCCCAAGGACTTCCCAGACCAGGTAAACCAGACACAGTTTACCCGCTCATGTGGTCATGTGGTCATGTGGTCATGTGGTCGGTTCTCTGGACTCAGTACAATGACAGTGTGACTGAGGATCTCACGTTACGTCATGAAAACCATAACGCTGTGTCTCAAATATTCCTTTAGTTGAGGGGTGTCAAACGTGCGGCCCCTGGGCCATGAATTATCATCATTAATTAGAACATTATGCCTGTATTTTTCAGTGTAAATCATGTATTTTCTTATATTTCATTCACTGATCATGTAGATGTTCATTAAAGCTCAGAGTAAAAGTTATTGTATCAGAACAGAGAAAAATGAGGACAAAGTGACCTTTTTAGAAAAATATATTATTAAATGAACATAAACACAAGTGTCTACATCCACTGCCTGTTATTTTTGATTGAAGGCCAAAATATAGAATATGAAGGTCTCATCCATCCGACTGCAGCCTCGATGAAGATCAGTGTTTCCACCAAAAACTGATGTTCTTCCTAAATGTAAAAACTGAAGATGAACTTGTCTGAAAAGACAGCGTTTTGTTATTTGAGCGTTGTCATTTTCTGCACACAGATGCTCTGAATCAGGGGTGTCAAACATATGGCTTGGGGGCCAAAACCGGCCCAATCCTGCCCGTGGGATGAATTTACAAAGTGCAAAATTTACACCAAAAACATTAACATTGAAAGATGTCGGACTCATTTTCACCCAGTTTGATCTCAGGTGGGTCGGACCAGTAAAATAACAGCAGAATCAGCTAGAAATAATGACGACTCCAAATTCCAAACCAAAATGTGAACAATACTCTGGCTGTTACTAAATGTTTTCTGTATTTGTGGATCCTCACTCATCTGTAATGCACACGTATAAATGATAAGTTAAGGCAGAATGTGAAAATTGCACTTATTTTTCGTAAGAAATTTCAGGTTATTCGTTATTTTTTAACTACAGGAATGTTTGTAAATGTAAACATTTTAACATTTTCACAATTTAATGTTTTTTTTATAAAAAAGAAAATTTGGAATTGTCATATTTATAGGCTCTTTTTCTTTTATTTTACTGGTTCAGCCCACTTCAGGTCATATTAGGCTTTATGTTATCAGCAGAATAAATGCTCCTCGTGTGGATTCTAAGCAGAAATAGAAAACTTTGACTTCACCGTCGTCCAAGTAACTCTGAAATAAAACCATGGAACATAATATTATCCAGTGAAAAATGAAATGAAGCAGTAACATAACGTCTTCATGAATTCTGTAATGACTGTTAATGTTACCACATGAAAGCAAAAGCAGAGTAAAGTTCTGTTTTTAACTAAAAGGAGGAAATAACTTTTAGATACATATAGAAACAAATGAACCATGCACAGAATCAGCCAGTGGTTGCATTACAGGAGAAGTAGGTCACAGTAAAATTTGAAAATAAAAGATTCTTAATCTAACAAACTATTTATGTATTTGACTTCAGCAACTTGTATATACATGAATATATTTTGCAAATCATCCTCATGGTTTCTTGGACAATGTAACCAGTGAAAAATAAGCAAATGCGGAGGTTTCACACAAACTAATGATGAAATGTAGAGGTATTTACAGTGGAACTTCAGACAAGTGGAATCTGCTTGGGTTTTTCCCAAATACAATAACAATAACTAGTCCATTCCTTTTAGATGTTGTTGGTCTGTATATAATTACTGCTCTGGTTTCCTGGTTTGTAGGTTTTGCATCTGATCGCAGAGCGAGGAAACATCTGTAAGCAGATCCACCTTCCAGCTCAGAGCGGGAGTAATGAGGTTTTAAAAGCAATGCGCCGTGGGTAAGAGATATGCATTATGTTTATTTATCATACATTTACGAACCAATTTTATGAGTTAATGTCTTTAATGTCTCTAAAGTAAAGTATCTTTTTCTAAAATCTATAGCTACACACGAGAGGCCTACCTGGACCTGGTGGAGAACATCAAGAAGATCATCCCAGGTCAGACAACAAAACCAACTGTAACTGAATAATTAGTTAAAATCCACCAGAGCACCACACCCAATTCAATTCAATTCAGTTGAGTTCAATTGAGTTCAATTCAATTCAATTGAGTTCAATTCAATTCAATTGAGTTCAGTTCAATTGAGTTCAATTCAATTCAGTTCACTTCAATTCAATTGAGTTCAATTCAGTTCAATTCAAATCAATTCAATTCAATTCAGTTCAATTGAGTTCAATTCAGTTCAATTCAATTCAGTTGAGTTCAATTAAGTTGAGTTCAGTTCAGTTCATATCAATTCATTTCAATTCAATTCAGTTCAGTTCAATTCAATCACTTCATTATAATTTTTATGTTGTGATAATTAAAAAAAGGGTCTGATTCTTATCTAACTTCTCCATGAAAAGGGTGAATGTAAAGCAGTTTATGACAGCAACTCAAATATTAGAACAGAAATAAGAGTAAAGACTGGTTCGTTATGTTCAGAATGTGTGTTTAACAGTGTGTGTTAGGGGTGAATGTGTGTTTAACAGTGTGTGTTAGGGGTGAATGTGTGTTTAACAGTGTGTGTTAGGGGTGAATGTGTGTTTAACAGTGTGTGTTAGGGGTGAATGTGTGTTTAACAGTGTGTGTTAGGGGTGAATGTGTGTTTAACAGTGTGTGTTAGGGGTGAATGTGTGTTTAACAGTGTGTGTTAGGGGTGAATGTGTGTTTAAC
>JAPQRQ010000022.1:29415132-29432873 GCA_037367365.1 Apogon talboti
CCTCAGTTGACGTTAGCAGCTCCCCACCCGCACTGTACACAGTGTGGGCGAGTTGCTGCCTTCCCCCCCTGAGGCGCCGGACGGTTTGCCAGAACCTCTTTGGAGCTCCAAAGAGGTTCATTTATATTGTTATTCTTTTTTATTAACATAAGTACTGAAACAACGCATAGTTAGTTGATAATAAATTCTTTATAGTACAGTTAAATTGTGTTAAAAACATGTGTATCAAATGTGATACTGCAGGTGTATAAGGTGCTTATATCATAAAATGATATGGCAAAATTTTTTGTTTAGATTTTGCTAACTCTATAAAACCAGCCAGTGAAAAGGCTTTTTTTTTTTGCCCTTTTCAATATGGGCCGCTAATGTTAAATCATCCAGTACACATTTTGTAGGAAGTCTTTGGTAATTTTCAATAAGTTAAGAAGAATATTTATATTGTAATTAGGTTGAAAATTGAAAAATATTAAAAAATATTTAAACTATGGAGCCATTCCAGGGAAATAAAAAGGCTTTAAAAAGTTTTATGAAAAAAACCCCAAAAACCTGAGATGTCCTAAATTTTTTAAATATTACTGGTAAAATTTATTTTTGTATCTGAAGTTAACGTTGTTGTGAGCAAAAAGTTACCAAAAACACCCAATGTATCGAATGTGATACAAAAAATATATCAGAAACAAAATGATATGGCAAAATTTTATGTTTGGGTTATGTTTAAAGGGCTCATAAACATTTCAATTCCAAAAAATTCTAAATTGTGGCTAGTTTGTAATGGGTCAGGTTTTACAGGGTGAAAGCACATCGTCATCAGACGTTCTCATTTCCAGTGTGACGATAATGATACAAATAAAAACAAACTCAGAAAACATTGACGTGACATAATGCTGAGCACTTTTTTAACAGTCACTTCTGTCTTTTGTCTGATTTGAACAGCAGTAGGTGGTTTCTGTCACTTCTGTTTCTGTGATGTGATGAATGAAGCCCCGTGGGTCCTCGCGGCCCGGCTCGGTGCGGTGGCCTGGGTCACTGTGCAGTGCGGCTCGGCAGCTTATCCTCCATGCTGAGCCTCAGTGTGACAGACTGTCTGGGCCAGACCCAGTCAAGTGACAGAGCCGCACAGTGAGCCTGTGATCCAGCCAAATAAAGAGGCCTTTAACAGCCGCTGCAGCTGCAGCCTCAGCTGAACACACGCATAAAGAGCGTAAATATAGAGCCGTGAAATAGTTTTCCTCCCGTTTGCTCCCAGTGTCTGAACATCTGAGCTTATCGTTTCTCTGCAGTCAGCAGAATCCATATTCTGTATTTATTTGTTTGTAGTATTTTGACCTTTCCTGTACATATTTTAGTGTTTATTTCAGCACCAAGTAGCGAAGGCTTGGTTGACTGGGTTCAAGTCACCTATATAATTGGAATTTCTGTTGCAAAAAACTTTACTCAAACCAGAAACTTTGGGGATATGTTTAAGCATTTAAGCACATCTGCTCCCATGTGCACCACTCTTTTTCTGTTTCCCTTCTCCCTCTTTTACAGTATGAACAGTTTGAAAGTACGATCGGTTTTAAGCTTCCAAACCACAGAGCTGCCAAGAGGCTGTGGAAAGTCTGCATCGAGCATCACACATTCTTCCGGTAAGAATCGATCTGCTCCCGTGGTTGTTGGGCTTCCTGTTCAGTTCCTATCAAGACAAATAAAGCCTTTCTGTGCGTACAGCTCCATCAGCTGCAGCCACATTCAGCTCCTTTCTTTGTTACAGTGTTCTGTTTACCTATCGACAAGGCAGATGTACAGGAGCTAGCAGATGAGCTCTCACACCGGCTGAATCATCTGTAATCAGCCTACAAGGTGTTGGCGCCGACTACATCCCAAACCCATTTGAAAGGATGCAGTCTTTTACACTCCAGGTGTAAAACCATACAAAAATGCTAAATACTCGCCCACAGTTGTTCCTCATAAATACACTCGGCATCAATGAAAACTTTACACTTGGTTTTTTTTTGTTTTTTTTTTTTATTGTGGGAGCTTAATAATTGTATTTTTCATATCAACTCTGCTTTGAATTATGGGCTGTACAATTCTAAACATGAAATTTAATGAATGCTGTGTATTTATTGCACGATCATGGCCAATAAATTTGTTGGAAAAAAAACAAACATCCCTGACAAAAACCACAGTTCAAATAATATTGACATGAAAACACTGGCGCCAGTGTGTGGAGACGAAAAGCCAGGGATTTTCTGTACTATTGTTGTTGTAAACAAATTCTAAAGAAAGACTACGATCAGCAATGAATATGTATCTAAAAAAACGTTGGTTTTATTTGTCTGAGCTCACCTAACTCTGGTTGTTGGACTGTGTGCCATGTTTCTTCTTTATGGAAAACAGGAGAACACTAATATTCATCAAAACAGCTTCAAAGTCTTATGATGATGGTCACTGTTAACCACCTGTGGAGGCTGGACAACGGTCTGTAATCTGCTTGGAAGAACTTTGTCTTTTCTGTAAAAAGTGATGATCATTATTACACTGTTGAGATACAGCCTTAGAACTAGTGTTCTTTGCCAATTTGTGAAGAAGGAGCACGTCTCGCACTTCAATGACAAGACTGTAATGTGTTTTTAACTGTTTCCAGACAATAAGAGAGTCAAATAAGCTTAAGAAATACACATGCAGATGCACAAACAATACAGTTTATAGGAGGAATGCACTGTTGGCGTCAGTTTTTCCATAGGAGCAGTGGATGATAATGATCTGAGTTATATTTTAAAAGGTTTAACAGATGGATACAGATAAATATTGGTACAGATGCCTGTTCTAGTTGTTCCAAAGATGTATGTTCTAGTTGAAAAAATAAATACAGACTTTGAGATATTCTCCCTTACTTTGACATTTTCCTCTAAAAATTTCTTATAGAAACTTTTCATTGAATTCTATTTATTCATTATGCAAGTAGAACCAACCAAAGAAAAAAGACCTTTCTTAGAAACTGGGTCAAATGCATCTATGGTGAATCGTTTTCCAACACTTTCATGTGCTTATAAGTCATTCAAAGAGGCTAAAAGTGGTTCTGTGTAGTATTGATGTTCCAAACTGTCACCAGCAGGGGGCAGTCTGATACCAGAACACACTTAGTTCTACCAAAATGAGAAAAACTACCAATGAATTAACCCACAGACTGAATAAAGGATAAAGCTCATTGTTTCCACACAGCTGTAGTATGTATCATCAAGTTTTATTCTTCAAACTAAAATTCATAGACACTTATTTCAAGAGTCTCTCAATGTAACACTGTCTTATAATCTTTATGTGTTGCATCAGCATTATAGTTCTGTTAGCTTAGCTCTGTTAGCTTAGCTCTGTTTTTAGACAGAAAATAGCAACAGTAAAACCATACATTTCTGTACGGTTTGTGTTGTCAATAGCTGAACCAAAGATCTGTTTGGAATCCAACAAATAAGGTCAGAACTGTCACAGTTTAGTCTGAACCGTGGATCAACAGACAGCAACAACTCAACCGTGTACAAGAAATGCTGCCATTTCTGCATCAAACTCCATTCTTTACCTTTACAGCTGTGTCCAGTGGAGAAAACAACAGCTTGTAGTTTTATTACTTCTTTTCTTTGACTCTAAAGGTTGTTTCTTAGTGGTTCTCATCCCATCTGGTCACTCTGATGCTTTGGTCAAAGGCCCCGTGGTGTTAGTTTTCCTCACCGTGGGAGTCCGACAGAGTGACTCACTACTCCCTCTAGTGGTCACATAAATCCCCTGGCCCCTTGGTGTGAATACATTTGATTCATATCTCTACAATTCAACACACTGACATCTTTGGCAGAACTTTGCACTTTATTCTAAACTCGAATGATAATTGAAGATAATTTCAATTTTTAATATTTCAAAGTAGAAATACTACATATAAGGATACAAATACCAAAATACACCAAATACACAAGTTATGTGAAGGATTTTTTGTGCCCATTATTATACAAACCATATTTTCCAGTTTTAAACTTCAGTCTGTGTCATTAAAGAAAATATGTCTGACTATAACAAATGGACATTATATCTTGCAGTGCATTTACCCCTGGAGCTGATGTGTTTTATATACTTTGCCTTTTTAAGCCTCTGTTCTGAAAGTATTATTGTGATATTCTGGAATGACTGTAAAATCCACATCTACAGAAAACTACAGCTGCACATCCTGTCACATGGTTTTCTACACCTTTTACTCTTTTCCTCATTGCACACAGCTTTATTTATACTGATCAACAGCTCTGGTCCTTCCATGAAGTGTTGATGCACTCTGGAGGGAAATTAGGAGCTGTGTAATTAAGAATCCTCAACTGCAGTTTTACACAGTGGATTTGCTTACTGCCTCTTCAGGATGTTTATTCTAATTGAGTTCCTCTTCCTTCTCAGGTTGGTCTCTCCAGAGCCTCCTCCAAAGGGCTTCTTAGTCATGGGTTCCAAGTTTCGTTACAGTGGGAGGACACAGGCTCAGACCAGACAAGCCAGCGCCCTCATAGACCGTCCTGCCCCGCATTTCGAACGATCCACCAGCAAGAGATACCTGCTGTCCAGGAGCTTGGATGGAGGTATGTGAAGCACTTCTAACTTCTGTTCAGCTGAGACGGCTCTGCTGTCAAACTCCTCTGGCTTGTCTAATAATTATAGTAACTCGTGGTGGCTCGTCAATAGAGGGCGCTAATGCACCGCCCCAAAGGTCTCACATGAAGAAGACTAACGGGCCTTCTGACAATAGGACGCCTCCCGACTTTAACAATACAGTCACGGAAAAATGTGCATGTTTAAAGGATAGACAGGTGACATTTACATATGAAAAATAAATCAATCAGTCAAATCAATCATGGCTAAAAACCCATACTGTGTATTTTTATTTTCATTTAAATTCATTTTAAAATAGTGGTGCATGTGCTTTGGTGTATCCAAATGGTGACATATGGTTATAGTGCATCCAAAAACTGCACCACCAAAACTCATTCCACTGATAACAACTGAATACTTGCTTCTGGCAGAGTTCTCACGGCCGGTATCGTCCATGTGTGAGAACCACGACAGCCTATCCCATCGCAGCATCAGCGAACAGCGTCGCCTCCGCAGCCCGTCTGTGGACGAGCAGGAGACGGAGCTGGAGCCCAGTTTGGAACAGGACGAGGAGGAGAAGGAGCCAGAACAAGACCAGGAGATGATGCAAGATGATGAGAACGACGGGAACGTGACCCCAAGCAGAAAGAAAGAAATCATGGTACTTTAGGGTTCTTGTTATTTTTTTAAATATGTTTCTGGAAGGGTGAAATGATTCTGTGTCAGACTGAACTTTAGTACCAGGAGTTGAGGGTCTTGATGTAAGGAGGCGCAGTGCAAAGCGCTCAGGGCAGTTGAGGCTTATCCTGCAGGAGCACAACGCTGTCGTTGCTTTGGTGGATTTAGCTCTTACTAACTCTTCTCCTTTCACTCCTATTCACTTGGGCTTAAATGCTTACACTGCACTGCTTATAAATCCTGCTTTACAGTTTTTAACCCTTTCTCATTATGCTGAGAAACGCAAACACAAGCCAGGCCCTCTGTTGTTAACCCACTGTTTCTGTTTTGTTGTTTTCTACCTCCTGCTGGCCAAAAGGAGGAGGCTGGGTCACCAGCTGACAGTAAACAGGAGGTATATGGTGTCTGGTGATTTGGTCTCTGTCTGTCTGTCTGTCTGTCTGTCTCTATCCATCCATTTGCTTCCTTATCGTCCAACTCTTTCTGCCTGTCCTCCGGTGTGTTTGTTATTCCAGTGGTACCAGTCAATACTGTTGTAGTACAAAAAGACAAAAACGGTGCTGCATTGCACCACAAAAACAGGTTTTCCTGCAAAGGCTGGGTCTGTACTGGTACTTAACCAGCCCGGCATACATTCAGCAGGTTGATGGCTACACTGGAGACAACTTTGTACTGATTTCACATAAATATTCTACTAAACCCCGCAATGTCGACTGGGATTCATTCATAAATAATCTACAGATTGTTTAAGCATGGTAACACATAGCCCTCTATTGTTGACTTGCCGTGGAAGAGTGGTGGAATGCTAACATCTTTTGCTTAAGTTGAAGGTGACATTTCTTTACAAGAAGAGTGGTACTAGTAAAAGTCCAAATGAGTTAAGTACAAGTACCAAACTGTTGGTTGGTAGATTGTATCCAAATAAAAGTACTTGTGTAGCATTTGGCTCATTTTGAAGTTATATAATTTAGCGTAGTGTTAAAGTCGAGACCACGTAAACCGGAACAGGACCAAAACAAGACTAAGACCAGACCAGATATGCAGCAAAGACATTATCGGAAATAGATTTTTTTTCCAATATAAAACAGATTATGGTAGGATGTGACCAAACAAGAATATTTTCTCACCATAAAACTGCCATCATTGAAGTGTATAAACCCCTGGTGGGGTATTTTTCTTTTTAGTTTCCAGTTTCCAGCCGAGTCAAGAGTAGGTAAAATGTTTTATGCCTAAAAGATTTTTTCATAGCAAATAAATCAGATGATGCACAGGTAGTTTAGTGAGAGGCTGAGACAAGACCCAGTAAAAATGTTGTCAAGGCCAAGATGAGATCAACACCTTCAAAAAGGGATGTTGACGCTGGTCTGAAGACTGCTCTTGAGAACTACAATGGTAATTCAAGGTGAAGTACAGATGGAGTTGGCCTCGTTTTAATAAAACATCAGCTTTGCTCCAAACATAAAATGGGAAATGACCAAATGCTTCATATTTCTGTTGAATAAAGAGAAACTCTTCTTAACATCACCAATACATGTAATACCCTTCATTCACTTTGAGTCAAAAAATGCTTTTGATGTTATGTTACCATTGACGACCATCCCTATTAGTTCTGAAGTTGAGTTTCACGGGACACAAGAAGTGAAGGGGCGGAAGTTTTCACCAAGTTTTGTTTAAATGAAGAAAAATTAATGACCAGGTTACAATTATTATAGCATTACTAAAAGCATCACCAAGCCCAGTCCTAAAGTTTCATTTTTGATGAGTTGCAAGTTGACTTCATGTTACTTTATTGGGCCAAATACATCCACCCATGGGCCACAGTCGTTCATATTTTCCTTCAATTTCTTTGTCTGTCTGACTACAAAACCCAGCTGCAACTTACTGTAACTGGTCAAAAAAACTAAAACATCCCAAAGAAAAGAGATACATTTTGATTGAGACCAGCATCTGTTGTTGGTCCAAACTCCACTGTTCAGTCTTTGTTTAGCATCTGTAAATGTGGCCCTTGTCAAACTGAACAGACTGAGTTAGATGTAAAAGTACAGTGAGAAGCATCAAGTGAAAACGCTATAGGACCACACTTAAAGGCTGCCTGTAGTGAATTTTCATTGCTATTTCAAAAGATCACATATAATCCTAGAGGTTCCATCAGGTAGCTTACCTTATAGCCCGTTGTCAAGTGTGTGTGAGTAATAAGTCACTGCTCCGTCAGTCAGTCATGGTCAGAGACATGCTACCTCCTTCACGAGCTGTTCCGGCACCGGTACTGACCCAGACTAGTTGTATTGTCTGATTTCCTGGGCTGAGATGGACTGGTCACTGACCCCGTGCAGCAGACACCAGTCTAAGATGACATTATCTCCCAGTGCTGGGTCTCGTCTCTAGGACAATGGCGGAGTGCAAAGCTTGCGGCTGCACCAACAACAAGCGCCAACAGGTGCTTTCCACTCAATCTTGCTCACTGACTGCTGCTTGTTCACTCACACTTGGTCACCCGGACACAACGATGGTACGTCACTTATGTGCTCCCCATAGGTTCTGCCCCTACCCGTAGTGAACATAATAAAAATGTCCAATGTGGTGAATTTATGCCGTTTTTTGTTTTTTTTTTGCTGAATTTGTGCCTCTCTTGCTTATAAATAAAACACAAAGCACAATTAATATCACAAGCATGACCAGTACAGGTACGCTTCAAGTAAATGCATGCTTACTTTCCACCACTGCCTTGTTCCATCCTGTCTCTGCATTCTGACCATGTTGCGCCACCCACTGACCCTCCACTCTTCACCTCTGACCCCTCTTATGCCCCGCCCACTCCTCTTCCACAAACTCAGCTCTGTCAGTTGGACCAGGAGACCACTCCTCGGCACAAACAGGAGGTACAGGTTTCAGTCTTTGGCGCTCATGCTTTGTCATGTGTCCTGCTATTCCTCTACATCCCCCGTCGTTTCTGTAACAGACAGAGCTTTCCCTGCATCTGTTGCTTCGAGTTGAGGAATATTTTTATATTTCTTTTGAAATGTCATAGAGAATGAAACACCTGGCAGCCGTGACCAAATTGTACTTTCATCTTGTAGCTTTGCAAGTCGGCTGTGAAATACCTCTGTGTTGTTGACATGATCATCCTTTTTTATTGCATGCTCCTTTCTCCTGTGAATGTACTTTTTGAGATTGTAATTAGACAAGAAATTGAATGACGGTCTGTGTTTATTTCTTAGCTGTGACTGTTCATCGTTGCGTTTATTTTGCATTTTATGTGTAAGGATAAATTAAGGAGAACTGTAGCACTTGGTATTGTGTGAGCCTTGATATCTTCTTAAATGTCATTTCTCTGTATGGGCTACGACAAAACACTTACATCTCTGTTCTCGATGTCTTGTTAACACGAGCGTAAGCTATTCACACGATGTCGTCTCCTTTCTGAAGGCTGTATTATCTTCCAGTTCATTCAGTCGTGCATATCAGATGACAACATGTGACGCGCTGTTAAAAAAGATGTTGACGTCCTGCTACTGCACGTCCTTTTCTGTTTCTGTCTTACTTCTTTTTTTCGCTCTGTCTTCTCTAGTTTTTGGATAAGTCGCAGGATGTGTTGCTGAAGCATCAGGCCAGTATAAACGAGCTGAAGCGAGCCCTGAGGGAACCCAACAGCAAGCTGATGAACCGGGAGAAACGTCTGTCGGCGACCTCCCCGACTGGTACTCCGGAGAAGAAGGCTGTGAGTTTAGACTCTTCTGTATCTCAAATCCAGTGACCTCTGGTGCTTGACATTCCATTAAAGGGCATTGATATTCCAGTCTGGCTGCTGTCAAACTGAATTCCTCTCTTCACTGTCAAACTCCAGCCAAGTATTGTCCTTATTTATACCTCAGATATACTTAGATTGCAAGTGTTTTTTATATGCTCTTATTATCTTTGAATAAATCAAGCCTGAAGATAAAGTGTACTACTATGACTTTCCGACAAAAGAGCGTGATTAGTGAAGGTGTTATGCTTATTACATATTTACCTACAGGCAATTCAAACAAGTATCTCCTGTGCAAACACATTACTGCTAACAGGAGCCAACAGAAATTGCTTGTTTCTTAAAGATGTGTAATTGTGTAAGTGCATTCTGCCTATCTTTATCTGCATCTCTGAGGTACTTAAAGATGACTGGCAGACGGCACAGGAGGAAGCATCTTGATGAGATTAAATTCGAGATGTTTTTGAGATTGACTCAATGTGAAACACTTGAGAAATAATTATCTTTCTTTTTATACTTGACTGCCAAACAGTAACACAATTTTCTTTACGCCAGATCATGGAAGCTCTTAAGCTTTGATCACATTTCCGTAATTACACTATAGTAGATAGAAGACTGCAGCTTTCTGATAGCACAGTTACTGTCTTTGCTTGAGTCTTCAGACTATCTCTCATCTTGCTGTCTGAGACAATCAGATTATGCCCATAGAATGTCAAACGCTGTCTGCAGCAGAAAATGTAATCTGCCATGTGTCTTACTCCATGGAGACGGATAGAGGAGGTGTGTGTTGAGGGAGTATTATTCTGTTTGACTGACAGGCAAAGGCTGGGAAAGTCTCATTGCTCTTGAGTGTTTCCAAGAGAATCAGAGGAACTCTGCCCCTTGATGTGGCAGCAGAAAAAAAAAGAATTTGCATTGCAAATGTCCACTGATTTGGTTATGTGGATTTGGTGACTGCCAGGTACATGGGATCGTATCTCTTCAGTTTGAAGTTCATTTAAAAAGTTTCTGCAGAATAACTATTACATCATGTAAGCAATAATTTTTTCAGGATATTTATTCTGTTTTTCTGGCGTGCATGCAGTGGCATCTTCCTAAATTTGACCTGTAATGGCTTCTGTTCTTCTTTGTCTTTTTAACCTCTCTCCTCTGCCTCATGTCGGCCAGTTGGTGGGCCGAGCAATGGGAAAGGACCCTGTTAACAGCATGGCTGTTGAGGGTTTCATCCAGAAGACTCTGGTGACTTCACCTGAGGTTGCATATCTCTCCATCTTCCTTTAATGATATGGCTTATTATATAAAGACTTTGTAGTTTTACAGTGCATATTTATTTCTAACGATCCCCTACCTGTCCTTCAAAGATCTTGCTAAAAATTAAGTCCAACCTCCTGGCACATTGTCACCTAGTTCCTAGGTGCATGGAGGAGAACAGTCTAGTAGCAGTTGTTGTATAGTGTGTATATATATATGTAGATATATGGGATATCTAAATCTGCTGTGGTCCAGATGGTTCTTGCTACAATGTTTGTTCACTGGTGGCTTAAAGTTTCCTCATCACACTAGATCACAATTGACTCTAAAATTCTTGTCATGCCACAAATCCTGCTGGTAGGTCTGCCTCTTAAATTCAGATTTTTGCAGAACACAGTGAAAAATTCTCCCTTAAGCAGATGAATGTGAGAAAACTCTGCAGAGACATCACTCTGCACAGTGAAAGTCAAATATTACAGTGAACAAATATTGACAAATACTTATCTTTAAGTGGAGGGGGACTTTAAGAAAACACCTGCATATAGCACTATGAATGAAACTCTGAAACTTATTCAAATAGTTGTAAATAGTGAGGATGTCATTATATGGAGCAGCTGTACTTGGCATGTCTAACTGTGTTCAATCTATACCAACATGTAGGGCTCTGAGGAGTGGGTATTGATTGAAAAACAAGAAAGTTATCAACAAGACCTTGACTGGAAGACAGAAGAAAAGAACAAACCTCTCACCTCCCCTCCTTTCACATCTGATTCCTCTTGGGAGCAAAAGGAACTGGAGATAGATGTTACCAAGATGAGGCACATGGAGGTGACAGGGTGTGACAGAAAAGAAATGAAAAGCCATATTGATGGATTCCCATCAACAAAAGTGTCTAGAGAGGCTGATGTATGTGGCGAGCCTTGGTCGACAAACAAAAGTCGTTTTGTGATTCAATTATCTGAGAATGCAGACTCATTTCAAGATAAATCTCAAAGTAAACCTTCTCAAGCCTCAGACCCTGAGGCAAACAACAATGTGGCCCCGGGCTCGTGCCAGATAAAAGAACATACAGCTTCTAAACCAAGGAAAAAAAGAAGACCCCAGAGCTTAAATCTTGGAATGCCTGCAGAGCTTGCCAACAAGAAGGGAGGCAGTGATTCAACAGGAGAGGAAAATGAGGGCTCAGAGTCAGATGACAGTCCAGAGACGACATCTGAAACAGGAAATCATTGTGAATCGTCTCCAGTGAGATCTATGAAAGATGATCAGGGATCAGAGAAGGATCAGGCTGTCAGAGTAAATAAAAACGCCAAGGAAGATGATCTATCAGTAGGAGAGAGCAGGGAGGTGTCCAAGCAAGGGGCAGAGCTTGTAAAGAAAAGAGTGAGCCAGGTTGGGACAGCAGATATCGATTTAAGCTCAGTCAACGGACCTGGAAAAGTAGAACACGAGAGTTCATTAACAGGTGTTAAAGGGGACTATGTGATGAAGGTACGAGGGAAGGGTCTTATTGACAACAAAGAGCTAGCAGAGGTGAAGCTGCGACAGGTCAGGACGCACGAGAGGAAGATCAGCAGTTCTGGAGGGGAGGATATCGACAGCGTCCTGGGAGACAGAGGACAGAGGACGTCTTTCCACCGACTGTCAGGCAGCCACCAGTCGGAAATCACCCGGATCGTACCTCTGAAGCCGGAGCGCTCAAAGAGTGTAGCATGTAAGGATGAACGGGACAGAACAGGACATGACGAACCCACAAGAATCATCAGGCGAGAGTACCGCTGGTCGGTCGGCTCTCCGGAGGGGTCCTCAGACCTGAACTGGACCGATGGCTCCTCCTTCCACCCAGAGTTTGCATCAGATCTAGACACCAAAACAGAACACGATGATAGCTTTCAGTCTGGTCGAGGACCAACAGAGTGTCATTCATTTGGCTCAAAGATTTCAGCGCTTCCAAAAATGGCTCCTCCAGCGCCGCCGGTGAAAACACAGAAGGCCAGGGAGTCTGGACTGATACTGCGGAACAGCCGAAACGCCGGCAGGGAGCCGAGCCTGGATGCAGCCAAGAAGAGACACTCGGTAACTCTGCTTGGCATCTGCTATTCATTGGAAATAAAGCATCGCATGAGCTTCAGACAGACTCGCACATCATTGTCTCTTTTTTCAGTGACTTGAAACACTCATCCATCTTACCTGTATGAAGAGCAGGCGGAGCGGTACTGTTGCTCTGCTTTGGTGGCAAAATACATCAGTCAATGCATCTGCTCATGACAAAGTTTGGACTTTTGCCTATATCTCAGCCTGATTTATCCCTTTCCATTGCCCTCGACATGCACCACAGTATTTGGCAAATCTGTACAGCTCACCACTGGCTGTGAAAGTTTCAAAATCAATATCTCATGTTTGTGTTTTTAGCTTTAGTTTCTTTACCTTTGTTGATTTGTGAGCTTCCAATGTGTTTCCAGCTGACGTCGCTCTCTGTCAGACAACAGCGAGGATAAAAAAACCCCACATATCATCACTGATGACTTCTGCTCATCTCCATGTCGTTCCCAAACTGAACAAAACCAAGCGATTTATATATTTAGTATCATTACAAATGAAAACACGTATTTGAGAGAAGGGGAGTAAAGCACTGTCATCCATCAGTTTTGTTGCAGACCGCCGTTATCTGCCAGCATTAAAGATGAATGAAATACAGAATTGGCTTTTCTAAAAACACTGAGAACCTGACAAAAATTGATAAAAACAGCCTCAAAAGAACTCACAAAATCCATCACATTGATGATGAAAGAACAGAATCGGATGATTTTTTCCCCCCTCAACCCACTTGGATAGAAATCCACCTGGTGTTCTAAACAGTTCGGTTCCCCCAGAAGTGAAGCCCCAGCAGGCAGTGAGCAGTCCGACACCACAGCTCAGTGCTTGACCCAGTCAGATTTGCTGCTTTCATTTCACTGTTCGCATCATTAGGAGCTTGCACGCGTTTGGCACTGGAATGAAAGAAACTTGAAAGTGAATAGAAGTGACAGCTTTCATCATTTCCCACCTTTTCATCTGGGCCAAGCTCTTGCATATATTGGATTAAACAGGCATGAGAAGAGGTGTTGCGTATGCTCTCAGAGCGCAAATGACCTCACTGGCGAGTAACAATCACATCAAGATAATATTGAACCTGGGGAGTGTGGGAAAATATCACTTCTTTCAAACTTTCGGACTCCGTCACAGAGTCGTTTTGACAGCCAGTGCTTTGAAATGCACCTTGTCACCTTTTATTGGACTTTGAACAATATCATTTTAGTGTCTCCTTGTTGAAATTCAAGGGGCTTACTCTTCAACACTTTCTCTGTTGGTCAATGAGCGGCTGCTGCTGTGCTGAAAACTGCATGCAAACATACAAACTGCATGAATCTCTGCTAACTCTAACAAACGGACCTGGCTATAGATGTCGTATTTGTTGCAGAAAGCTCACCTCTTTTCTGTCTTAGAAACTGTTCTTGTGTGCTGTGTAACTGTACAGTAGATCTTGAAATTTGTGCCTGAATCCACTTGGACCTGACTGGATCTGGACAGAACCAGTGGGCTTGGATTGGGTTCGGCTAAATTTCTCACCTAAACTTGGGTTTGAGTTACCAGAAACCAGAAATACTGACTTATCAGGAACTTAATCAGTGCTTCATGGATGACACAGTTGGACGTTGGCTTGGTTCCCTCAGCAAAAAGACAATGTGGTTTCAGTCATATTATGCATATTATATAGTATACAGCAGTTGTATTAAGGATTGAAAAAGAGCTCTGTGGTAGTTTGTGATGCTTGGACATTTTATTCAGCAAGATACTCTTCACAAATGAAAACCAGTTCCAAAATGCTAACATTAGCTTTAAACAACCTAAACCTCAGCTGCTTAAATATAACTTAAATGCCGCCATGATTAAACCTCACATTTGGAACTTGATTTCATGCTTTCATGCTCTTACTTTTTCCCACAAAAGCCCCTCCTCTTAACTTGACTTGAGCTCCCTTGTGAATAGTTTGCAAAAGCACCACAGTGTCGATGAGTTTCTGCATTCACCGTGATGATGTTTAATGTTCCTGTAGTCACAGCAGCTTATTAGCAACACTTTAGTAATGACCCGTAAAAGCTTAGAAAGGTATAAATGGTATATTTATGAGTATTTAATCTCTTAACTTCCACCTCTTTCTTTGAGGGTAAAGTAAGTAAAGTTTTTTGCACTCATAAGTGGATTTGTGAAGGTGATTACTTTCACTTTATTGTACAAATAACACGACAATGTAACATTAAACATAATGTAAATCATGATAAAACATGATAAAATGACTCAAGGCTCCACAAATCAGGACATAAAAGAGAAACATTAAATATCAATATCAGTGGTTTAGAGCAAGAATAAATAGATAAATAAACTGTGTGTGTAAATATTGCTTGTACATCTCGGTGATAGCAGCAAGGACAAATCTGTTTTTGTTATGTTTTATCCTGCACCTTGGGACTAAAAACCACCACCTGGAGGGAAGAAGCTTAAGCCCACTGTGCAAAGGGTGGGAGTCATTATTAAAAATGGAGCTCCCTCTAAACTGCTGCAACTGTTTGGTCACAGGATAAAACTGAGAGTTGTTAATCAACTGACTTCAACATTTTATATTTGGTTCAAAGAATTACTCTCCTTCAGTGCGGTGTGACGACAGAAAGACACACAGAAGATTTGATAAAAGCTCAATAAAACACTGTGCCAAACTTTCACTTAGGGTTAATGTTATAGCAGAAGAACTAATGTAATAGACTATAAAACACATGATATACACCAGTTCAGTCATGGCTCAGTTCTGATTGTAACTCATAATTGGGTCAGCAGCGACCTGTCAGATGATAGTTAATGTCACTCAAACATATGATAAGGGTCTTATGTGTAGTGTTGATGTTCCAACGCTCACCAGCAGGGGTCAGCCTGGTACCACAACACACTTATCTCTACCAAAACCACAACAAATCAACCCTATGTGTCCACAGACTGAATCACAGACTGAGTAAAGGATAAAGCTCATTGTTTCCACACATATGTATTATGGTATCAAGTTTTCTTCTTCAAACTGAAACTCATAGATGCTTATTTTAACAGTTGCTCAAAATAACACTGTATCTCATGATGTTCACGTGCTGCATCAGCTGATAGTTTACATCGTAGCTCTGTTAGCTTAGCTCTGTTTTTAGACAGAAAACAGACACAGTAAAACCACAAATCACCTCTGTTTTCTGTTGTGTTGTCAATAGCTGAACTAAAGTTTGGAATCCAACAAACAAGGTCAGAACTGTCACACTTTAGTTAAAGATAAGAACATCCCATAATAACTTTATACCTCCATAAGCCTTAGAATCCAACTCAGTCGTGTAGAGGAAACGCTGGCATTTCACCATCAAACTCCATTCTGTACATTTACAGCTGAGTCCAGTGGAGAAAACAACTAATGGTTCTCATCCCATCTGGACAGTTTCTGATGCTTGAGTCAAAGGCCACAATGGGAGACCTGCAGAGTGACTCTCTACTTCCTCTAGTGGTCAAATGAATCCCCTGTCCTGTTGATGGAAATATACTGAGTTCATATCTCTCCGATCCAATACATTGGCCTCTTTGACAGAACTCCAATGATATTATTATTTCATTTTTTAATACTTGAAAGTAGAAATATGACATACATCCCCTTTAACCCATAAAGACCCAAACCTCCACCAGTGACCAAAAGCATCTACTGTATCTATCATGTCTAAAAGCTGTTGATCCACTAATCCTATTAATACATGTAAATAATTGGTGTAAAGTACAGTTTGTCACCTTTGAACATGGAAACACCGTCATCTTCTAGAACAATGATTCACCAATGAAACCTATGGAGTTGGATCAATGACAGTGGATGGACACACTGGGTTTATATATATATATATAAATATATATATATATAAACCCATGGAGTTGGATCAATGACAGTGGATGGACACACTGGGTTTATATATATATATATATATATATATATAAACCCATGGAGTTGGACACACTGGGTTTATGTTCAGTTAATGATAGATTTTGCTGAAAAACTCACTTTTTCTTCAATTTTCTGTTTTGATATGATAACCTTCGAATTAACTCTGAGTTTTCTTGAACATCTAAATTACATATAGGAAATTAAATATAGGAAAATACATGATTTGCAGTGAAAAATGCAAAATATAGAGGACAATATTATAACAAATGGTGATAAATCACTTAAGAAAGGATATATATAGAAAAAATTCATTTATGAACTGATGTGAAAGTAGCACTGGGTCTTTATGGGTTAAACTCAGAGCTTATTTCACACAAGACCCATTGTCTTTTAATCAAGGGAACCAAAAGTGCAAGATTATTTTGTATTTCCACTCATCTCTGCAGCATTCTACAATAGATCATTTGCCATTTTCGTTGATTGGGTTTTGAATTTGACAGGATCCCAGTTTAGGTCCGGTCCACACTGAGCTCATTCTTGGAGGCCCAGTCGGTTCTTTTGGCAGGTGTTCTGTTTGGTGGCCTGTCTGTCCAACTCTCCTCTTGACTTTGAACTAACCATCACGCCTACTCTCTGCTTTCTCCTCTGCTTCCCCTTTGCAGGAGCCCGTCTCGACTCCTGCCATTTATGAGGAGCCGTTTGCCGATTTCAAGGTTATTCATTTGTATTTCAACCCCTCATGCTTTTCCGTCACCCATTTTTCCTCATATCCAGCCGTCCCTAACCTATCTCCATTTCTCTTCATTGGCTGCACCTATCTGATGATGAAGTCATTTATTTTTCAATGACTATTGAGCTGCCCTCATCCATTACCATGAACCAGAGTCTCATGTGAATATGTGGGTTTGAAACCGAGGCTCTCTCATGTGGCTTTTAGCGACATTACCCAGATTTTAGTACAACGTGAAACTAAGGAGAGAACACCTGCGCTTTGAAAAAGAGGAGAAAGATCTGAACGGAGAACAGCTTTTCTGCATTACAACTATGGATGGGTGACAAATTAAAGGAAAATCCTGGAGTTTATTTTTGTAACATTTTGGATGAAAATCAAATGATCTTTTCATGTTGAGCTGCACCCAGGCCAAGCATTATCAACATTTCACAGCAATGCTTATCAACTGGAATATCTGACAGTTTTATGATTTGCTTTTGTGCTGAAAAATTCTCCTGTAATGCACACGAATAGCATTAACCCCAACTGCTAAGTAGCATATAACAATAGTTAACCACATCATCAAAACACCATTTGCTCAATTTTCTTTTTTAAAATTTTTTATTTGATGAGGACAATGCATATTAATGAACATATTACTTTGTGTAAATATGATGGATTTAGCATATACGAGGGTAATTCAAAAAGTTCTAAGACAAATGCCATAAATTCAAACTGAGTCAAACTAGTTCAACAAAATT
>JAPQRQ010000022.1:29447857-29458180 GCA_037367365.1 Apogon talboti
CCCAAACGTCACCGCTCCAGCTCGCCGTCACTGCCGACGCTGGTCACACTTTCTGGGGCGAAAAGTGTAGAGTTTTTAGAGCAAATTTAATAGAAATATTGTTTTTATCTAATATTATCTAATACGTTTGACAAATGGGAGTGTGTGTTTTCTTACCTGAGGTTAATGTTGTGGTGTTTTGGACGTTTCAGTGTTGATATGTGAACATGATAAATGAGGCTGTGGTTTTAGTGGTTCCATATGTACGTGGGTCTGCTCAGACACACAGCTGATCTCACTGAACTGGTGGATCACAATTCATGGGATTTTAATGTCACTGTAGATCAGGGGTGTCAAACATGCGGCCCATGGGCCAAAACCGGCCCGTCAAAGAGTCCAGTCTGGCCCACGGGATGAATTTGGAAAGTGCAAAAATTAGACTGAAGAAATAAACAGTCAAGGGTGTCGAACAGGTTCCACATACAGACCAATATGACCTGAAATAAAATAATAGCATAATAACTTAGAAATAATGACTCAATATTTACCCCGGCCCCTGAAGAGAAGGCAAGGGGTTTGAGTTTGGTTTGTTTGTTTGTTAACAATCAGCAAAACTATCGGTTGAATTCAGACCAAATTGGGTTTAGAGATTGCCAGTGATCCAGATTAGATGTCATTACATTTTGGGAAAAGTAGGTCAAAGTTCAAATATTTTACAAATTTAAAAAAAAACCTTTTTCCAATATAATAGGTGAAATTTCAAATGTCTATAAAAACATCAATTTTGTTTCAATTTACTTCAAACTTAGCACATATACAGAGGCCGACATCAGCACACACATAGACATGATGACATCAGCTGGATCGATGCCAAAATAAGCTACAATACGTGCAAGGGGTGGGGTTTGTTTTTTTTTGGTTTAATGTGAAAAAAATATTACATTATGCCTATAAATAATGACAACTCCAAATTTTTTTTGTTTGTTTTAGTGGAAAAAAACCTACATTAAATTCTGAAAATATTTACATTAATAAAAAAATAATTATAGAATACAAGAGCAAACAATATACATAATAAATCAGAAGTATAAAACAGAAAATCTGGACAATCAAACAATAAGGTGCAACAATAAACTAATGTTCAAAGTAAAATTGGATTTTTTTCAGTAAAATGGAGTTGCATATAGATCAAGTGCATAGTGGAAATATGTTTATGACCAGGTTAACAATAAAATGTGAATAACCTGATCAAATAAGTCCAATTTTAACAATATTCTGCCTGTTATTTAAAGTTTTGTGCCTTTGTAGATCTGATCTGGAATGCACTTGTAGAAATGATAAGTTGAGGCATAGTGTTGTTAAAAATTGCACTTATTTTTTTCTTTGGTTATTCCTTTTTTTGTTTTTAGTTTTTTAATAGTTTGTAAATGTAAATATTTCAGAATTTAATGTTGTTTTTTTGCACTAAACCAAAGAGACAAATTTGGAGTTGCCGTTGTGCTGTTATTTTACTAGTCCGATCCACTTCAGATCAAAGTGGCCTGAATGTTTAACCTGGAAGAAAATGAATCTGACATCCCTGCTGTAGATCTTCTTCCTCTTCCTCATCCTCATCCTGATCTACTCACAGTTTCACTTTCACATCAGCTTATAAATGAAGTCATGTTTGTATGGGTTATGTGTGATGTCTTCCACCGACCTCATTGGATCCAGACGTTCCACCTCCTCCAGACCAAACAGCTGAAGAAAACAACCTACAAACACTTTGTAGATGGTTCAGATGTTCAGGAGGTCAGACAATGATACTGTCGGGAAAAACAAAAGAAGAAAAACAAGCAAAAATGGAAGAAATCGAAACATGACAACTGAAAAACAGTAACCTGGACAAAAATATCACTTGAGTTTGGCCTGAATTATATACAAGCTTTTCATCTAATATCTGCTGCATGTTGTAATGATGAACCACTTAGTTGTAATATGTAATAAACCTGACAAACCACTTGTAACAGCTGCATTTTGACAAGTTCTCTCAAAAAAACCAATGCAAAAGTTCACCTTGTTTTTAGAAATAAAAGCATCACTGAGTTGATATAAGTCAGCTAAAGTTAAAGTGTATTTTTTAGCATAAAATATGATGTAGCTGCTGCTTTTAGAAACAAATTTAACTGCACCAACCCAATATAATGTTTGAGAAGTGTATTAACCCTTTATAGGACACAATTTCAACCTTAGATGACATAACAAGACTTTATTGAGTGAAATTTTTCAAAATTGTTTTGTTATGTAGAAAATCAAGGTTAATGAAGTTACCATATTTGGTTCCTTACCCATACGTGGCAAAAAAATTTAAAATAAAAAAAAATAAATCTAAGAGGTATATATAAAACATACAAGAAAAACACATGTAAGGTGGAAGGAACATGTATTAAAACCTTAGAACATCACTTTTAGAACATTAGACCAACATAAGACCCTGTAGACCACATGGGACCTGAGACTGTTGACTCACTGTCCTCACTGGAACTGTTGCTGTCACTGTCTTGTATGTGAAAATTACCAAAAATAGTCACTTGCCTGATAAAGGGTTAAAAATATGTAGAGGTGAAGACATCCATGTAGGTAATACACTATTATTACTCTTTTTATTATACTCTGCCTCTATATAATGTTAAGGTTAATTAACTTTATTCTTGTAGGGAAATTCGGTCTTAGCACTTAGCATTAGCACTTATCAGACTAGGAGCAGTGAGCGGCCATTGAAGATACTCTGGGTCCGACTCCAGATCTTTATCAGTGTCTTGTTCAAGGACAATTAACCTACATGTACCTGTTTTTAATGGCAAAAAGTCAATTATTATTACATATTGCGAGTAGGATGTGTATTCCAATTTGCAGCAGAAGATTAATAAATGCGTGTGTTGTTCCATAATTAAATGACGTATTAAGTTATTATATAAAACCTCATTACTGTTGTTAATTAACATCTCATCAAAACCAAGGAACCAGACTCCTGTCCATTTCATATCTATTCTGTCTGTGATGTATTTAAATACTGCTTGTTTCGTGCATGTTCACAAATATTGCCTGAAAAGTCCAAATCCCCAGGTGCATCATGGGTACTCTCTGTTTTCTGTCAGATTTAACTCTTTTAAGTTATGGTGTATGAGTTTGTATTGTATTTATAGGAGTGGTGAATGTGAGCCCTGTGCTTTTTCCTTCCCTTCAGGACAAAACCGAGACATGTTGAATCAGCGTCCACCCATGAAAAAAAAAACAAAAAACAACTAGAAAAAACCCCCAATCTGCTGGCTGTCACATAACCTCCTATAATATCCTGGATGACCTTTAATACTATACTATGCATCAGTCGCCACATCAGAACCCGCTGATGTTAGCCGTGTCGCCGTCATCGTTAACGTTGTGCTACTGTTTAAACCCAAGCAGATTTCGCAATAAGGAGAAAACTGTGAACTGTCATGTACCCAAACCTCCAAATACGTACAAATAAACAAATCCAATTCAGTGATGTACTCCAGAAGGAGCTTTCCAACACGTGTGCCCATGGCTTTGTCGTCCCATCATCCCTGACTTGAACCTGTCAACCTGCTGTCCATGTATCCGTGGAAACAAGAGATTCCTGATCTTATTCTTTGTATATTCTATTTTGCTCTGTTTTATTTGGGTCTTATGACACTGGACTGTATGTGAAGGCGCTCACTGCAACCATAGCGTCACATACACTGTAAAACATGTTGGGGGGAAAGAAAAAAACAAAACAAAAAAAAGATGTGTTTTTTCCGGATGCACTACCGATGACTGAAGTGAAGGACGGACGGCCTGTGTTTGTACTTCTGTGTGCTCTAAACTGTGCAGAAAACGGGCCGTAGGCTGAGCTGGTGGTTCAGGAAGGACGGCGGTGCAATAGAAACGTGAACGGGTGCCTTATGTCCGGAAAGGCGGTCACCGGCCGTCAGTCACCAGGAGGCGGGTCCGTACGTGACCTCTCCAAGGTGAGACGGCGCTAAGAATGTGACAGTGAACGTAGGGAGAAGAGGACTTTTCTGGACTGTTCAGCATTTACAGGCCCATTAATGTAGAAAACCAGCAGAGTGCAGACTATGGAGATGAGCGTGTTTTGGTTTGGGGTTTTTTTGCATTTTTTCCAACTGTTCAGCCTCCGCCCTCAGTTCCCCCACAGCCTTTTTTGCTCTACAGCCCCCCCTAGTGCTTGGTGGTGTGTATTTGCTGTATTTGCATTGAGTCTAAATGGAAAACATACATGCATAAATAAATGTCTCAGTATGATTCAAACACTGTCTCTGATTCTGAAAAAGAGGGGAGGGGACTGCACTGTTGTTGTCTGCTCTACTGCCTGAACAGTTCATACATTAATAATTCATCCTATGTAATAAAGGGCTTTTTTTGTAAGATCAGAGTACTTGAGGTATCATTGTTGCAGTGAAACAAAGGAATCTTAACCTGTTGTCTGTTGCCATCATGTGGTCAAACGCAGACCGTGTGTGTGTGTACACCTACGCAGGCGCAGAGTTGACTGTTTTTATGCTTTTAGTGCCACCTAGTGTCAGAAAAGCAGACAACAAGTTGACGTGGACCAGAACCATAAGAACATTCAGGCTGTTCTGTTGAGGATTAAAATCATAAAAATGAGACTATATAATTAGACTTTTATGACATTCTTAACATGAATAATTTATTTATACCCCCTTCCTTTAACCCTGTATGGATTTGATCCAGTTTTTTAAATGTTTTTGTCAATGAATGAACCAAAACCTTGAAGTCAAAGTATCAGTGAAAAGTACATTTGTTCATTTTAGTTTATTATTATTACTAATAATAATAATAGTAATAATAATAATAGCTTGTGTGCATTAAGACTAAACTAAAACTAAATTGCATTTGACATCAGTCTTTTCTCTAGTGTTGAATGATTCATGAACAAGAATAAAAGAGCTCTATATGATTCAGCTTCTGCAAATAAAGTTTTTTCCTCACAAAAAAATCCAACAAAACTCTAAAACTGATTAAAAATGGAGTTAAAATGAATATAAATAGATCCCAAAAGCTGAGTAGAAATTAAAACCAAACATCTGTGTAAACTTCATAGAGGGACAAACGACAGAGCTCGACATTGTTTTATAAATCAATAATCTTTATTAACACAGTATAAACAACAACAAACAGCGACAGAGGAAACCGTTCATGTTTATGACGTTAGACCCAGGGTGGGGGGGTCGACTGAGACAGAAGCATCATAGACACGGGGCGGACCATGGTTTGGATTTCATGGTACAAGTACAGTTTTACACAAACCGGATGCATGTTTCCTAAAGCCATTGGGTCGTTTTCGCAGATGGACAGAAGAGAGAAAGAGGACAAAGTACAGTCATGCTGAGCGACGAGTAGCTACAGTATGAAACAAGAGTCATGACATAAAAACCCAGTAAATCATCTCTTTAGAAAGGTTCTTTTATATAAATGATTCCAAGTGTACAAAACCGTATATTACACATTAGTGGATGTGTGATCCCAGTAGCCGACAGTACACTTCCCTTCCAAAGCACTACCAACTACTTCACTGTTTAACAAGCTACAAACAGACTGTTGTGAAGTTCTGTACCGCAGCGCTTCCACATGGCATCAGGAGACTATGGGAAAAGGAAAAAATCAGCAGCAGCATCTTTTTATCAAGAACACACACCTACAAAAATGCACCAGGCCGCATATATTGCCAATATCCCATGTGAAACAGCAGAACACTGTTCACACTTAAGCTTAACCCTTTAACTCCTGACGTGTCGTCGGTGAGCGTTCTGAATGTATGACTTATTTTAAATATTCATAAAAATTCAACTGTTTACTTAAAAAGGAAAATTTAAAAACGTGCTGATAGAATAGACCTTGTTCTTTCCATAGACATCTGAGCATGCTCAGTGCATACCTGTGGAATAGGAGGCAAAACACAGATACAAAAAAAGATAAAAATAGACAATTTGGGCTTTTTTTTTTTTTTACACCATTTTTCTTGTTTTTTTGTTTTTACTGTTGTTCCAGTGTTGTGGTCATTTTCCTTTATTTTTTAACTGTGTTTTTACTGAGTTTTGACTGTGTAACTGTTTTATGGAGTTAAACAGGTGTCAAAAAGCAGCTGGACTGATTTATAAAAAAGAGCCCAAAACTAACCCTACTGGGCCCAAATTCCAATCCTTGTTGTTGTTCAGTGTGTTCCAGTTCACAGTTGATGTTCAACATCCTAAATCTCTTACTGATGGACATTCTGAGTGTCTTATTTCGTCCAAACCTGTCCAACTTCAGTTCCTCTCTCTAAAACAAAACCACTGAAGAACAGGAACGCAAGCACATACTGACAGCAGCTTTAATGAACCTGAAACAGACCATAATACACAGCAGCACCTTTACCTGGAACCACGGCTCAGGGGTTAAAGGGTTAAGTAACCTCAGGATTGCACAAAGGACGCTGGCCCCGCCCCGCCCCCACCCGCATACAGCATCTATCGACGCAGCAGCATGTAAACATCGCGCGGCTGCTTCGTAGTTCTACGTTTCTAATGTTTCTGATATACATATGATAAGTTAAGGCTCTTTGAGGACCTGAGGATTTTGAACATATGATGAGGCACACAGAAGGCAAAGAATAGCTCTAGACACAGGGTGAACCGAAAGAATGAGGAGCATGAGACGCCACGAGGGTCCGGTCACCGGCGTAGAGGAACCTGGAGGAGGAGTCGCCGCAAACTGCACGCTGTCGTTTACCGCCACGAGGTCAGCAACTACCACACAGGTGGCTTAAAGGACTTCATTAACATTAGGGGAGTTTCAGTTTTGGTCATCCTGCGCCATCAGAGCACGCCAACGCATTAGCATCAACTAGTGAAAGGTTTGTAATGTTTCAGGTCGGTCACTCGTATAAAGAGTTGAAGTCCAGCCACTTCTGGTTGTGTCCCATTGGATCTTATATTGGAAAAACCTGTTACAGTCTATGGTGAAGTTGAATTATGTCTCATTTATATATAAAATATGTGGACAAAAGTCTGTGGACATGTTGAATCCAGGTGTTTGTTTTGTCCCAGGGGTCTGGGATCCAAAACAATACTGACTAATGTAGAATAGAGTTTATATTGGATCAGTATCCTGTCATTGGTTAGTTTGGGTTACATTGGTATCTTTGTTTCCAAAATGCATCAGAGATGGTTTGGACTTTATTTCCCTCAACATTGATTTTTTTTTTTATTCATGACTATGATTTTAAATGTTCCACCTGTAAATTTATAAAATATTTGTCCTGCTCTGACTGGAAATAATAATTTTCTACCAACTAACCATCTACTGTCATCACATCTGACTGAGAAAGAAAAATCTACCATTAAACTTAAAGGAAATATTGATGTTTATGTGTCCAATCAGCACAAAACACAAAACAATTACTCAGCAAATTAGAGGTGAGACAAAATGTAGCTTAAAATTCTCCTTTAAACCCACAATGAACAAGGGATAAATTACCTTCTGACATCATGTCTACATCTTCCAGCTGTAGACATGATGTGTCCCAATACTTTTGTCCATATAGTTTATGTTTGTCAGGTTAACAAATAACTTTAAAATATAAAAACAGCACATCCTGAAAGTCATGATCATTTCTTTCTGAGTCTGAGGAAGACGCTGCTAATTGTTTTTCTTCGTAGCAGAATAGTGACAGTGAAGCTCCATTCTGTTCTACTGAAGCGACGCCATCGTACTTTTCTCTCTCCACAGTCTGTTCAGGTGTTTCTGCAGCTTCAACCTTAGTGATTTTCACCTTTTTTCATATTTGGTCAAGGTAACGACTGTTTTGTTGTCGGTGTTGTGATGAGTCTTTCAGTCCATTCAGCTCTTTCACATTGAACTAGATGTTCTTTTACTGACTTTATCACAAACTGTGACTTCCTTTTAAATGAACACACGTCAGTTTGTTCCCATGGGGCACAGCGGTGGAGGCGGGACTTCTGCTCTTTAGAATTAGTACATGCTAAGAGTATATTAGAAGAGTTGTTTCCGAACTGCACTGGGAATAAAGTGTTCTGAAAAGTGCATTAAAGTTTGTAAAACCCTTAGATAAGGATGGACGCCACAATGTTCGTTCCTCTAAATGTGAAAAAATAAAGGCAAATCCTGTGGAAATGGGGTGGAATTAGTACAGATTACATGCACAAACCACCTGACTTTTTTTTTTTTTACCATTTTGCATTACAGCTCAGTAAAACATGGTAATATTTGATAATAGAGAGGTAATAATTAAGTAATACTGCCACTACAATGTAAGAACAGGTCACATGGTAGTTTTTGGTTTTATATTTATATTAAATATGATATAATGTCAAAACTGACAAACTGCTTTTTAAAATATATACTCCATTTTAAAGTAAATATTACATGGTGTCACGTTGAACGTTCATTAACATGCTGTTCCTATTATATAGTGATTGCATTGATTGTATTAGTAAGATTTTACACACAACTATAACAACAGAATTACTTAACTATTATCACCATGTTTTTACTGCTATGATTTAAAATGATAATGGAATTTTGTCATAAAAGGGAGCTAATAGGTACTTTGTTAGGCTAACGTACACAGCTAATGTCTTAAATTAGCTTTTTCTTAAATTTTTGAGGGCTTTTCTCACTTAAAATTTGTTTTTTCAGTATTATTTACCTTAAAAGACCAAATATGAACAAAAGGAATTATTACAACAACTCCTTAAATAGACATACTCTGTAGCATGTACCGTATATGAAGAGAAATAGTAATTAGCTCCAGTTAGCATCAGGTTAATTGATTGATAAGAGTGATGTGCGGCTATATTTATTGTGTTTTCTGCAGATTAATTACATGTAAAATGTGGATTCCATTTCTGAATCATGATCTGTAAGCTATTTTTACCCACTTCCTGCTCATTACGGACATAATGTACGGTACCGCTAACGCATGCTAACGCCTGGAGATAATTCAAAGTGCTAATTTTCTCTTCACACAGGCGAAGATGACCAGTAGCACCAAAAGCCCAACATGTTGATGCAGTCCTTCACGACAGGTATTTTGGAAATATTGCTAAACAAAAATGTAGATATGTAACAGGTAACAGCTAATAGCTCATTCACTGGGAAATTAACTCGCTCCGGGTTCTTACAACTGAAGTCCTTTCTGATTTTTCTCAAAGACAAAAGATGCCAAATCACATTCTTAACCATCCAGACTGAAACATTTTTAATCGCGATAATATGTCATGCACTTAATTGTTCTCACCCCGATAAGCCCAGACCAACTTTAAGTTTATAAAGGAAAAAGGAAAATCTATAAAAGCTCAACGTATCATACAAAAAGATGCATATAAGACATTTTTTCTATTTTGTGTTTTTTTCTTATGAAAGCTGCTTTGGTAACAACATAGTCACGACATCAGTCAGTCTCCATGTACTTAGCCCGGCCGCTGAAGGGAACTCCTTCTCTGTCATCCCTATGGCGTGTTTGATATTTTTTCGTCGGCGCCTTCCTTTCTGCCGCTAAAATCTAAATGAATGGATCTAGTTACACCAGAGTGGCCTGTGTTTACGTTCCACCATAGAGCTGTCGCCAACATGAGATGCAACGTCTGCTGGGAGCCGTTTGTCATAAAGACGTCCTGGCTGTGAAAGACAGTGCTATTGTACTGAGGGCTGATAGAGTGGAGACCTTGGACGCTGAGCCCACTGCATTAGGGCCTGGAAGAGGAATGGAAAAGAATGACACAGTTAGTCCGAACGCAGGCCAAAAAAACCCAAAACAAAACAGACTTTTTATTATTTTTTACCTCCGTCATCTACCATCTCCGTCGTCCGCTTTAGTAATTACGAACCCCAGACTCATAATTCAAGATGCGTGAGAGTTATACTCCAGCAGCGGGATGAGACGGTGAAAAGGTTCTAAATAAATTGCTCGAGTTTTTATGCAAGCCTTGCATTATGGTGTCACATCGAGACAGTAATTTCACTAATGCCCAGACCAGATATGTTTTTAAGTGTATTTATGAGCTAAGGCTTCGTCTGTATCAGTGGTTCTCAGCTGGTCTGGCTTCAGGACCCACTACCATCACCCCCACAAGACCCACATTTCTAAAAGTTAAACTTGTCAAATTCATTAAATATAAAGATGTTGTGTTTTGAACCTGAGATAATCCAGAATATCACAGTATGAAAACACAGAAGACACATGTAATGATAAACCAAACTGAGCAGCAGGTGGAAATATTCCCTTTAACACTAAATTAGGTCCATTTGAACCAAAACTAA
>JAPQRQ010000022.1:29497392-29509819 GCA_037367365.1 Apogon talboti
ACCCAGTGGATGGACACACTGGGTTTATATATGTTCAGTTAGTGACAGATTTTAGTGTAAACGTCACTTTTTCTTCAGTTTTGTCTGTTTCTGATATAATAACCTTCAACTTTAATCTGAGCTTTTATGAACATTTACATGATTAGTGAATTAAATATGGGAAAATAACTGATTTTCATTTAAAAATGCAAAATACAGAGGACAATATTAGAATAAATGGTGACAAATCCCTTCAGAAAGGTTAAAAAGAGAAAAATTCATCTGGGAACTGACACCAAAGCAGCTCTGGGTCTTTATGGGTTAAAAAAAAATGACAAACAGCGTGGTTCCACTCCACATTGGTCATTTTTTATTTATGAAATTAAATATTTCAGGTTCTTTTTCAAGGAGCAGAATGAAATATCGAACAGCTTGCCGTGCTGTCACAGTGAAAACATACATTTGTGAACAGGTGGCCGGTGTTTTATTGGTCAGACTGCCTGCTCACTGAGCTGCAAAACAGACAGTGATGAAATGTAAAGAGGGGACAGGAAATACCTTTAACTGTGACGCTCCCTGTGCTGCTCGCCACACCAAACTGGTTTCTGGCCACACAGGTGTACAGGCCTGCGTCCGCCTTGGTGGCGTTCCAGATACGAAGGTTACCGCTGTCCAGAATGGAAACCCTGGGGTAAAAAAAACAGACCCATTTGTTATCAGTGACGGGTTACAATAGCAACAAACACGCCTCCATACAGTTTTAACTCTAACTCTGGCTGACAAAGCACAAAAATAAAAGCCCAACAAACTGAGCTACACAACATTTTTCAGCATCTGCAATTAAGTTGTGCTTCTTCGCTGATGACAACGATGACGAATAGGACTGTATTTCCAGGGGGCAATTAATTCAGCGCGTGACTCGAAGATATCTAGGACTAGAGCGGCGCCGTGGCCTTTATACAATGACCACAAGTCCCTCCAAAAAGGTCAAAGGGCCCTAACTAAACTTGACATTTTCTAAATAACAAGCAAAAATGTAAATTATGCCCTTGAAAGGTAAGGCACTGAGGGAAAGCAAGGGTTGCCCGACTCATCAAAGCACAGTGAATTATAATTATGTGAAATGCTCCGGTGAATCCTCTGACTGTAAATATGAGACGGCGTCGGCCTGAATGTGGGAGGGGAAAATGATGTGCGGACGCTAAATGGCTCTGTTCACCTATGAAGGAGTGAACGGAGTCGGGGCGAACGGTTAAACGCCACCGAGTCGTAACACGTTCAGGCTGAATGCAGGGGAGAGGAGCTCATTCCCTGTAATGACACCTCTTTATTTGCACGTGTTGTTATTCTACATATTCAGACACTCATAAAAGTGTAAGGTCGCTGCATTAACTTTGCTTCGTTAGTTTGCTTCCTGCTTGCATTTGCTGTTTCACTTTTAGTTTTGGAATCATCCGTCATGATGAGTGTTGAGGAAAGAGCAAACAGCAGGTTTCACATTTTATATGTAATCAGGTAAAATAGGCGGGGACCTTTAAAAAAGTACCTAACCCTATAAAGCTGTTTGTATCATATTTGCTACACTGGGTAGGAAATATGAGACCTCTATCTAATCAACAAGATCAATACTTTCCTTATAAACCTGTTGTATGTGACCTGATACGTGTTTTCTGCCCCCTGGTGGATTACAGTCCCACTGCAGCCAGTGGAACGGCTTTTTTTTTTCCAATATGGCCGCTATCATTAAATCATCCACACACTTTTGCCGGAAAGTCTTTGGTAATTTTCAAAGTTACGATAATAAGAACATTTATATTGTTATTCTTTTTTTTTTTTTTTTACATAAGCACTTCATGTACTGAAACAATGCAAAGTTATGTGATAATCGATTCTTTATAGTAGAGTCAAACTGAGTTATAAATGTGTGTATCACATTTAATACGGTATATAAGGTACTTTATGAAAAGGTGATATAAAAAATATCATAAACAAAATGATATGGCAAAATGTTTTCTTTGGATATTGCTAAAAGGTCTAATTATATCTCAATTCCAAAAAAATTTAATTTGTGTTTAGTTTTGATGGGTCAGGTTTAACAGGGTTAAAGGTTAAAGTGTACCTGTACTGGTCATGCTCACTTAATTGTGGTTTGTGTTTTACACATAAGCAAGAGAGGTGCAAATACACTCAAAAATATAATGTATTCCAAAGCATATGTCGTTAACAGTAGGATACATACGGAGTACAATCAGTCAAATGTAGTTTAAGTGTCAAAAGTATTTATTGTTCAGCAAAATGGTTCCTAAACAAAATTAAAGTAAACCTGTCCTGGTCATGCTTACGACATGAATTGTGGGATTATTTTTCTCATCTGTGCCTTTTGTGTTGAATATTTTTTTCATTTTATTGATTATTTAGTTAATTTTTATCCATGTTGTCGCTTGTTTCTTCCTTTTTCTTCCTTTTGGGTAGGCTGATCGGTGCATATACGGTATATTTATTATATGAATGAAAAATGAAAAGTACAAGAAGAGAACTGTTTAAAGTAACATGTCCTGTGCAAATTATCCTCAAATTAGCTTCTCTACTGTCCTACTCAGCTTTTGATGGTTGAAAATGAGCCAGAGCTCGACTGAAAGCAAATGTAGATGATGCACGACACACGTCCAGTTCATCAGCTTCCACTGTTGACATGTGAACAGGCTGTTTTCTGTTTTGTTTCCACCACTGATGCATTTAAGTGGATGTACTTGTGAAATGTGGTTGATACAGTGTGACGCAGTGTAATACACCCCCCCTTTGTTTCGGTGACTACACTGGGTCGTTTTCCGGCGTTTAGATGCGATAAGAAAGTGCCGAGACAGTTCAGCGTAAGAGAATCTACTCCTAAAACCACACGGCGCTGCTGAGTTCTGAGTTTGTATCAGCCTGAGAGAGAGAAAAGTGCTGAATGCAAAGTAGCCAACGATGACCATCAGTCACATGAGGCACATATCGCAGTGTGGGATGGTCCCCAGTTAATGACATCAAACCTGGAGGCTGATAAATTTGAAGAAAATTGCCCATTAAACAGCACCACAGCGCTGCAGCTGACCATAACACTGAGCAGAGTAAGCACAATTACACAAACTGCTTCACATTAATTGTTCTGAACTGCAGGAAGTTGGTATATAGAGTCAAACTTTGGCTGATGACTCACGTTAACTCAAGAAAAATGTGAACTAATGTGGAAGCTATACATAACAATGACTTTGTGCCTCGTCTGCAAATAAAGCAGGGCTCAAAGGTTGGTGAAGCCTTTTGTTCTCTGTCTCCTGAAAGTGGATGAAGGGAATCTAATTAAACAGAGAGACAGAAACATTATGCATATTCATTTATTTACTGTGGAATATTATCTAAATGTACATATTTACGTGTGGCAAAAGTATAGAACCTCTGGGATTATTAATAGAGTGGATATTAGAGCTGTGGGTTGACTGTAGGAGGCCCTAAGTTATTTAGAAAAGAGAATTCTGGGTCTTCAGAGACAGGAAGGACTTTGTTATCCACCAGTGTGAAAATCAAACAGGTTGGTTTAAGAGCAAAGAGGGCAATTATTCAGCCTGTGCAACTATATAAAACCACAAAAGTCAAGATTTAGGAGAATTTAGGGGTGTCAAACATACGGCCCGCGGCCAAAACCGGCCCACCAATGAGTCCAGTCCAGCCTGTGGCATGTGGTGAGTAGAAACTTGGATGTGTCAAAGATTAGCAACAAAATTGATCTGACTGCATTAGTATTTTTTCTGTAGTGTCACATCCTCCCTCTAGTTACCCACGTGTACAAAAATGTCCCATTGACTTCCATTATAACCACGTTTTTTAATCTCAGTCATTACACTTCAGAACTGTACTTTCTCTAATGCCAATGTTTTATTTAGAAGAAAACTAATGATATTTGACATTTTTACTTTCATTTACCAGTTTCAACCACTGCTCCGTTGTAGGCTGATGCATGACATTCTTCATTTGTTCTGTTGTATTATGGGGCCATATGACCACCAGGGCCCAGATGTGTGTTGTTTGAGAGGAGGACCTAAGGGTTAAGGAATAATGCATAATGCATTTTTCCTCGACAACCAAACAAATAGACTCAAAGTTTACCTAAACCGTGCAGATGAAGTGTGTAAAAGCTCAGATAAAAAGCTTTTGAGTTTTGGATGCTCACGAGACGAGAGTTACAGAAGAATTTTCCACAAAGTTTGGACTCTATTAATCAACTTTCAGGCAGATGGTTGGACACCGCTGTTGGTTGACAAGTGAAGTTCACGCCCAGCGCCAGGCGTCTAATAGTCCAGGAGGACACGATCAAGCCCAAGGTGACGTCTGGGAAACTAAAGGCCTTCTTCTCAGGGGTTAATGACACACTGATGAGAACACTGAACAACACATGGCAGAGCTGTGAGGGGCAGACACTGCGCTCCAAAAATAACTCTGCTGTTTGTCTAGTTGGTTCAGTGCCGTGGGGATGAGGCAGAATGGTGCTGAAAGAACTTTATGACGATGAATGACACCAAAGTAGAGGTTCTGGACTTGAATGATTTACAACGAAACACTGCATTCCTATTGAACTGAAACAGGTTCTTTTATAGGGTCGTCCTTTGGCACGGTGTGATAAACGACCACAGTATGACATGAACGAAGGCCTTTTCGAATCAAAACTGCAGGAAATACAGGAAGTGCATCATCTGGAAGAGTTTTATGAACAAGAACAAAATAAAAATGTATTGTACAAGAGGTAACAAAACCAAAAACACATACAGACACAATGGCATGAAAACGCCGTAAAAGAAGCAACAAGAGGACGAGAACGTGAAACAGGAAAATGACAGAAAAGATGCAAAAAGATAAAAATGACGCAACGATATGAGGACGAGTCAAGATATGTGATAAGAAGAGAATGAGTGAAAAGATCTGACAGGATGAAAATAACCTTAAAGACTGAGACGTGAACACTGACATGAGTTGAAACAACACAGAAGTCAGACTTTCACAGACTTGGCACAAACGCCGTGTTTGTGAACGTTAGCAGTTGAATTATCTTTGGTGTGGCTAACATTACATGTCAGGGTTAGAAGTCATTCTTGACATGATCTTACTGTTACTGTCTGTTATTGTTCTAACAACAAAATCAATATTGATTTGATGGTGGTCAGTTTAACGGATAGAGAAAGAACCGTTTTTACCCTTCGACCAACTGGCCAGACCAGTATTGTAATCCTTTAGTCCTCTGTCTGTCCGTCTGTCTGTCCATTCAACGATGTAATCGCATTATCTGAAGAATGCATTGACATATCTGCACCAGATTTATACTGTGGATGCATCTTGGCATGGAGCAGAAGCCTATTGGCCGAGGGCTATTAAAAGTACACTACGTTTAATGCAGTGTTTGGAGCAGGACGACCCATCACCGATGATGGAGCTCTGAAGGCATCCACCTCTGAACCTCAACACCAGGTGGATCATATGACATGAAATGCTAAAATGAGGGGAAATTAAAGGTTTTATAATGAGCAGACGCAACATGGTAGAACGTGTTTATGCAAAGAAACCTCATAGAAGCAACCATTCATGAGTTGAATTGAGGAGGAATGAGTTAAACTGTGAATGGTATTACTAAATATATTATACATCATATTATATGGTGTTTTATATTTTTCATTTCGTTTTTGTGCAACACTGCTGCTTTTCTACTTTTTGAACGACTTGAAACCAAGGCAACAAAACCTCATTCTGATGACCACTGTATGGCACAGGTGTCAAACATATGGCCCGAGGGCCAAAACAGCCCGCCAAAGGGTTCAATCTGGTCCATGGGAAGAACTGTGAAATGCAAAAATTACACTGAAGAAATTAACAGTCATGGATATTAAAAGCATTTTAGTTCAGGTTCCACATTCAGACCAGTTTGGTCTAAAGTGTGTCAGACCAGTAAAATGATATCATAATAAACTACAAATAATGACAACTACATTTTTTTTCTTTGGTTGACTGTAAAAAAAGTTAAATTAGATGAAAGGGTTTACATTTAAAAATGTTATTAACCTGCACAAATATGAACAACATGAAACGTCTCTGTGTTCCTGTTGTTAAATGTTTGTGCATTTGTAGATCCACTGTGATCTGTAAACGTACATGTGGAAGTGACAAACTGAGGCAGAATACTGTTAAAACTGCAGTTACTTTTCTTTGGAAATTGCAGGTTGTTGATGTTATTCAGATTTTTAAGGAAACTTTGTAGACGTAAACACTTTCACCATGTAATTGTACTTTTTTCACTGTTCTGGTTGGACTGGGTGGGTCCAGTTCAGATCACACCGGGCTGAATGTGGGACCTGAACAACATTATTTTCACAGCCTGTCGTATGGTGTAAAGTTGAATGAAAATGGAAGGGTGTCACACTAATTATCACAGATTCACGATAATATTCCAAATATACACTTCCCCCAAATAAAGAAAGAAGTCGGATTTTTTGAGTCATTTCCTCAGTTGGGTTCCCTTTCATGAAAACTAGATGATATTTTGGGTCACATTTATGCAGAAAAAGACAAAGGTGTGTTGACAAAAACACCGCTTCCATGTGATATTAAGCGCTGGCCTTTTGGCTATCACTCTGAGTGAAACCAAATGAGACACATAGTTTGAAGCAGAACAAGCTGTGACCTCATTCAGGCGGAGGCGCAGAGCCATACCTCAACATAACTAAATACCTGCATTCATGGCCTGGGCTCTGTATATCCACAATCCCCTTATCCCCGGGGACAACGCCGCTATCATGTGACTCCTGCACCATGTATCTCTGCAGAAAGCTAACAAGTAGCGCCGCATGTGAACACAAAGGCTCTTATGGAGAATTAAAGCTCCTGTGGAGTGTGGAGTCCACCAACGAGCATGGAAGTTCCACATACAGACCATATGAGCACAAAGAAAATAAAAGCATAATGACCTATTAACAAGGACTCCTTTGTTTTAGTGCAAAAAATAACATTAAATCATGAAATTATTTACATTTAAAACTATTCTTTAAAAATAAAGTGTGAATAATCTGAACAAATAAGAACAACCTGAAGTGTTTAAGGAAAAATAAGCGCAATTTTAACAATATTCTGCCTGTTATTAAATGTTTTGTGCCTTAGTAGATCTGATCTGTAATGCACATGTATAAATGATAATATAAGGCGTAATATTTTTAAAATTGCACTTATTTTCCTTAAGAAATTTCAGTTCTTCATGTTATTCAATGAATTTGTGAAATGCTAAAATTACACTAAAGATACTAACAGTCGAAGATGTTAAAATCATTTTACTTCAGACCAATATGATCTAAAATGGGTCGGACCAGTAAAACACTATCATAACCACCTATAAATAATGACAACTTCAAATTTTTTTATATTCATAAAAATTCAACTGTTTGCTCAATAAGAACATTTTTTAAAAACGTAACCTTTTAACCCCTGACGTGTCTGTGGTGAGCGTTCTGAGTGTATGATTTATTTAAAATATTCCAAAAAATTAATCCGATTCCTCAATATACCTTGTTCTTTCCATAGACATCTGAGCATGCTCAGTACACCCCCCACCGCCTGTGGAACGGGCTAAAACATGGAACAGTGAGTGAGAGCGACTCACTATAAAAAATAGACGGTTTGGGCTTTTTTTTTTTAACACAGTTTTCCTTGTGTTTTTTTTTTTTGTTTTTCCTGTTGTTTCCAGTGTTGTTGTGATTTTCCTTTATTTTTTTCCTGTGTTTTTACTGAGTTTTGACCGTGTAACTGCTGTATGGAGTTAAACAGGTGTCAAAAAGCAGCTGGACTGATTGAGAAAAAAAGAGCCCAAAACATAAACTACTGGGCCCAAATTCAAATCCTAGTTGTTGTTCAGTGTGTTCCAGTTCACAGCTGATGTTCAACATCCTAAATCTCGTATCGATGTACGTTAGGGGCTAAAGGGTTAAAGGTCTGTAGCCTCCTGTGAAGCCCAGACCGTCTACTGTTGTCGGAGCAGTTTTCCATTCACACACATTACAGAAGGAGAAGCAGACCGACTGTCTACACAAGTGTTCGTGGTTTTAGTCGAACGCTAATGGAAGAGGAGCTGAGGTCAAAAGCAGGAGACGGAGCCGACGTGGCACGAACACGTTTGAGTCTTCCTCCTCCAGACAACATGTCTACGAGATGTGTCCATTATCTGAGCAGACGTTTCCCACCTCCATCCCTGGTGAAAGCTCCGAGGGGTGGGTATCAATAATTCACAGGTGCCACTCCTTTCATCCGTACCTCACATGGGTTTAATGGATAACGCCATAATTCGCCTTAAAAGGAGGCGATTATTTTGAACATGGCCAAATGCACCGGTGTAATCCTAAAAAGCACAGGTGTGTATTTTAGAGGAGATCAAGCCTCTGAGGACACCAGGCTGATGCTCTCCAGCGCTGTGGCGAGATGAAAGCGACAAATAACATCAGTCACAAAGCAGCGATCACGGGGACTGTGAAGTGGAAATGGCAGGAAAGAGCCTTCGCCAAAGTAAAAGCCTGTTTTTTGTTATTTCCTTACATTCTCTTTGAGACGCTGTTAACAGATGCACACGGTGCTGTTTGTAAGCCTCCTCGCAATCAAAAAGGCACTTGAAAGCCTCGGTTTGATGTTTCATTCAGACATATTTTGTCTTTGATCTGTTTGATAAATTCTGCTGTTGTGAAAGGGTACTGTCGCAATCCAAATAACGAGTCACACAAATAAAAAAAAAAAAAAAAGCCAAGGAGAGCTTTGAACTGCTGTAAGTGTGGGCCTGGAATGTGGAGGGGGTTTTCTAATGGAACAGCAGCGCCGGTACTTCACTGACAGTTGGACAGGGGTGTCAAACATGCGGTCCGTGGGCCTAAACCGGCCCACCTAAGGTTCCAATCCGGTCCGTGGGATGAATTTACAACAATGACACTGAAGATATTAACAGTCGAGGGTGTAGAACTCATTTTAGTTCAGGTTCCACATACAGACCCATATGAGCTGAAGTAAAATGACAATAGAATAACAGAGAAATAATGACTCCAAAGTTTTCTCTTTGTTTTAGTGGAAAAAAATAACATTAAATCATTATTAACATTACTATTAAATTATGAAAATATTTACATTAATAAACAATCTTTTGATAATAAAATGTGAATAACCCGAACAAATATGAACAACCTGAACTGTCTAAAGACAATGAAGTGCCATTTTAACTACATTCTGCCTGTTATTAAATGTTTTGTGCCTTTGTAGATCTGATCTGATCTGAAGTTGAGGCACAATACTGTAAAAAATGCACTTATTTTTCTTAAGAAATGTCAGTTTTTTTTTTCTGTGATTCACATCTTTTTTGTTTGCATAGTTTGTAAATGTAAATTTTTGCAGCATTATTTATAATGCAATATTTATTCAATGTTTATCAAAATATAAATGCACTATTTTTATACTTCAAACTTAAGTTCCTTGATATACTGTCACATACTGACAATATTGTAAATATTGTGTCTATTCACATTTTATGTCTAATTTTTTATTCTACTTTTTAATACTATACTTATCTTAAAATTGCACTTATTTTTGTTTAAAGATTTTAGTTTTTTTCAGGTTATTGATATCATTTTTGCTTGGATAGTTTGTAATGTAAATATTTGCACTTTTTTATGATTTAATGTTACTTTTTGGCACTAAAACAAAGAGAAACATTTGGAGTTGTCATTATTTATAGGTTACTATGATTGTATTTTACAGAAAATGAGCTTGACATCCCTGGTCTTGAAGAATAGCAGCGCGCTCGTAAGAATTCAACATGCAAACATGATGCGTGATCACAGATGAGATTCTGATGTGAGAGTTCCAAACAGCACCGATCATGAACGCTGAGGGACGTGGAGAACGCCATGGCTGATGGGTAATGTGACTGCAGGGTGGAGCTGTATGCAGCTCTCCTTAATTAACAGGGTAAATAAAACAGGCTTGTGAAAATAAGGGTTAAGATTCTATCAGCTGAGTCACTCAGCCGTGAGACCGCAGGAAGAGACTGTCATCAGCCAGCGGTGACTTCACCAAATAATTAAGTCTCAGCCAAGGCCTTCTGGGCACAAAGACGGCAAACACAGGTAAAGACTTACTCATGCTCTATTTGAAAGACGCATACATACACGGACGCAGCGTTCCGTCCATCCTCTGCGTTCTTAAACCTTTATTTAACCAGATAACGTCCCACTGAGCTGCACGTCTGTGTTACAGAGGCGACCTGGACCAGAGGTCAGAAAGAAGACCGGTCATAACAATAAAGTAGAACAAACTGATTCAGTAACAACAGGAAAGTTTGACAGTTTTTAAGGTGCAATTTTTACATTATGTCTGTATTTCTGTCCGTCCCCTGGGCGTTTGCAGATGCAAACCCAAACGGAGAATACGTTGCAGTGCCACCGGGAACCACAGGGGGCAGCGTTGAGATTAGAAATGGTGGAACTTTTCAAAGAGCGACGGTGTGAGTTAGTGAAAAAATACCGACATATGTACAACTGCCTTTCACAATATCAACATCAGTATCACATTAGTAAAACCTCGTCTGTCATCGCCATGTTTGTTATTACTGTCTTCTTCCTCTTCTTCTTCTTTCACTTGCTCATTGTTTGTTGCTGCTGTTAAATGTGAAATATCTCCACAGCAGGTTAAATAAAGTCTTATCCAATCTTATCTTATCTTCTTCTCTCATAAAACGTTTCTCTTCTTCGTGGTATTTGTCCAGTATGTTAATTCAGAGCGGCGCCCTCTGGTGGACTGATTGACAAACACTCATTCCAGCGCAGATAAAATCGTCTAAGTATAAAGACAGTGACGCTTGACGCCATTTGAAATGACGGTACCTATTTATGTACGTAAGTGAGCATGAATGGGCGTTAACTGGACTGTTCACTAGTTAACCAAACGGAAAAGGAGGTGTGGAAAAACGACTGCGGGGGGATGTGTCTGAGACGGTTGTGCCGGTGCTTTCCCAGCCTGCTCGGCTCACAGATAAGACGAGGTGTGTATGTACGGCTATTTCCGAGCCACCATGACCATGATCGACCTACCTGGGGGTAATGTTTCTAATCATAATTGTATGGAAGCGTCGGCGTTGCTGACAGCGCCGGAGGCCAGTGGGCAGAGTAAGAGCCGAGGTCACCATATCCTCTGAGCCGGGACAAAGGGGCGGGACCCAACTTCAGGTGTTGATCTATGCTCTTGACTGCTTTAAAAACCCTGAGGTTGTAGAGGGGAGGGGCCGTCGGAGATAAATTGAAAGGCTGTCTCTCCTCAGATTCCCCACAGTGTGCGGCATTGGAGAGAAACGGCCTCGTCAGCGGCATCAATCAAACCCAGCTGTGCCGCCAACAGCCAGGACGCTAAAACCTGCCCAGTGCGATGCAGCGGCGGTACAACCTCTCACATGTCGGCTTCACGACGTAATGAACGCGTGTCTCGTTTGGTCGTCAAGTTTTCTCCTCAGTGTTAACCCTTCGACCCCTGATGTGTCTGTGCTGAGTGTTCTGAATGTACCGGTTCTTTTCAGAGTTCCGTGTTCCGTCAGTTCAAGTGCACACACCCTTCTACAGTCTCACCACTGTGACCCACCACAAGGCCACTTTAACAGAACGGAACATATGTTCATGATTTTAGCTCTTTAAAAGTCATTTCCCTGTTCATATCACCTGTTTACAGTTCTGAATAATTAAGAGTCATTTAGTGACAGTCATTTTGTTTTTTTGTTTTGTTCCTACAGTCAACACAGTGATTGGCTGACGCAGGTGAAGCAGGGACACCTGGGCATTTACTTTGGACAATTCTCCGATACAGATGTAATTGATATTGATTTGTGCCGTACTCAGACCTGTGCCGGCGGTTCGTTCCGTGTCTCACGGACCATTACCTGCTGCAAATGATCACAGCGTCACCACATGGCCCTATGATGGAGGATGACATTATTTCAGATGCAAAGTCGCATCCATGAGGCTTAATTTAAATACAGCGACACCGAATGAACCAAAGTCCTCAGAAAAACACATCAAAGTGAGCAAAGGTATTCAAATAAATTGGAACAGAAGTGGTCAGCTCAGGCCGTTTGGAAACAACACCTACAGCTGGTATCTGTTAGCAGAGTGGCCATAGTTCCACTGTTTTATCTTATTGTACTTTAACACTGATGCTTGATTCATCCTCTCTTTTGTAAGTTCCTTTGGATAAAAGCTTCTGCTAAATGTAATGTAATGAAACAACCTGCATTCATTAGATTAGATCAGATCACATTAGACAGAACTTTTTTTTTTTTTAAACATTCTTTTTATTGAAATTACAACAATGATAACAAAAACCAAAATCCAAGAACATTACACCTGCATTCACATGTATA
>JAPQRQ010000022.1:29587299-29598166 GCA_037367365.1 Apogon talboti
TTCACCAGTAAAACCCATGGAGTTGGATCAGTGACAGTGGATGGACACACTGGGTTTATATATATATATATATATATATATAAACTCACTTTTTCTTCAGTTTTCTCTGTTTTGATGTCATAACCTTTGAATTAACTTTAATGACCGTCTAAATGAAATATAGGAAAATACATGATTTACAGTGAAAAATGCAAAATATAGAGGATAATGTGATAATGAATGTGATAAATCACTTCAGAAAGGCTAAATAGAGTGAAACATTCTTTTGGGAACTGACCCAAAAGCAGCGCTGGGTCTTCATGGGTTAATAAAGTCTGCTGCTGAAGTCTAAATATTGTGATGTGGAGTCACGCTGCTAATATAACTGACATCTACCAACCAGCTCTTTTCACGCTGAGCTTCATCAAAATCTAGCACTTGTTAGTGGACCAGCAATTAAACCAAACAGTCTTGGAGGATCCCTCGCCTTTGCCTCCCAAGGTTTTCGTCCATTTATCCCAGCGTGAGCTCCCCGCCTCCTGCCGGCTCAGAGGAGCAGGTCGTGCACACGAGGAGGCGACGGGGGCGGATAATCAGCACCAATCGGGGGCTGGGGCTTAGTCCTGGCTGCTGCGAACGTGGACCCGAGCTCAGAGTAATGGCACAGCAGAGGTCCGCGGGGACGAGGGACACTTGAAGGCAGGATAAGGCATGTTTGTGTTTGTTTCCTCTCCAGTGCGTTTGCTCTTTGGCTGCACCTGCTCTGGTTGTGTGTTGAAAACCCATATGACTACATGGCACAACATGAGCTGCACAATACCACAGAGAGACAGCACACATAATGAGATGTCTCACACAGCTGGCCCAGTCGTCCTCACAAAATCATCCACAGCATTAATTTTATGGGTTACACAACGCTGCCTGGTACAAAAACAACAAAAAAACAGGACATCTCCAAGACAAATTGCAAAAGAAATACAGTTGCTCAGGAATTCCAATCACTGCCATGGTAACAGAAGATCAGCTTTAAAGGTTTTATTTGTGATGCAACGGCAACAGCGACAATCGTCCAAATGAAGGTCTTTTCTAATGTCAAAATGTAGCTACACACACCTATTTGGACTGGCTTTTAACCCTTTATCGGGCAAGTGACTATTTTTGGTCATTTCCACAAACATTAGACTTGGGTCCGGTCCTGTGCCTCAGTGAGGTCCAGAAGCATGTTGGTTTTCAGAACAATACACAGTCATTCAGAGGGATTTTAGAGACATTTTGAGACAGTAAATAGTGAATATGAGTGATTTTTGCCAGTTTATGTTTTATTGCATTGTTTACTTTTTAGTTAGTGGTAGACAACGATGTCCAATTACACACAAAGGTTGAAATGTTGAATTTCAGAGTATTTCAATGAGTGTCCTATAAAGGGTTAAAACAAGTGTGTGTCTTTTATTTGTTTTATCTTCTGGTTGTGTTTTTAGATACTATTTATCCTATTATTGTGTATCAGTTTTAGTATATCTCCATATATTTGTACTAGTTTTATCATATCTTGTATGTTTACCTGTGTCTTTGTACAGCACTTGTTGTAAATGTGGTCTAGAAATAAACTTGACCTTGACCTAGACTGTTTTACTTGTTGGGTAAAATAAAACCGTTGCTCTCAAAGCCCAGTCCTGGTCTTGCAGTAGTCCCCGAAGAGTCCGGTGTGGTTTCTTACTGGGTTAAATATCACTTTGCAAAAGTCACAGTGAATTAGGCTGCCGCTTACATGAAGAGACATGGGAGCAGCTTCAAAGGACAGGCCTTACTGAATATTCAACGACCGAACAAGACGTGCACGGCTCCACCACCAGACCGATGGGACGATGTGAAGGCGAAGACGGCGGGGCAGCGACCACAAACAGAGCCCATCATCCCCAATGACGGCCTGAAGACAAAGACTTGATCAAATGGGGCTGCTCCGCCTGTTCAGACCGGCTGTATGTTAACATCTGTAATGTGTGTGTGTGAACGGCACCACACTGTTAGAACTGAACTTAAACACACCAATGCAGATTACATGATGCATTATATCAGGGGTGTCAAACACAAGACCCGCTGGCAAAATCCGGCCTGCCAAAGGGTCCAATCCGGCCCGTGGAATGATGTCACACAAATAACACAGAAGACATTAACAGTAACAGGGTGTTGAAGTGGTTTTAGTTCAGGTTCCACATTCAGTCCGATTGTGATCTCCAGTGAAACAATAGCAAAATACGCTATAAATAATGACTCCAAATTTTCTTCTTGGTTTAATGTGAAACAAAGAATATTGCATTATGCCTATAAATAAAGACAACTCCAAATGTTTGTCTTTGTTTTGGCACAAAAAAATAACATTAATTCATGAAAATATTGAACAAATATGAACAACCTAAAATATCTAAAGAAAATTAAGTGCAATTTTAACAATATTCTGCCTGTTATTAAATATTTTGAGCCTTTGCAGAAAGTTGAGGCGTAATATTATGAAAAACTTTTAACCTTTAGATTGTGACAGTAGTCCGATAGTATTGACCGCTCTAAACTCCACACTTGTGAGCCGAAATAGCTCAGTTGGGAGAGCGTTAGACTGAAGATCTAAAGGTCCCTGGTTCGATCCCGGGTTTCGGCAGCTGTTTAGGAGCCCACGGGCCAATATTTCTATTTGAGAGTATTTAGGACTTCCCATTCCTGTTGATTTGTAGTCGTACCATGACAAAAAAATATCAGTAGTTCTCAATAAATGACCATATTCTTTAGATTAGATGATAGAGCGGCGTGGTGGTTCGCACTTCCACCACCAAAGGAAGACGGTTCTGAAGCCTGACCCGTCCTCTCGCTACGTGGGTTTCCATTAAAAACCGGTTCACAGAGGTGCATTTTCCTGTTGGTGCCCCTGACCACAGTGCTGATGAAGATCTTACTGCTCCTAATGTGTGCTAATGCTAATGCTAATGCTAGGTAGTGTGTGTCTACTATGGGTAAAATGCACAGACTGAACTTTGACAGGGACAATAGAGCGACTTAACCTTTAACCTTTAGATTATGACAGTGGTTCTGATACTATTGTCAGCTCTAACTCCAACACTTGTGAGCCAAAATAGCTCAGTTGGGAGAGCGTTAGACTGAAGATCTAAAGGTCCCTGGTTCGATCCCGGGTTTCGGCAGCTGTTTAGAAGCCCATCTCTCTTAAGAGTATGTTGGACTTCTCATTCCTGTTGATGTGTAGTAGTACTATGATAAAAATATCAGTAGCTCTCAATACCATATCCTTACAATTCCCAGTGTCTGACTGTGTCACAAAGTAGTTTAAATTCTGTGAAATCTAATCCATTATTATTAATAATAATAGAATTATCTTATTATCAATAGATAGTTTTTTGAGGTGATAACCTTTGACCTCTGTCTCACATATTTAATCCATTGGGAGCTGCTGCACGGTTACATGAACACAGAGCTGGGTTCATGGATTTATTTATTCTGGACTTGTTCTTTGGTCAAAGTGTGGCTGTCAATACGAAAAAGAGAACAAGAGGTAAATAACCGTTTTTTTTTATGTTTACAGTTTTTCCTGGCAGGATGGTGAACTGTGCTCCTGTTGGAGAACAGTCAGTGTTAGTGTTATTTAGCTTTAGTATCTGTTCATGTGGGTTGACACGGTGGTGCAGTGGGTAGCACCGCTGCCTCTCAGACGGTCCTGGGTTCGATCCAGCACCAGTGGGTGGGGCCTTTCTGTGTGGAGTTTACATGTTCTCTGTGTCTGCGTGGGTTCTCTGCGGTACTCTGGCTCCTCCCACCTTCCAAAGACATGCACTGATAGGTTCATCTAAAAAAGGCCCATAGGTGTGAATGTGACAGTGTTGTTTGTCTCTGTGTCAGCGCTGAGACTGGTCCGACCCTAGTGAGGATTAAGCGGGTTCAGAAGATGGATGAATGAATGAATCTGTTCATGTTACCTTAAGTTGCTAGATGTAAAAATATAGAAAAAAACCCCAGTGGCATCAAATATGACACATATCCACCAGAGAGTGAATGGAGAATAAACAGTACCGCTTATTAAATCCAGTCTGTACATTTCATCTTAGCTTTGCAAACATTCATAATACCATGTTACACTCATATAAATACAGCCATGTAAGCAACCAAAGATGAACAAATCTTGCATCTTCAGCTAACAGTTAATATGAAGAAAAAAATGATTGAGAACACAGAGGTAACAACGCACTTAAAGTGGAGCATTTAGTAAATCCTGGTGACTGTGGACCGGCAGCCCTGGTGGGTCTGGTACAGGCACTGACGTCAGCCAGCAGACGAAAACAGCCTTGGCTTTTTTTTTCCTGTAATGTGATTAATTTCTTCACAAAGAAGGGCCCGGCCTGCTTCTGCTGCAGACCCAAATCAAAGCCAGGCACTGACACCGTCCCTGAGGGGCCCGGCCCCCACCGCTGAGACCAATACATATTCATTTGGACACCGACAATATGTACGACAAGCATGGACAACAACAACATATATATATTTTCCCAACAAAGCAGCCATCTGTCAGTACAAAAGGACCTCTGCAGATGTACATGAGCAGGGTTGGGGAATGAAATACACAGCTGCGGAAAGACCAGAGCGCTGGCCTTAACATTTGTTTGGACATATATATATATATATATATATATATATATATATGTGTGTGTGTGTGTGTGTGTGTGTTATTCTGTTTATTCTAAAAGTACTCAATGTCTCCCAAATGTCACATGTGTATTTTCACAGCATTTATTTAAAACGACAGGAAAAAAAATCACTTACACTGGTTATGATGGCGCTCAAACACAACTATCAGCATCTGTCGCCTCCAAAGTAATCAGAAATGCAGTTACTTAGTATTTTTTGAATAAATTTTATAGATGTAATCCAGCCGAGGTTTGTCAACATGAAAAGGGGTTGAACACTGCATTTCATTCCCACGGAAAATATTACGTGAATATCGTTTATTGTTATAAATGAAAATATCATGCCGAGAAAAACACTACTGTATTAATTGTAAACAGATTTAGCAGAGCGTTGAACATTGACAGACTGTACAGTGTTATGTACTCCAGAAAGACCACAACACTGGGTGAGTTCAGAGGAGGATGAAAACATTCAGTGTCTACGGATCCAACCTCTGCCATGCCAACCAAGTGCTGATATTTCGCAGGAACAACCCCTCAAAGGAGGTGGACATGGAACAGGAAAGTCATCGGCCCCTTTTGTCGACTCCAAAATGCTGTTTTTGTGTAACCGTCTCATTTCAAGCCCTCATTGGGACCTGTTCCTAACCCTAACCATTCTGCTTTTAAGCTTTAACCAAGCAAAGTCTTAACTGTCACGTAATGGTTTTAAACATTATTGGTGGTATGGTATGGATGTAAAAATGCTTTGGTCATTTGTAACTTGTCTATAGAGGGGTTCTGCTTTGCCCCATGGGACATAAAAACAGAAAGAAAACAGACAAACAGGTCAACGGCAAGAGACAAATAATGTTTTGTGGAACCATTTACACATACGATGTTTGTCAATTTAAAAGATAACTATACGAAAGGCACAGTTTCTTAAATTAACACCTAGTTTTGTGTCGAACAGGTCTCATCTGTCATCACATGTGATGCGTCACCAACGCCAAAATGACCATTACCTTCAAATTTTTGACCTTATTCTCAGAGGAAAAAAGGATTAAATTAGGTTAAAATCACCAAAAGTCTTGTCATGTTGAAGCTGCAGAGACACCTTCAACACCTCCAAACTTATTAATAGTAAAAATAGTTGCAACTATGTCTTTTTCACAAGTTTGTGGGGTTTTGTCTTTCTATTTATTTTAGTCTGACACTTTAACAGTTTTACAAAAAACTGCAAATTCATTCATGCAGATGGAGACGTAACGAAATCAAAACAAGGGGACTAGTCTGTTGTCACTCACTGACTCATACATTTGTATTTGTTTTTATAGACCCTCCTGGGCCAAAATAGAAGAGGCCTATTATACCTTATGTTCTCTACTATTCATCCCCATTGTTGTTGTGTACTTTGGTAACTACTACTACCAAAACAAAAGCAACTCTTGATGACGTTTGACCGTCCGTCTTCCTCTTGATCCCATTCCAGGGGTTCAGGTGTTTAGAGTTCATTTTTCTTTCCAGAGCTGGATCATCACCATCAGCAGCCTCATCATTTGTTATAAATAATACATGTAAAAGCACACTGCGACAACAATATGCATTTTTAATGATGCAATTACAAAGCAGTGGGATGTGGGCAAGCTGCAAAACGCGCAAATTTGCAACAAATCGGTCCACACCGATCCTTTTCCAGCCTGAATAATTCTCTGCTTACATGAGCCAGTGTGGTATTACATTCATGAGCAGGAGGGCTTTGTAGAGTCCAACAGGGTGACACATGCTGACCTGATACACTGACAGCTAAAGTACGACAACATCCGTGCAAAAGAGTCGTCACGCAACCAAAACGAGATACAGAGTCCACATGACAAACGTCCTGATGTTAAACGGAAGGACAAACCTACACTCTGGTCCTATGAGGGTCTGTAAATGTACTGATTTAGGGGGGCAGTTCTGAAATAGTTGCCCATTTTGCGGTGGAATAAACACGCTCTGGAAGCTCCTCCTCTGTTAAACTACTGTCAGCCCACATCGTGTCGCTGAGCGCCGTTCTCCCATTTCCGCTCCGGGCTCCAAGAATCCTGGGCTCTTACTGTTCCTTTTACAGGACTGGACAGGATGCACATGCTCTGTGTTCTCTCAAAGCCTCGGGTAGGAGCGAAAACAGAAACAGGAAAGGAAAAAAATCGACTCTTAGGGAAGACGCACACAAGTGATTTCAGTCTTGAGTGCCCCTTAAAGGTCTCTCCCCATTAGAAAATAGAGGTCAGCGGCATTAGGTCTGCCACTAAACACTGTAATTGTGTAGCACAAAGAGCAGGGCTGGGTCACACTGGCAGCCCGTTAATGCAGTTGGCTTTGAAAAAGACAGAAGCTGACAGCCTCTCAGCTCCTCTCGCTGCCTCTGATCTGCAGTGACAGACAGGAGGGGAAGTCGACTGCACATTTGGAAGAAACAAACATTTCGCTTCGGTGGGAAAACGGAGACTCGTATTTGCGACCAGGTTGTGTTAATCCATTCTCCTCCTTTTGGACTCCGCTCTCAGTAATTACCATATATTTCTGGCGTGCTCCGACATTGGCCTGTCAGGCGGAGAGCGGGTGCAGGCGGCGCCCTGTCTCGTTCTTTGTGCTTGAATCCGGCCTGGCAGGGCGTGTCAGCCTCGATCTGCACTCAGACTCTCCTCGCTGTCTGTCCGACACTGAAGTAAGAGCAGGTAGGATCTGTGACGGTACCAGCCACACAACAAGACCCACACCAGCCCGGCACCTGGACTTACGCAGTCCTCCATCAAAGGGTACCTGTAGTGAATTTTCGTTGCTAGTTATTTCAAAAGATCACATATAATACTAGCGGTTCCGTCCAATGACTTAGGTTATAGCCCATTGTCAAGTACGTGCAAGTACTAAGTCACTGCTCCGTCCGTCAGACATGGTCAGAGACATGTTTCCTCCTTCACGGGCTGCTCCAACACCGGTACCCTGTGCAGCAGACACCAGATGACAAGACAAGATGACACTTTATCACCCAGTGCTGGGTCGTGTCTCTACATCAATGACGGAGTACAAAGCTAATGGCTGCACAAACAACAAGAACCAACTCATGCTTTTCACTCAATCATGCTCACTGACTGCTGCTTGTTTACTCGTACGGAAACAACAATGGTACGTCACTTCTGGCCGCCAATGGCTGCTCCCCATAGGTTCTGCCCCTGCCATAATTCACATAATCACCAGGTCCAGTGTGGTGCATTTACGACATTTTTTCATTGAATTTGCGCCTCTCTTGGTTATAAGTAAAACAAAAAGCAAAATTTATGTCGTAAGCAGAACCAGTACAGGTACACTTTAAGGATGGGAACTGAGAACCAGTCCCTGTATAGAACTGGTTCTCAGTAGCTCAGCTTCTTGAAATCGTTTGCCTGTTTGTTTAGTGATTCCACTTATTGGTTCAGTGACACCATCAGGTCAAATGCGTCACCACGTCATTTCCGTATTCTGGTTCAGAATCCTCTAAAGTCTGGTTGTTATTTAACAGGAAAGACGACACTGGGACCATTTACAACAGTTGCAGAGCTTCCATTACCACAAAGGGTTAAATACCTCAAACTTTTAACCACAGCATCCAATTAAACTGCCCCGAAGTAGTGTCTCTGATTGGCTCCTAAGCAACGGGGTGGAGCCTACAGCAAGAAGTCTTCTGTTGCATCCGCTAACATTAAACTCCTCTGGGTTCTGTTCATACTGTTAATGTCAGCGTCGTTTCACTGTCAACCTGCTTTACTATTGTTTATGAATGGTCTCCATGACGACCAGGCCCACAGGCTGGTCTGACACTCCTTTAACTCCACCTTTACAACCCTTTAGGAGGTTTGTTCAAATCCAATGCAAAAAATGTTAGTGCAAACAAAGCCATTTGTCCTGTAGTTTACTCTCTAAACCAATGAGAATCGACAGAATTCAATCAATAAATAATATCAATAATGGAGCCGGAATCACCAAATTTTTATCAAATCTCTATACCACTAATAGGTTTTCATTCTTTCACGTGTTTTGAGGAAAATGAAAAATAATGATAAGTTCAAAGGTGCCACAACCCAAATAAAATCCTCCATCTTTTCATTAAATCACTCTTTCTTTTCTTTTGGTTGTACAAGATAATTGTCCTTGATGCATTTGGAGGTTAATCATTACAAACAGCTCAAATCTGGATGTATGTGTTTGTTCTATTTAGAACATTGCAGTTCCAACAGAAGTTTTAATATCTCACCACAGTAAACATCTTTACCTTGTACAAACAGATAGAACGGACCAATACATTCTACAGTACACACATCCCATCATTGTATGTTGTATGTAATATAGATGTTTAGCAGATATAGATTTTATTATACAATAAGAAAAGGAATATATGTTCAAGACCAAGCCACTCTGTCCATTATACATGTGTTTATATAACATTTATTTATCTAGGAATGACTCACTGAGATTAAAAATGTCTTTTACAAGAATCTCCTGGAAAAAATAAGCAGCAGCAAATTAAAGAGCTGCCATCGTCCAAAAGCATCTACTGATGGAACTGTCTAATACCTGCTGATCCACTAATCCTATCAATACATGTCAATAATTGGTGTAAATACAGTTCTTCATCTGTTCATGGTCATCAGATATGACCCATTTGGACGTTCAGAGGCTCTGTAGTTACCATGGAAACACCGTCATCTGCTACAACATTGATTCACTATATATAAGCCCATGGAGTTGGATCAGTGACAGTGGATGGACACACTGGGTTTATATATATATATATAAACCCAGTGGATGGACACACTGGTTTACGTTCAGTTAATGACAGATTTACTGAAAAAGTCACTTTTTCTTCAGTTTCGTCTGTTTTTGTTGCGATAACCCTCAACTTTAATCTGAGCTTTTCTGAACATCTACATGATCAGTAAGGTAAAAATATGCAATTACCTGATTTTTCCAATTAAAAACACAAATTACAGAGGATGATATTATAATAAATGGTGATAAAAGACTTGAGAACGGTTAAATAAAGAGAAACATTCATTTGGACGTGTCATCCAGGAGCCCTGGGTCTGGGTCCAACTGTGTGGAGGACCTGAACAGTTTCTGAGCAGTTCGGAGGCTTCCTGGTACTTTATCTCGGTTCAACTGGACTAGATTTGTTCTTTTGAAAACATTTCATCTCTCATTAAAGAGACTGGTTCAGTTGTAAGGTCTGATGGGGAAAGTGGCCTTAAACCTGGAGGGGCAGTGGTCTGTGGGGCTGGTTTTCACACACATGGTCTTCTCCAACACTGATTCACCTGTAAAACCCATGTCAGACCAACCACAGTGCTTCTACAGACTGCTTTGTTCATTCTGCTGATATATTTTACTAAAAAAAGCTGCTTTTTCCTCATTTTCCATGCCATTGCTTCCAGCTTTTATCACTTTGTCACTTTCTTTGACTCTAAAAGTTGTTTCTTCGCGGTTCTCATCCCATCCGGTCACTTCCTGATGCTTAGCTCAAAGGCCCCGTGGTGTTGGTTTTCACACCACTGGACACCGACACACTGACTCACTACTCCCTCTAGTGGTCACATAAATCCACCGGCCCGTCGCTGGTTCATATCTCTCCAATCTCATACTTTGGCCTGTTTGGCAGAACTTCACAGCCCTGTCATCTAAAGACTTCAATGATGATTCTAAGTCACATTTAGTCGAAATACTACATATTTACAGCTCTAAACATCTGCATGAAACTCACACCATCACTCAAACTTTCTGAAATCACAGCTGTTCAGGTTTTATTCGACTGTATTAATACATCTACCTGTAGGAGTATGTTTACTTTAGCTCCAGGAACCTGCCATTGACAGACTATTCCAGGCCTTCTCCTCCCTTCTGGGATCTGCATGAGCCGCGACTACACACTGAAAATGGCAAATATTGATGCGTCATGCAATAAGGTGATCCTGCTTGGTTGTGTTGTGGTTTGTTGTTTTCTTCTGGTTGGATTCAGACGCCTTAATGACAGGGATCCCTTCTCTATGTGCGAATAATCCGACAAAACAAGTTCCCTAAAGGCACTGCTGCTGTATCCTGGGCTCAGAGCCACCCACGACAGATGTGATTCAGCAAATGAATCAAAGAGGATTTTAAGAATAAAACAGAACTGAATAGAACAGAATAGAACAGAACAGAATAGAATAGAA
>JAPQRQ010000022.1:29621415-29632222 GCA_037367365.1 Apogon talboti
CTAACCCTGACCCTAACCCTAACCCTGACCCTAACCCTAACCCTGACCCTAACCCTAACCCTGACCCTAACCCTGACTGGAGCGTTGGTACTTGTTTTATCCTCTCGTTAGGTGTGAGGATTGTTTGTCTGTGTTTCACTCAATAATTTCAATAAAAATATTGCGGGGTAAAAACAAACCAACTAATTTTACAGTTTTGTTAGTTCAAACCAATGAACCGCCACAGCTGTGCGTTAGCAGACGGTAGGACAAATGGGACAAAGTGAGTCCTAGAAAGACAATTATTGACAGGGTTTTTGGAAAGACATTCATTGGGAGTCTAACGCCTGTTACATGTAAAACTATGGAGCCTGCTGTGGTTTGCAGGATGTGAACGCAGCATTAGTCGGACTGTTTGCTCCAGACAACCAGCCCGCCTTGGAGGCTCCACGCAGACGCTCTGGCCTTTTCCTCTCAGTATGGAATGTCATGTGACCAGGCAGCACTGATCCACTTAACAATCACCGCTTTGATTACAGATACACGTGTGTTTGCGTCTGTTAGTCTCCAACAGAATCCAAACACAACCAACTTCAGGTGTGAAAACCGACGCTGAGCCCAATCCATCACCACCGAGAGCTAATTATTTCAATATCATCGATATCCGGGCTTATTGATCACACATACTAGTTTCCACTGCATTTTCTTCCATACCAACAGTTTCCGTGCTTTTACTCTTCTGCATATTAGTTTGCATTGTTTTCTTTCCTGCCTCCATGCGTGTAGAAGGACACACATTATTTTACTAATTTACTAATAATACAAACAATAGAGAATAATATAAAATTATATACATTGCTCTATCTGCAAAATATGTCACCATATTGCACCAGTATGACTATACAACTAAATAATAATAATAATAATAATAATAATAATAATAATGATAGACTAATTAATAATTATACAGTGAAATGCCATTGAATTCCCACAGTGAGAACCTGTTGAATATATGAATTTGGGCAATTTTAATGACACATTTTGGTTTCAATGTGATTTTAAAGGAATTTTAAAGGAAAATAACTAATAACCATGTATTATATATAGTAGCTAATATTCTGAAAGCATCAACCTTTATTATAAACCCATCAATATATTAATTATATTTCCATTTTTCCTAATATCCTCAACTATTGTTGGCACATGATCATGGAGTTACTAAAACATTATTATATAGTTTTACCTCCTTTTTATCTTTAAATGTGTTGATTATCCCTTTATTACCCTGTAATTAGCAATAGTTAATTATCTGATTATAAATGGGGACTTTTAAGTTATTACCTGATTATTATTTTGATATTAGCAAAGCTATTAGTTAATTATCTCTTGTATTTCTACCACCTTTACTGATTAATTGACCGATTGATTGAATTCTTCCTACATGTTAAAAATAAAAAAGCACTGACTAACTGAGATAATATACTGAATATACAGATGTCTGGTCATTATTGTGAAATAAAACATGAAATATTACTGAAAGACTGGACATCTTTGTGATTTTGCAGAATTGTCTTAAACTGACACGCAACATAAATGTCTAGACAAATCAAATGTCCTCTAACTGTTCCATTTCTTTATCTGACATATGGTGGTATGTTCAGGACTGGTCTTCTCTGTGAGCTAAAGTATGTGTTTTCTGGTTCTGTCTCATATGACATGAGACAAATGTCAAAGACAAAGACTGCGTCAAAGACAGTCCCAGTAATTCTACAAAGGACTGTACCCATGGAAACAGTTTTGACTCTAATGGAGCTGCTGTAGAAAAATACTTCAGTTGTCCTGATAAATAAACGGAGTGTTTGGACTCTCCGTCCTAGATCCAGGGCTTCATTCTTCTTCAGCGTAGCGACACGTCTGAAAGGCTTTAACAGCAGATTTATTCTGTTGACACTTAACATGAAGGTTCTAATCAGAGAGCCTCCGCCGCAGTGTGACGCTCCCAGTCCACCGTCACATGGAAACCTCACAGACACCAGACGTAAGGCGTTGGTTAACAGGTAGAAACAGAAGCAGCAGCGACAACAGGAAGTAGGAGCTGAAACCACACATTCCTGTTTTCTAAACTATGATCCAATATTATACAACCTCATTCAGTTGTGCATGCTCTGTTTTACTGCCAGCTGTTGTAAATATCTGCTCTGTTGTCATCCTGGAACCGTGGTTTCAATCATACACTGACTTTTACTTATTGTACAAATTGCTGTTCTAATTATGTATTAATACAGTGTTTTAATATGTATATTTGTATGTAGCTATTTGTGCAGTTCTATGGTGTTTGTTGTTTTTATGTTATCTATTGTTTTTATTCCAGTGTGCAGTGCTTATTTTCTTGTTGGTAATGTAGTTCTCTTACTGCTACTTATTATTATTATCATTATGATTATTATTATTATTACTGTTATTACTTACATACTTATATTATTTATTACTTATATATATTGTTGTTACATCTACTATTACTGTTATCACTATTATAACTTTTAATATGTGATTATTAAACTGTACATTATTATTATTATTATTATTACTACTACTCCTTTGCTACTTGTTGTTTCCATTAGTACTTTCCAATGTGCAATTGCCTGTTTTTTTCACTACTGTTTTTTTTAGAGTTATTGTTTTACTATTTTCTTGTATTATTTCTTATATGTGTGCATATATGTATTGTGCTGCTACTGGAACCTTAATTTCCCAAAGGATTCTGCCCAAAGGATCAATAAAGTTCAATCTAATCTAATTTATTTATATGTTTGAGTAATTATATATATATATATATATATATAGTATGTGTGTACATATATATTTTTCTTTTCTGTTGTATTGATATTTCCTTTCCTGCTACTTTTTATTAGACCTCAATGGATCAGCTGTAACATCCAATAATGTCAGTGCTGTGGTCCTGATAGTGACTTACCTCCAGAATGCGGCGGAGGGCCACACAGTAAAACCACCCCTTGACCTTCACGGACCGACACCGAGCTCCTCCGTTGCGTCTTGAAGTTCTCCAAGTCTGAAAAGCAGAGCAGAAAAGGCAATAAGTACAAATATCCCCCCAATCCCAACACCCAAACACCTGATCCTTAATCCCGTACAAGTGCTGTCATGAGCAAATGACTGTTGTCTGTGGTTGCGTTTCTTATCCTGTTCAAGGTCACGTCGTATGGGGCCTGAAGCTTCATGCAGCAGGAAAGGAAACACTCACAACAGGTGGAAGGCTTATGGTGGCGCTCCCACAGATAAAACACACCACCCCAGGTGTGTGGAGTGTATATAACATGGATTTATTTGGACTGGAGGAACAAACACCGTCTCATCCATGATAAATACAATACTTGGACAACTTTAAGGGTAAAGATCAAATGCAAAGTGAGTAGGAGCTGAACCACTGTCTTATGTTCACATTATGGATAAGAAGATTTAAACAAATACACAAAAGGCAGATGATCTTTCTTCCAGTTTTGATGCAAAGAGCAAAGAAGAAGGTGAAGAATATCTTCTGAGTGTCTGAAGCTTTTTCAGCCACAAATGAAAGTGTTGTAGAAGTAAACAGCCTCTGGCGTCTCCGCAGGACAAATGCCCCTCTGTGTGAATTTGTTTGCATTGTTGATATCCAAGTATGAGAAAAGAGGCTGAATTCCAGGGGTTTTGTTGAAAGACGCAGCTGTGTCTCCTTGAAATGGGCATTCCTCTAATACTTCACAACTGGAATTACAACCCCATCGTATGTGATACGGTTTCATTTACACCAATGTGAAAACAAATATAGTGTGAAAGATTTGCTTGTGATCATGAGATCCTGTGAAGTTCGTGTTAAAGACTGTGTTGAGTCTTGTGTTGATGTTAGCCATTGATTTTTTTAGGCTAATGGTAGTTAGCATTAAAGTTATAAAAAGATTAGCTTGCTTTATTATCCCTGTAGGGAAATTCAGTCTTTGCATTTATTTTACCCATAATACATTTCTTCATTTCTTAATGCACTTTTATTCACGTAATACCTTGTTCTGTGTCAATGATTGTAATGTATTCTATCATTAAATCCTCTTTTATGGTACTATTTGGTCTTATTTCTATCATTTTGTTGTCATTTTCTTTGAGTTAATGTAATTCCATGCCTTTGTAAAACACTTTCTATTGCCTTATGTATAAATAGTGCTACAGTTAAGCTTGTCTTGCATTTGCATTAGTAACTAGCACACATTAGCTGCCATTGAAGGCCCTTGGGGACCATCTCCAGATCTTCATCAGTATCATGGTCAAGAACACAGGACAATTAACCAACATGTACCTCTTTTTATTGGTGGGGGAACAGGTGCCATTTAAGCTAAAAAAAAAACAGCATTAAAAATTCTGAACCATTTAATATAACAATAATAATTAATGGACAGATATTGAAAGTTAAATTCTACCTGAAAAAATGTGCAAAAGAATTGAAAAAAAAGACATTTTCTGATACTTTTATTGAAAAAACATAAAGGAATCTAGGCCTGTTATAATAATAGTCCATAAAGGGTTAAGAGGACAATATAGATTTTTTCCCCATATCACATCATATATAACTGTTCTAAATGTGTCAGAATTGTATAAATCACCCCTTACTTGGTATTTATTTGTGAATATTGGTGCTTAGGACATTTTCTCTTCCATAAAACTGAATATTTTACCTCAAACTGCAGTAAAGCCCAGTCCTTTTGCTACACTACAAATACACAGCAGCGCTCATCACTTTAACCGTTCACACTATATCAGCTCCTTTCACATCACAGATAAATGATCTATTTTCCAACATCATATTTCCACAAAGAAGAAGAGGACAAACACTTGTTTCTCAGGCGCTCCTGGCGTTCTCACATCATCAGCCGTGTCCTGGGGGCTGCTGTCAGACACCAGGCAGCACACCAACCTGCACCGGCTCTGCTTTAACGGCAGCTCTGCACGCTGACGTTCACCACCGGAGCTGAGTCAGGGAGGCCCACCAAAGCACCAACGGTCACAGACGCCCGTTACAGCGGGGCGTCAGACTCATTTTAGTTCCACATTCAGCCCAAACTGACGTCAAAGGGGCCAGACCAGTGGAATAATGAAACATCACATCCTGAAAATGTTTACATCGACAAAGTTAACTTCAAAATCTGAATAACATGAACAAACTGAAATGTCTGAAGAAAAATAAGTGCAATTTTAACCATATTATACCTCAGTTTATCAATTACAACCTACATTCTAATTACAAATACACTAAATATTCAGTAACAGGCAGAATACTGATAAAATTGCACTTCATTTTCTTTAGACATCTGAGGTTGTTCATATTTGTTCAGGTTATTCACATTTTATTGTTCAAGGACAGTTTGTTAATGTAATTGTTTTGGTTTTTTTGGACTAAAACAGAGAAAAATTTGGAGTTGTCATTCGTTATTATTTATAGGCATAATGGAATGTAATTTTTTTCATATTAAACCACAGAGAAAATTTGGAGTTATTATTTATAGGTTATTATTTTACTTTAGATCATTATGGTCTGTATGAGGAACCTGAACTAAAACCACTTCAACACCACTGACTGTTAATATCTTCTGTGTAATTTTTTCAACTTCATCCTGTGGGCCGGATCGGAACCTTCAGCGGGCCGGTTTTGGCCCACGGACCACATGTTTGACACCACTCCTCTACATCTTTGTATGTAGTTCAGTCATTAAGTCTGTGTGTATCACACAACCACACATCAGACTATGAACATACTGAACCGCTGGCTTTTAAAATCTGACCATTTTGTTTTTTTGTTTCAACTTTAATTCTTTCCTTTTGCTAAAATCACAACAGGACGTCGTTTTTACAGTTAACTGCCCTGGACTGGTTTCTGTTGGAACAGGGACCACCCACATTTAGGGTGAACAGGGGCATAGAATGAGGACAAAAATGAACCAGCGCCATTAAAAAAAAAAAAAAAAAAAAGTACTTTTCTTTACAAAACATTGCACCAAATGTTGATGAAACAGAGCAGAGCAGCGTGGATCAGCTGAAGCCGCCAGAAACAGAAGAGTACAAAAATAATAAATGCAACAGAATGAAAAGCGTTTCCAATAAAATGTTAGCAAAGCCTTTGGGTGCGTGGATGCTTCCACTCCTGCTTCGTGTACTAATGTTGAACAGCATGTGACGCAGACAGACGACATGAACCTGCCAGGAAAACGACAGCACAATAACCGAGAGATAATGACAACTCCAAATCTATCTCTTTGTTTTAGTACAAAATAACATTACATTGTGAAAATATTTACATTCACATTAAAGGTTAGTTTGTTAATGTAAATATTTTCATAATTTAATGTTGTTGTTTCTTGCTCTAAAACAGCAAAAATTGGAATTGACATTATTTATAGAAATTATATATATATATATATATATATATGTGTGTGTGTGTGTGTGTGTGTGTGTGTGTGTGTGCAGGTTAATATTGTATGACAGCAGACAATATTAACCTGTCATGGAATCCCATACTTGAAAAGACACACTTGAGAACAGAATGAGGACTATTACCATCTTCTGCACCTTGCTCCAGTAATTGTGTGTTTCTGAAAATGAATGGAAGTCCTCCATGAGCTAAATACATTATTAAAAAACAGAAAGAAGAAAGGGAAAGTTGAAATCAATAGTGACACGCTCCCACTAATACGAGGCAGAAAGCAATCTGCAGCCGCGCTGCTAAGCTGTGTGGGGTCACACATGAGGGGCTTTAATAGGTCCAGGAGTAATCAGATTACCTTTCATTCATCATACCTTCCACCGCCCAGCCTTACAAAGCTACCTCTGCTATGATATGGACACAGACATACTCATTTACCTCTGACAACTAATGCAAACAATAGCAGCTTTTTATTCCTGAAAGTGGACGGTACTAATGGTAAATGGGATGTTCTGGTACCCATCAGCAGTGTGTAACCCAGGCAGCACACACACAGGCTTCATGACATGAACCCATACAGACCCAAACATCCACCGTCGACTCTACTGATCATCTACTGATCTAAACTGTTTAAAACCTGTTGATCCACTAATCCTATCAATACATGTCATTAATCGGTGTAAAATGCAGTTTGTCATCTTTTTATGGTCCTCAGATAAAATAAAATAAAGAACATGAGGACAACAGGAGTAAAAACATAAACAAACAAGACATGGTAATAACAACTGTTTAATTACCACAGCGCTAAAGTAAGAAAAAGAATCCTAAACATTAAAATGTACCAACAGTTAAGCAGAAAAACAATTACAATTGGCAATTAAACCTTGAATTCAAAGTCTCAGTTATATTAATGAGGATCACTTAACTACACATCCAAACACTGGTTATTATCTGTTTATTTAGGAAATTAGAGTTCCCATTGTGTGTCATTGACTGGTAAATGTTATTAATGGGGTATTTTCATTCCATTCATGAATGCGTTTCATGCATAGACGAGTAAATTAATATATAAAGACAGGTGATATAGGGTATCACACTGATCCTTACATATTCCCCAAATTGGATGAATTAACCTTAATTAACCTTGCTCTATAATACGCAGCGGACTCCAGAGCAGCGAGGCCGACACCGCTCCTGTCTCTGCTGCAAAAACTGCGATGGATCCACTTTGAAATGAGATTACTGATTAGTTCAGCTCCGAGAGATCCAAATGTAAAATTATTGGGCCCACTGATTTATGAAGAGGACTATAAGGTCAGTTAATATATGTCATATTGGCTGCAGGACAAGTCAATTAAGAAGCAGCCTTTAATGATTTCTTTAAACATAAATCTGGTCTTAACCCACCAGCGTAGTTTAACTAATAGCTATTTGAGAGGCTTAAGCCCTATTAAGAAAGCAATTCCTAATATTTTTCTAAAGATTAATACCAGTACTGTAGGGTCAGTTTGATGCATCTTTAGAATATGAAACTGGATGTTCTTCATAAAGCTTCAAGCAGACATTTACAGACATAGTGTTGAAATTCATTATAATTAAACACGACCTGGGAATGAGTACAGTATGTGGACAAAAGTATGTGGACAGGTTGAGTCCAGGTGTTTGTTTTGTCCCAGGGGTCTGGGATCCAAAACAATTCTGACTAATGTAGAATAGAGTTTATACTGGATCAGTATCACTGCATTGGTTAGTTTGGGTTCAATTGTTATCTTTATATCTATATTTTCTAAATTTACCCTTTCATACAGTGTGTGTCTCTAATTTGTGCATATTTCACACGAGTACGACGAGTATGAGTACTATTTTATATTTTTTAATGTATGTCTATCTTATTGCACGGTCGCTGGTCGAGACCACCTGCAATATCATTGCACAAATGGCGTAAGCTTATTCTATTCTATTCTATTCTATGTTTTTATCTCAAATCCTCATGAACAGGACATCTGACAGCTGTAGACATGATGTGTCCACATATTTATGTCCATATAGTTTAGAAACATCAATATTTCCTTAAAGTTTAATGGTAGATTTTTCTTCCTCAGTCAGATGTGATGACAGTAGATGGTTAGTTGGTAGAACATTATTATTTACAGTCAGAGCAGGACAAATATTTTAAAGGTAGAACATTTAAAATCATAGTCATGGATAAAAAATACAATAAAAAAATCAGTGTTGAAAGAAATGAAGTCCAAACCATCTCTGAGGCATTTTGGAAACAAAGACACCAGTGTAAACCAAACTAACCAATGACAGGATGTTGATCCAATGTAAACTATATTCTGCCATCAGTCTTTACTGTTCTGTGTCCCAGACCTCTGTTTTGTCCATATGGTGTGAGTTTAAACAGTTTGTAAAATGTTCCACTGCAGTAACTTTCATCTCTGTCTTTACTGTATTATTTATACTGTCCAAAACAATGCCGTTCCAATATTCTAGGTGTTACTCTGGAATTAAAGAAATAAATAAATAAATGGAAGGCATCAGCAGTGAGTGTTTGTTTCCCTGTGTTGCCTTTGGGGTGTTTACACCTCGCTCAGGTTCAGGAGCTGAGAAAAGTCTGGACGGCGCTAATGCCTTCGCCCCGTGGACACGCCCAGGACGCTGAGGATTACAGCGCACTTTAACAGAACTGTCAAAACATACTGGTATGTGTTCACCACGGAGGGAAGGAGAACAAACTGAGCCAAAGGACGGTGTTGAGGTGGACCTGCTCGAACGGAAGCAGGAGGACGACGGAGGACAGAGGACAACGGTCTAAGATATGAGGACCGACCACGCTGAAGTGGGTTTGACCAAGACCAAGGCCACAAAACTACAACATGAAAAAACTGTTCCAGTGTCCCTGTATGTCAGGTTCTGTTCTTCTGAAGCAGACTCAGCAGACCACATGACCTTCACACTGAAACCGTCCACTCTGTGTCTCCTGGACTGGACTGGAAACCACTGCATCACACACCGACATAAGAGGCTGAATCCAGATTCATGCTGTCACTTCCTGTTCATGTAAAGACTCTCCTCTAATATTCATGGGTTCCTCTTCGGTTTGACTCATGGCCGTGCAGACGTCTTCCTCTGTCCGTGTCCTCCTGTTCCAGCTGGACTCACTCTCCAACAGCAGAGGTGCAGGTTCCACTCAGAACATGGAAATCCACTGCTTTGATTTATGTTGGTGTTTGTCGCTGCTTCTTACTGGAAAAACAACACCAGAATAATTGAGCATCTGAGTGCAGGCCGTAGATGGGATGACAAATCTGCTGTCTGCAGTCATTTTTACTCCACAAATCACTGTCTGTCCACATTATCTTTCCGGGCTGCGTCGACGTCGGTCCACACCGGTGGGTGGAGTCTGAGCGGACGGACATGAGACCCAGAACGTCTGAGGGGTGGACCTAAGAGGCTTTTTCAGAGCTTCATGGTGTGCGTTGAATCCAATCTGGTCTCTGCGCTTAAATTAGCTGATTTATTTGTATAGACTGTCATATTTTACAGATTGGTACCTTTCCGTGCCGTCTTCAGACCCTGCCCGTCCTGGTTATCTCCGAACCGTCACTCAGAGTGGCTCACGTTGTCGTGGGCGAACTGACTTCCCTGCTGTTGTGGGTTTGATCTGCGGCAGCGGCTCATCAAAGATCACAGATGAAGGCTTGGAGCTGCCGCGTCTGCCACCTCCATGCACCTTCACGGAAAGTCATTTTGTCTGTCCATTAGTGTGGGACTGTGTGTCCTCAGGCCGTACATGGGAGGTACAGGAACAGGAGGAGAACGGGGAGGCGGCCTTAACTTTATCCAAACACGACTTGAACTGATGAACAAACTACTTTGATTTGAGTCTTGTCATAACAATCTGGCCACTACAAAATGGCAAAAAAGCTTTTCAGTCGCCCCGCCACTTACTTTCATCTGAAGGCGCGATAGAAGGTTAGATAAAAGCACCCAGGCCTCTCCAAAATATGAGCCTGCACAACAAAGTGGACAAGAGACATCTAAGGTACTGAATTCATTCCAAACTGTCTTTTTGGCATTATTTTGGCAGAGATCAAAGCTGCTGTTGTGATTTCTGAAGTGGTTATGTTTACTGAGGGAAGGCCACTGAATGTCCCCGTCCACATCCACAGACGTGGCCCCACTCGTGCTGAGAGCATGGGAGGGAGCACTGGTGAAGTCCAAAGCCCCGCCCACATCCATCTACTCCCAACAGTCAATAGAAAGAGCAAAAGAAGCATTGTTGTGGAAGGGGCTGGAGAAGCAATTTACGCAATTTACTCTGTAAAACAGACTCTGCCTTCAGATGCTGGTGGTGGGGGT
>JAPQRQ010000022.1:29682428-29692938 GCA_037367365.1 Apogon talboti
ATTAGATTAGACTAGAGTAGACTAGATTAGATTAGATTAGACTAGACTAGATTAGACTAGATTAGATTAGATTAGACTAGACTAGATTAGACTAGACTAGATTAGATTAGATTAGATTAGATTAGATTAGATTAGACTAGACTAGATTAGATTAGACTAGACTAGATTAGATTAGACTAGAGTAGACTAGACTAGATTAGATTAAATTAGATTAGATAAAACTTCATTGGTCCATTAAGGTTCCAGTCACAGCACAACATCGAATATAAGAAAATATTAATATCAATAGCTATAAAAAAAAGTATTGAAAAACAGGCAATCACACATTAGAAAGTACTAGTGGAAATAAATAATAAAGTAGTAATAGTATTAAATAATAATACAATTTCAATGGCCCGTTTCTGTTATGGTTTTATTAATTTTATGACATTCAACTGATTTTTGGATCATTTTTGTTTTGTTTATTGACTGGAGGAACCGATCAATAGTAGCATCAATAAAATAATCTACATACCTGAAACTGGGAAATTGGTTTAATTACTATTATTCCAATTATGACAATTACATCTAATATCCCTAATGTGCATCATAGTTATTGTATGTGTTCTATTCATATTAATCTCCACCTCATTGTGCATCTGCTTGACAGAAACAACACATACTTTAAGTGTAAATACTTTTATTCAGTAAGAGGATACCACTTTATTACCACAAGTACATTTAATGTGAACTGTGGTTGTTTGTCATGTTTATGTTGAAGGTTTCTCTGAAAGGAACTGTGGATTTGCCTGCAGTTCACCGTCCCGTTGGCTGATGTCCTTCCTGCCTCTTGCACGTTGTTTATTTCCATCCATTTCACTACATTTATGCGTTTGTATTAGCTTAAAGTGCATTAGCTACCTAATCCGTCACAGGGAACACTTTGTCTGTTTTTATTGGGGTCTCAGTTACATTTTGGTCGTATGTTAATGCAGCTGTAAATGTGGAATGATTTGAAAAATGTGCACCGTGTTGCCACACAGAAATAACGAGATGAAAAAAAGAAATAAAAAGCTGACATGTCGCTGTGATGGATTACCCACTCGGAGCAAGTGTAAAGTTTGTACACTGCCATTTTCATATCATGTGCGTTGGTGTAAAAGTGCAGGAGTGGCCTTTGTAGATGGAACGTAAAAACACAACGCCACGGCGTTCCTCGGAAAAAGCCGCCAGTACAATAAAGCGTAAGGGATGTGAAGTGAGTGTCCTTTAAAACACACTGTCCTTGGTCACATGACTCCACGGCTGCCAACAGGGAAGCTCATCCTGAGTCACACTCACTCACTCATGTGAGAGTGAAATGTGTGGAACTGTGGGTCGTCTGTTGGCAAAAAAAGAACGTTTCTCCTCACTGTGGGGAACAAAAGGTCCAATAAATGTCACTGTTCATTTGGAGATGCCGTACGATTTAATGCTTCCTGAAGATACGTCATCAGGGTCGATAGAGTGGAAAAGGAAAATGCTTCAATCAGAGAGAAATGATTTAAGTATTTTTACTTTGTGTAACAGTGATGAGTCACATAATCTAAGAAGAAGAAACAGGTTAAAAAACAAAGGCTGTGTCTGAAACAGCAGAGTGTAAAAAAACCAACAAAAGCCTTTGTGTCTGTTAAAAGCCTCATAAATGTATTACTGCTGTCTGTCGCTGTCAGCTTTCTCCTCTGGGTGAACGTGTGTTTTTCGTCTGAACAGACCAGGAGAGCTTCACCAGTGTCATCCAGTTAGCTTCAACAGAAGCGTGGGTCACTGCAGGTGTGTGTCTACCATTCTACAAGTGCTCCAGCAAATCAATGAGCACATAATGAAGCCACTGTGAAGCACCGGTTTATCCGCTGAAACGCAGCAGAGGTGTTGGAGTTTAACACTGGAAATACCAGCACATCAGAACAAACTTTCTGTGATAGACCATTTTTACCAAGGCATTAGAAATGAAATACTTCCTCTGATGTCTTTATTAAATAAAGGCCTGATGCCTTTTACTGCTCTGACAATAGAAACACAGTTTGTATAGTAGATTTTGTACATAGTATAACCTTTGTACTTGAGATTGTGTTTACATTCAACTAGTATTAGCATATTAGCACATTAGCATACTGTCTTAGACGTAGAGCTGCATGATTAATGGATTTTAAATCAAAATTGGATTTTTTAATTAGGACGATTTTTAAAAACCGGTGGTCGTCTCTCTCCTGCCTCCGGGCCACCGTAGGCCCCTCCTCCTACCTGTGACAGCGCTCTCCAGTCTTTGGTCTCCACACCAGTACAATAATGCCCTTTGCTGAGGAGGGTGAGAAGTTTGGGGCTAAAAATAGCAAGAGCAGGTCGTTTGTGTGGAATTGGAACGGCTTCGAAGTTCCATGAAAACCAAACCATGCCCCCTACAAACTCTGCACGTCCAACATCTTTCAGCTCCTCAAACATGGGCACAGGCCACACTGGACCAGTGCGTTGTGAGCTGCACACGAAAACGACAGGCCGGCTAAAACTCCACCACCAGCCCCAATCAAAATCGAAAATCGAGTTTTTAGAGGAAAAAATAGTGATTTCATTTTTGGCCAAAGCAGTGCAGCGTTAGACCTGTATGTTACATTTATGGCACAGATAGAAACAGGGTTTTTGTTTTCAAACATGTTCAACATTCACAGTACTTACAGATGACTTTGACATTTCCTTCTGTTTATTACATATTGTATATTTTATTGCCAATGATTTTGGACTCATGACGAACCGACCGGCTTTAATCGGTGCTCATTCATCCCTGAGTCTGGGCCAAAACTGAAGACGAGCACACAGTTAGTGGCTCTTTTGTCAAGTGGGGACTATAATGATCACCACTGGCAGAGCAGACGAGGCGCCTTGCCATGTGGCTAATTGGCTAACTGAAGCTGATTCACTTTTCGCCCCCATAAAGCAGCAGTGCCTGATGGGAGTCCTGCATGTGTGCCCGCCCCGCCCCGCCCCGCCCCGCCCCGCCCCACCAAAAGTCCATTTGGGAACACTATCCCACTCCATTTCAAAGCAACAGGTGTCACGTTCACTTTTAATTTACCCTCCATGCATTTCATTTTCAGGTGTTCAGCACAGATAAACTCCACTTCCTGCTCATGTGGTGCTCTTCCGCAGGTGCTTCTAATAACGTCCATGGAGCTCCGTCCCCTTTAGAAGCCTCTCTCATGAACTGGACGCAGCTGTTACTGACGTCTTCATTACACCTGCGCTCATTTTCCTGCAGGAAAAACCGCCTTCCTCTGCGATACTCTGGCCTGGATGCGCATTGAGGAAATGTGAAACGGACTCAGCAGACTGATAACAGAGGAGTCCTTTGTGTGCTAAAGAGCACCGACAGTAACGGCTTTGGACTGCAGGTAATGACCCCCGGTTTCACTCAGAACCCTTCACACACACAGACGCGCTTCCACATGTTTGATATCACATCAGATGACTATCGTTTGCTGGTGCACAACAGACTTGGGTGTCACGGTGCTGCGCCTCTGAAGAGCTCAGCCCCTCCCAGTGGGTTTTATTGGATGTGCGGCGGCTTCAATTTAATTTAATTTACTTTCAGGGCAAATGGAGTAACATTTGCACCGTATGCCTCAGCACAAAACCACCGTAATACCACCACACAGAACTACTTAATGACACGTCATAATTATTCTGTGAGCCACCTGTCTGTCCACTGTGTTCAGATGCACATGAGCACAAACCGAACTCTGAGCTTGGATAACGCACCAACGTGTAGAGCTCTAGCAAACCTTTTCACAATGTCATTACAAAAGAAAGGAGGTTAAATTAGTGTTGGTGACTTCAGTTTAGCTGCTCTCACGTTCTTTCAGCACACAATGTGAGTTTTTATTGTTATGACAGGAGTTTTTTTCATTGTCATTATGTATTTCTGCTCTGCTAAGCAGACTTCATCACCCTGCCTGGAGCACTGGTTCCTACAGCTGAACATTCAGGGTGGATTCATCTGGAGAGGGTTTTTTAAGAGCAGGTGTTTTGTTAAAGGTATAAGATGCAAGATTTCCACATTAAAAATGACCAGGCCTAGAGGCTACGTTTCATCCACTTGTGATTTTTAACCCTATAAGGACTACCATTATAACAGCCCACCTATATTTCATGGGGTTTTTTTGCCACTTTCTGTGTGATTTCCCTGTGGGATCATTTTTCTGAAAAAGTGTAGTAGAGTCAGTGATGACAGAAAAGCTGTGATCCAGATTGAATTCAACCATGTGATGTTTGTCAAGAAAGTCTTAGTGTTGAAGTAAAGAAGTCCGAGGTGACGTCACTGTTTAGAGCTAAAGATGTCTGTAGCTTCGAGACCACCAGTCTGTCAGTGATGTTTCACCTGTGGTTGAAAATGCTATTTCAACCACAGGTGATATTGTTAATTGCATTGATGTGGGCACATAGCTAGGTTTACGGTTCATTTACCACAAAATAAATAAAAAACAAATAAAGTAACAACAATAACAACAATAAAGTCTGTGTTGTTTTTTCCAGGTCATGACTGCGGCGCTCTGCCCTGTTTTCCAGTCTGTGGTGACTGGAGGCAGCGGTCAAGTGCATATTGTGCTGTGCTGAGGGCAGGCTGTGACTCACTCAGTGAATCCAGTCTTGGGGTGACACATGGCTAAATGGCTGCACACCCCCAGCCCCACCCCACCCCCCCAGCCATGTGAGTGTCTCAGCATTAGTGCTCTCTCAGCCGGCGACTGGAGCTGCTAAGTCGCACACTGAGCCTTTCACATGAAACTTGTTTTCGCTGCATTTCTAACAAGTCCCACAAAGTATGGTACTGAGCTGAAGTTCAGCTGACAGGTTCCACATGTGGGTGACTTTAAGGCTCCCTGGTGTCGAACAATTACATTTGATGATCGATATGTTATGGTTTATCTCATATAGCGTTGATTTTGTCTTTTGAACCACAGATCTACTTAGAATGTAAAAACACCTTCTCTGGCATCAATAAGAGGTTGATTAATCCTTAATTAGTGTTTCATTAAGCATGAAGGTTGTGCTTTTCAGGTTTTCTACTTCTGTTTTTAATGAAAGAAAAAAACTCCATATATCATGTCTAATTTCACCCAAGACATTGAGACATAAAATAAAAATGATTTCAATTAGAAAATAATGAAAGAAACATTATTATTATTATTATTATTATCATTATTATTATTACTTTTACATTATTATCATTAAACCATCACACTATTTTTCTAAAACCATTTAGTCATTGGTCTCAATTGACATCCTTTTTGCGATAGAGTAAAATTATCATGGTGATATATTTGTCATTATATATTTGATACTCATGGTGTTTGAGGTGAATTTACCCTCCGCTAAGCCCCACCTTAGATACTGTTGCTACATCTGTCAAGCTTTGGCACTCAGCATGTGAATTAATGATGTGGTCAATGTTATCTGAGATTACAAAGTTATGTAAACAGTTATGAAATAATAGAAATGGTCACAGAACGGACTAGAGGAGCTATCTTCACAATACAGTTTTAATTTGATACAAAAGTAAAAAAAAAACAAAAACAAACACTAAGGTTTGTGGTAACTATTGTTAGCTTATTAGCATGCTGTTGTTAGCACATAAATACACCTGAGCATTTTTTTTCTCCCATCTTAGCTGTAAATTAGGTTGTTGTATATTATTTGAGGTCGAATAAATAACGTAACCATGCAAAAGAAACCAAAAGTAAAACTTGGCTCAGATGTGTTTTTTTATCTTTTGTTGTTGGCTGGGTTAGCTTTTATTGATTTTTTTTTTTTTAAAGACTCTTTTTGTCAGTATATATGTTACATACAACACACACTGAAATTAAGCCTCTGTATTTAACCCATCACCCACTGAACCACACACTGCAGACTGGGAGCTGCCATGTCAGGGAGTCAACAGGGGTTAAGTGCCTTGCTCAAGGGCACATCAGCCAACAATATCTCTGCTGATCTGAGGAATGAAACCAGCCACACGTCACTTCTCCAACCTACTACGCCACAGGAAAAAGCTCTACATGCTCTTTCAGTCCTTTCTGTTTGTCTCTGATATTTCAGAACTAATATTACAGACATTTGATTTTATATCTGACGTACAGTTTAATGTCATCACATGGTTGAACAAAACCCTTCCCAAATTCTTAACATCCTCATATGTACTGTAGGTATTTTTCGTCTGGCTCAGAGTCTGTTCATAATACGTCCCGTGGTCACTAAGGTTCATCTGTGAACAGCGTCTAGCTTCAGATAATCACAGCTACAACACCCTCCTCTACAGCGAAAATATATCTGCAGTCAGAATTACAGGTTCCATTAGAGATAATATAAACACTCGTAAAAATCTAAATTAATGAATGACTGCGTATAATGTCAGTGTGTCCTTATGGGCATTTTTAACTACATTCTATTAAATTATGACTTTAAGTAGTGATAAAACGATGCTGTAATGTTTATAGTTGCTCACATTAATTGACTGAATATATAAAGGTTTATATCTGTCACCACTTCTGACTTGACTTGTTCTGAAAGCTTGACTCTTGGTCCAGGTTACGGTTGCTAATGTAGGATTGGACGCATTCTTTTCTGGGAGGGGCTTAGGAAAGGGTCAGCTTATACCTGGGTGTCCACCAGGGGCCAAATTCAGCCCAAGAGATCTAAAGTAAAATAATAACAGTAAAAAAACACAAACGTATGGTATGAAAATGTTTACATCCACAACGTATCCTTTAAAAAATGTGAATAACAAGAACAAACACACATTTCTTAAGAAAAAAAAGTGCAATTTTAACAATGCCAGACCTCTTATCATTTCTACTTATTTATACTCTCATTTGTAAATGTAAACATTTTCTAGTAATTTTACTTTTTTGAACTAAAACAAAAAGAAAATGTTGGAATTGTAATTATCTATAGATTAGAATTTAATTGTTTTGTTTCCCGCGGGCCAGATTGGAGCCTTTGGGGGGCCGGTTTTGGGCCGCGGGCCGTATGTTTGACCCCCCTGGTTTAGACATTTATTTAACACACATTTGCTGTGGTTGTTTGCTTATTTAAGGTGTTTATCAGATTTATCCTCCACCAGTGTGTAACGGTGACTCTGGTTTTGACCTCAATCATTAAACTGCAGTTTTAATCACATGCTGATTTTTCTACCATTTCATTTCTCAAAATACCCATTATAGTTGGATGCACGCTGACAGTGTGGGGCTAAAACGACTTTTCTTGAGCCTTAAACTTGTTTGTGATGATCATGCGAGATAATAACTGTGTGTGTGACTGGTGATTAATGCTAGTGATAATGATAATGACATTGATCTTAATCACAATGAGGCCGATCATAATGATAATAGCAGTGCTCCTCTGATTACGGCGTCTGTTTTGGTAACAGACTCTCCGTTACTGGCTTTGTTAGTCACACTGCTCTCAGTGGATGTGTGATGACAATGTGTTCTCACACCTTTAAGGGAAAGAGTCCAAAATGTTGCATGGACTCACACACTTATAGAGACATGATTTCTCTGAGTTCAATCCACTGTAACACTATTAAAACTACATTTCTGGTGACTGCTGTAATATGGTAGGGTACGTTCTAATTATTTAGAATACAGTAACATATTCAGCTTTCCGTATTTGCCTTCTATTATTATTCACCTCTCAGTTTCTTGTGTCAAATCAGGTTAATCAGAGTGCCGTTGTGTCTTACTGTGATATTTTTTACTCTGTGGTCTTTGTCAGAAAGTCATCTAAAAATAAAAATAAATGCATGCACGCATCGAAAATGTGCACAAACTGACAGACAAGGGTTACAAATAAGAGGATATCAGCGTCTTATTCATCTGCTGTGCTTCCACTCTCCGGCTCGTATTCACAGTGGAGACACTTTGGTCTGTCAAACAACAGTTCCTGTGCGGAAAAGTGACAGTTTAAAGACGGAAAACAACAAGAACTGTGGTCAAATAGGAGGCAGCGGTGGATGCATTTATAGAGTCTGACTCAGCCTGAACAAAGCCTGAGCCCACTTCACCAACCAGGGCAGGAGTGGGTTCATGCATTATTCTACCACTATAGAAACAATTATGAGTGAATAACTGCAGAGACCTCAGTCTCAACAGAAGTGGGTGGAGCTTCCACTGGAGGACAACGCAACGAATTAAGTCAAAGTCCATATATGGCTTCCTATCAGTCCTCAATAGTAACCATCCTGATATCTGTAACCATGTACATGGTATAAACATCTAAATATGGACCAGTAGAAAGAAAAAAAAAATCAAAAATTGAAAAGCCAAAATGTCTTAGTTAACAAATTTTGTAGACATTGTCCCAAGGAAGATACACATAACATTTTAAATCAATCTGACCAGTGGTTTAATCTGAGAAGATGTTTGAAGAAACTGCCTTCACCGCAGCTCTGACCCATCGGCTGGAGCTAAAAACCATTAATGCACATTTGTACTTGATTGTTCAGACCTCAGCTGGAGGCCTTTTTCAGTCTCAGTTGAATGCCCCTGTTGGACGCCACAAAAACCTCCTTTAATAACCATAAACCTCCCATTGACAACGCAGGAGCAGTGGGAGTCTGAGGTTGTGTTGTGGGTGCTGACGGAGCCGCAAAACCAGAGTCTAACCCTCAGAACAAGCATGTCTCCCCATTAGAGACAGTGTCCTCTGATTGTTGGACAGTACACAAGGCTCTGCCTTCATAAAAGGGTTGGAGGTGCCAGACGGCAGACTGTATGTGCACACAGCGCCGCCGCTCTGGAACTATGAGGACGGATACTTAAGTCGTTCACTGAGCTGGGAATATTCATTTAGTGGAGTTGAGACACTGATGTATGGAATGTGTGTGAACAGAACGGGTCCATTTCACAGTCACCGACCTGGAGCACGCACCCACCCAAACCACATCCACAGCCATAACCACGTCATTTAAAACAAATAAATTGCAGTTATTGTGCAGGAACGCTTCGTCCGTTGGCTGCTAATGTGGAAATAAAAACGGCGGAGCAAACTGCGGGAAACGCTGGAGCTCACTTCTGGTCTGTTTTTAGTTTGTTTTTTTCAAATGAAAAGCACAATGTTTCTCCAGGCTTTAATTAATGTCATCATCATTAATGAGCCTAAGTAATGAACAGTTAAGGGGGCAGCTTACCTAATGTGAGCGTTTTCCTCTAATGTGCATACAAAGGCCGCTCCTCCAAACACAACTTTAGTCCATTATTATTTAATACGTCTGAAGTCGATGCCAAAAAAACACATTATTTCCATCAAGTGCCTGTTTTTAGTCTCCATGACCTACTTTACTTTAAAAGTAATTATAATTCCAACAAAACGCTTCTGATTAGTTTAATCCACCTTTTCTTCTGGTGCTTTCGTTCTGATTAGACCCTTACATTTACAAATGTCACCAGTCAAACACACAAATCTGCTCTTTTTGACAGTTTTATTTCATTTCCTGTGATTTGTATCAAGCCAGTGTTGGTGCTTGTGTACATAATGGAAGTATTACTATTATTAAACATAACGGTGGCAGATCGGTGAATGACACCGCAGCCTCAGTTCTGATGTTTTCTGTGAAAAACGACAATAATGATGGTTTTCTGCAGGTGTAGACTGAACAAAAGCACAGATGGTGTGAAGAGGCAAACAAACCACCTGTTGTATCGGTCACAAGCAACTCAGACAGCAATGAAAGTTTCAGATTGTCTTCTCCATAAATACATAGGTTGTAGTTGGTTGTGTCTTATGCTGTGAGGAAACAATGTATGTTCTAGTAAAACTGAGCCTTGACAGTCAGAAGGTCAGACCCCGGTCAGTTCAACAGGACCTATGTGACGTGTACATCAGGTGGAGAACCACCCGTTTGACAAAGAATGACATGTTCAAACAGAAACACCATCAGATCGCCTGTTTTCAGATGTGCCAAAAACACAGAGGACGCTAAACAGTCTAATCCAATCTAACCTAACCTAACCTAACCCAATCTAACCTAACCTAACCTAACCCAATCTAACCTAACCTAACCTAACCCAATCTAACCTAACCTAACCCAATCTAACCTAACCTAACCCAATCTAACCTAACCTAACCTAACCCAATCTAACCTAACCTAACCTAACCTAACCCAATCTAACCTAACCTAACCAAATCTAACCTAACCTAACCTAACCTAACCCAATCTAACCTAACCTAACCTAACCCAATCTAACCTAACCCAGTCTAACCTAACCTAACCCAATCTAACCTAACCTAACCCAATCTAACCTAACCCAATCTAACCTAACCCAACCTAACCCAATCTAACCTAACCTAACCCAATCTAACCTAACCTAATCTAATCTAATCCAACCTAACCTAACCCAATCTAACCTAACCTAACCCAATCTAACCTAACCTAACCCAATCTAACCTAACCAAATCTAACCTAACCTAACCTAACCTAATCTAATCTAATCTAATCCAACCT
>JAPQRQ010000022.1:29777258-29788256 GCA_037367365.1 Apogon talboti
CCTAACTCTAATCCTAACTCTAATCCTAACTCTAATCCTAACTCTAATCCTAACTCTAATCCTAACTCTAACTCTAATCCTAACTCTAAGCCTAACTCTAAGCCTAACTCTAAGCCTAACTCTAAGCCTAACTCTAATCCTAACTCTAATCCTAACTCTAACCCTAACTCTAACCCTAACTCTAACCCTAACTCTAATCCTAACTCTAATCCTAACTCTAATCCTAACTCTAATCCTAACTCTAATCCTAACTCTAATCCTAACTCTAACTCTAAATGCCTTCACAGACCAAACATCAAAACAGCACAAAGAGGCAGAAATCTGACATGTAAAATGTTCCAGTCGGTGAGCCCTTCCTTTGTCCTGTGTATCACAGGGTGTGAATAGTTTAAGTGGTGCATTGTACAATGTGGGCAGTGCAGTATAAAACGGGTATGTTTTATCACATACTACTGTTCTGGTTAGAATCCAAAAGACGGTTGTGGAAAGTAGATCCATTAAAAACACCGCTGTTTTTCCCTGTTTGGAAAAGTGACAGACTCTGGACAGTAGATGGAACAACGGACACAGCACTGACGGCAGAGTGCACTGTGTCTACACTGAAGACAGTCCTCCAATTTAAACCCTGCTCTTCATATTATACAGAATTCAGCACAACTCCGTCCACGTGTCAGTGTTGACAGCCTTCTACGACTGACTTCCACACCAACACATCTCTGTACTGTAGGTTTAAGGTGTTTTGTCGCTCATTTCTTTTGTCCCAGGGGTCTGGGATGCAAAACAATACTGACTGGTGTCAGAATATATCAGTATCACCACATTGGTTAGTTTGGGTTACATTGTTGTCTTTGTTTCCAAAATGCCTTTTTTTTTCTCCATGACTCTGATTTTAAATGTCCTCCCTCTACATGTCTCTAATATTTGTCCTGCTCTGACTGTAAATAATGTTCTACCAACTAACCATCTACTGTCATCACATCTGACTGAGGAAGAAAAACCTCCCATTAAACTTTAAGGAAATATTGCCGTTTCTAAACTATATGGACATAAATATTGGGACACATCATGTCTACAGCTGTCAGATGTCCTGTCCATGAGCATTTGAGATTAAAATATCAATACTAATAATCAACATGATATTTATCCCAATATAAAACTATATTATGACATTTGGTTTTCACCACAGAGCCTTTAAAATTAACTTGAAACTGAAACGTTGTTGTTGCTTGTGCATGTGTGACTCATAACTGAAGTAACTGTCAACTTTTACTGTAGTTTCACAGACAAAACCAATTCCAAGGTCTGGTCTCTGTCTTTCTTGCTGTTTCTGTTGTTGAAAAACTGAGGGGATAAAAAGCTCCTAACTGCGTGAACTTTGTACTTGTGAGGGCATATCAACAGGCAGTATCTGGAGCCCATAAGGCCGACAGTGGCGTCTCTGCAGCAGCAACACGCCTGCAGTCACAACTAACACACACGGTCAACACACAACCACACAGCGTGTCCAGGCATCCCACCGACATCTGCCGCGCAAAGTCTGCGTTTGACGACCGCTTTGTTTTGGTGCGTGCTCAGAGCGATCCCACGGCATCGAGAATGTGCTCTCCGTTGTATTGTCATAATTAAAGGAGTGACAAGCCGACAAAAACAAATTAGCACCGCTGAGGGACACACACCAGCAACGAGAAAACATTTTACCCACTCACATTTTATTTTACTGTGCTCCTTGTTTCTAACAAAACATAATGCAGTCATTATTATTTTCTACAACAATCATCAGTTAATTTGCCTTGTGTTTGTACTTGGGGACATTAGATCTGCATCCCATGTGTGTTTAGTTGAATGTCTTTTACAGTAACTGGCTCCTTTAGGAAAAAGAGAGCGATGACATTAAGTCGGTGCAACAGAACCAACGACAGTGAGCATCATTTTTCATTGTTCACTTTGCAAATGCGGAACCACCTCCTGTAATTGGCAGCCATGCTCTGTTGGACAAGGACATGCAGGTTTTAATGTGAAACAACACCTTGAGCAACTGCAGAATGAATATGAGTCTTAAAGTCAGAGGACTGGAACCGTTAACACGGCTGACACAGACTCATCTACATATTACCTGCTAATGTTAGCTAGCATTAGCTCGCAGAACAAGTGTGAATGGAGCCATTGTGCCTCATGGGACTTTTTTCCTTGTTGTAAAGGTTGGGTATTGTTTCTTCCCTCAGAGGTCGTACAGAATTAAAAACACACAGGAATGCAGAGCAACATGTGGCCCGCGGGCCAAAAGGGGCCCACCAAGGGTTCCAATCTGGCCTGCAGTTTCAATTTGTAAAGTGCAAAAATTACACTGAACATATTAACAGTCAAGGGTGTCATGAACTGGTTTTAGTTCAGGTTCTAATCAGACCAATGTGATCTCAAGTAAAATAACATAACAACCTATAAGTAATGACTACAACATTTCTTCTTGGTTTAATGTGAAAAAAAAATTACATTATGCCTATAAATAATTAAAATTCATAATTTTTCTGTTTTAATGCAAAAAAAACCCCATTAAATTATGAAAATATTTACATTAACAACCTATTGTTTAATGAAATGTGAATAACCTGAACAAATATGAACAACATGAAATGACACAGGAAAATTAAGTACAATTTTAACAATATTCTACCTGTTACTAAATGTTTCGACCCTTTCTAGATCTGATCCCTAATGCACACGCAGGGGCGAAAAATCCCAGTTTATAGTCGGGGGGGGCTTAACTGCATCCACATCAAGCTGAGATACTAGTCAGCCAGGGTTAGGGTTAACCCTAAAACTAACAAGGCTCATACCATCACTGATAAACAGTCATCTAAATGATCCAGTGAGGTTTATGTGTGCTGTTTCTGAAGGCCCACATGACCTTGTTACTAAACATTACCTACTAGTTTAACTGATAAAATGCAGTGAAATTGGGAAAAAGCAGGACAAATGTTGCTGTTCCTATTCCAAGCGAACAGTTGGTGTGATAAAGGACCTGCTGTCTTTCACTCGTTGTGGTTTTATTGTCCGCTGGACCGCCCGTTGACTGTGTGTGCGTCTGACTTTGTAAAAACTACAAACAGCGGACCTGAACTGTACCACTGTGAGGAAGGGGGCGGGGCCTGGGATTTACAAAACTTCAAAAATAAAAATGGTTTCACTTTTATTAGAAAGAAAGATGAAATAAACCAAAGTAAAAACATTAATCAGTTTAAAGGAATATATCAAATACAATTTTTAAACAAATATGAGGGTGAGTTCCAGCAGTTTAAGCCTGGATGGTCATGTCAGTCTGAGGCAGGAAACAGCTGTACTGCTCTGTGCTCTTGTGTTTTCTATGGGATGTTACAACTAGAGCTCTTTTTCAGTAACTTAGTGCCGACCTGTTCTTTATTTATGGATTGTGTTAGTTCTGTAAAACCGGGGTAGGACAATGGAAGTTCGGCTTCGTCCTACTCCATTTCGGACATAGAAGTGTTGTTGAGGTGGTTCAACATGGGCTTCTGTGCCTCGCCTTACCTTTGCCTTCGATACTTTAGAATGTTCTGCTGACATTCTGTTTTGACTTATGTTTGAAACAAACTTCAGACTATTCTGTCTAGAACCACTCGCATCACGCCTTCGTTGGTTGGATAAATCATTCTAAATTATTTTCTTCTTCCCCTTTCTTCTCCCCTGTACCCCCAGGATTTTCGTCTACGTGCACATGTGAAAAATGTTGTTAAATGCATGTGTTTACTGCTGGGATGTTTTGAGGCTAGGGGAGGGCGACAGTTGTCATGCCAACCGATGGGGAGGTAGATGGCGATGTCCAATAGCACGCCAAGGTTGAAGTGTTGGATTTCAGAGTATTTCAATGAGTGTCCTACAAAGGGTTAATAAGAATAACCACAGACTTTTGGAAGTGTTGGTGCAGAGCTGCCAACCTTTACATGAAAGTAGCTCCTTCATGTCGATGCGACTGCAGATCGGTCGACTAAATGAGAAGCCAAAGAAGCTTTTGTTTCTCTCTTTACATGAGTTGAAGTCTGGATTTGTCCCACGGTGGTTCTATACAGAAAAGTTGCTAAAGGCGTCTTAAATGTCACAGTCTGCTCGAATGAAAAAACTGCTGGCCACGCTAAACAGTTGCCAGTAATTAAGCTAAGTCTAATTATCTGAAACAGCCGTCAGTTGTGATTTTTCAGCTTGAATTTGCGTCAGATCCTGGACACTTTAACGGCAGTTCTACTGAGCCAAGCACACAACTGTTGTTCTGTCAGGTTCATACAGTAGAGAATTTACCTGGAGTCTTTGAAAACAAACATCTAAACAGGAATATTTCTATAAGTCCGCTTGATTTTTATTTAAATTAGATACATTTTATGAGAAGAAACAGATTCAGTCAAGCTCGGTGAGTCCGTTTACATGCACTAATGATCCGAACAATATCTGAGTTCTGGAGTTATCGGATTATTCAAGTGATCATGTAAACAGCCTAGTCTGATATTGGATTAGACTAGATTAGATTAGACTAGACTAGATTAGACATTATTGGTTTCACAACAGGGAAATTCACTGGTTAAGGCAGCAACAGATTTAAATGCAGAAAAAAATGTGCAGCATAAATATAGTGCAAAAGACAAACAAGATAATAATAATAATAATAATAATAATAATAATAATAAACTTTATCAGATAAGAGCTTTATCAGACAACAGCAGTAATCTCATTACCTGAGCACACCTGGCTTTCTCCCCAATACTCCAATGTCTTTGTGCATGTAAACCTGTTAATCTGATTTATTTAGTTCTTTTACATCTGTAGGAACTAAGTAATTGCAGAAAACTAAAGTGACGTAGTCAAATGTGAGCGGAAGACAATAGTCTAGCATCATACATACTCATATTATGAACGTCCAGACCAGGGTTTTTCTATGATCGTATATCTGAAGTGAATGTAAACGCATCAGATCTGATTATTACAATTAAGTTGCGCATTAATTTCTACATTGAAAAAAATTATACTTTGGATCCATTTAAAATTACTCTAATTGATTACGCCTAAAATTATAATTTTTTCCTCAAATTATATCGACACTTTGGTTAAAACCATAATTTTCATTTAAGATTAGTTAATGCATTTATTTACCCCGATGGAATAAAAAAATGACATTCAAACAAAGTAAAAAGATTATTTAAAATAACGACCAGACAACCTCTTACTTTGGCTATATATAAATAACATTTATCATTAGATCCAAGTTAAGATTTTTGACTTCAGAATAAAGTGAATAAAATAGTATTTCTGATTTGGTAGAAATAATAATTTTTAACTTAACCTTAATCAATATATTTCTTCAGTCACAAATCTAAGTGTTAGATAAATCAGGTGAAAATCCATTTTTTACATGCTCCGAAAGGAATCCTATATTGGACTGAAATGTCCAAACCAAGGTTTTTCCATGATCGTATTTCTAAAGTGCATGTAAACGTGTCAGATCCCATTATTACCATTATGTGATGACTCCCAGTTATTGGGTTTTTATGGTGGGTGTTGAAACTTCCCCTCTTTACAGCCATTCTCTGTCTGCTTCTGCTTTTGTGGTTTTATGGTTGGCCTCACAGCTTCAGTTTTGCCAAAGTCGCTTCGCACCCACACAAGGCCGAGGAGGCAGTGCTGATGCGAAGCCCAGACGGCGGCTGAAAGGGTCCGGGTGACCCCTGTACGTGGAGCCACACTGTGCAGCACTCTGTCGGGCTGTAAAAGCACAGAGTCAGTGTTGATTTAACGCAGACCGTCGAGGTTCACGAGGGTCCGCGCCGTCCACGCCCTGCTAATGGATGCTTTGAATCTGAACTGTGCTGAACACAGACATTCATGTACAACCGCTGAAACTACAGAAACAAACACCACCACCACATTTTTCCACTATAGTCACTCAAGAAGACAAGAAATCTCCTCTGCTTCGTTCCTAGGAGTCCAAATTACCTGTGTATCTGCTGTGTGCAGATAGGCTGTTATCTTATATTGAATATGTTGACAGGAAGCAGCATGGTCTGCGACTTGGATCTGATGGGATGGCATATCTGGAAGGCAGTAGCTCTGTGCATCATTGACAATTCCTCATGCAGTTTTCACCTCAGTTGCTCCGGTTCGGCCTCTACTTGTACAGATTTTCCCATGTAAGCAGAGCAGTTTTCTTCACTGTTAAACAGATTTATGTTTATGCCCAACATGAAGGCAAACCAATCTATAACTGATGTGGGTGGAGTTCAACAGGATGTATGTGGGGAGGAGTAAACATTCCACCTGGGCTCATGTGGTTACGATGTGACCACTGCTGGATGTCTTTGGAAAGACTTGTCAAAGATCAAGTTTGGACGTTTTGTAGCTAGATTTTCTTGGAGTTTTTTAGCTTAAGCCGTCGACTGTACAGAATTAGTGGACGAAGGAAGCGTGACGTTGCCCATTGGTTTCTGCTGCTGTTTTTGAAGCCAGTCGCTTTCTATTTTGGTCACCATGTTGGCTTTTTGGAGCCAGAAGTGACCATATTTGGACAAAGGGAGGCAGAGCTGCAGGAGCATGAGTATTCTTTGTGAGAACCGCCTATGAGGGGTCATGGGTGAGCTATGAGGTGTACCTAAGTTACACAAATGTTAAACTGATCCAAACCATACTTTTTTTTCAATGTAGAAATTAATGTACAAGCTGATACGACAGTTAGGGAAAGCTGACCATTTTTATAGTTTATTCACACATTGCCAACAAAAAAAGATTATGGTTTCACTTATGGTACATATTACTACATATTATTTTATTCTAGAAGGCTTTGAGATGTGCTTTTAATAAATAGTGAGTATCATTTTTACAGTGGATTAATTATCTGTTATCTTTCAGCTCAGAACAAAGGCTAACACTGTATTATATGGAATGGATTTTTGTTTGTTCTTCATCTTTTCTTATTTTATCCCCTTCCCGACTCTTTTCCGTACCCTCTGTGGTTTTTTGTGCCTAAACCTAATTATCATAATAGTGGCTTTGTTGCAATAATTACAACAGCCATTATGTCACTTTCTTCTCTTGGTTACGGACCCTTTTCCAACGCTAACTCAGTGATTTTTGTAGCCGAGTCCTTGGTTCGTTCAACAGTTGTGTGGGATTTTTAATGCTATCAACGGTTTTCTACGTCTGAAACATTTATGAATGCAGATTTCATGGCTTAGAGTTGATGGGAACAGACTGCTCAACACTGGACTTCGAAGAATTTAGTTCTGAGTTTGCTTCCCATTGATTAGTTTAATTAGTCGTACTTGTGCCCAACCTGGAGGAAAACACAGCACATTCCTACAGGGAGACAGAGGCACACAGTCTGGGACCCTGGGCTGTAGATCCAGACTGAGGACAGAGGACAGGGTAGGTGTGCAGACGGCAGCCTGACCTCAGAGACAAGAACAGACGACAGCCGCAGATGAACTCTGAGGTTCTCTGACAGACACTTTGGTCAATCAAACTTCATCATACAGGACAGGGGTGTCACACTCCTTTTACTTCAGCTTCCACCTTCAGACCGACATGATCTCAAACGGGCCGGACCAGTACAAAAAAAACAGTGAAAAGACATCATGAAAATGTCCATGTCTACATAGTCTCCTTAAAAATCTGAATAACATGAACAACCTCAAATGTCTTAAGAACAATAAGTGCAATTTTAACAATATTAGCACTTGAATTTTTATTTACACATGTACAACTGACAGATCACAGTGGGTCTACAAATACACAAAAACATTTAATAACAGGACGAACACTGGTAAAATTGCACTTACTTCTCTTAAGACTTTTCTGGTTGTTCATATTTGTTCAGGTTATCCACATTTTTATAAAAGCATAGTTTGTAAACGTAAACATCTTCATGTAATTTTAATTTTTCACACTAAAACAAAGTGAAAAATTTGCAGTTGTCATTACTTATAGGATATTATAAGAGTGTTTAAGGGGTCCGACCCACTGGAGATGGAATTGTTCAGTATGTGGAACCTGAACTAAAATGATTGACACCACTGATTGTTAATATCTTCAGTGTCATTTTTACATTTCAGAAATTCATTCCACAGGCCGGATTGGACCCTTTGGCGGGCTGGTTACGGCCCACGCACCGTATGTTTGACAGCTGTGATGTCGGACCTGAGGACCCCACACCCAGAGCCCATCAGCGGTAGTACACATTGGCTTTATTTTGGAGCCAAGTCGAAGTAACAGACGTCTCCGCCCTTTGGTTTAGACTTTATCTCCACATAACGGTAAGAATCAGACTAGATTATCAGAACTGAGGATTTTGTTGCTGAAATTCAAGTTGCTTTACCTCCTGAAGATGAAAAATAACGAGGAGCTGAGTAAATTGTTCTACAGCTTCTTGATATGGGCAAAATACAACGCTGTTCCAACACTCCAGACATCTGTCCTCGTGGTTTGAGAGTGATGACATGCCTGAGGTTGTGAACAGCAGGGAAGCAACAAACTCCTCACATCAGTCCCAACTTCAAAGTCCCTTTGTCAAACCAGGGGAGGAGCGCTAAAGCTAGCAGCAGGCGGGTCTCCAACGGTGACGGCTCCCTGTACGGTACGGGAACGCACGCTGACCTGGACAGCAGCTGGTCCTCCAACTGGAGATCACACACATCAGACCAACGACTCTCAGGCCTGACGTTGACATGCGGTCAACAGCCACCCACGGCGGCGCTCTGGGGGGAGGGGATACCGGTGGAACATGAGCGCTCCAAACTGGTGCCAAGAGGCGGACGCTGAGACTCAACGGGTTATGGGGAGTCCAGAAGGTCTGCTGGACTGAGCCTCAGGAGCGTCACTGCAGAACTGATGTTACCACAGTCCAAAACCCAATGAACTGCAGACGGAGGAAGGGGCTGTCCATATATGGCCAAGTCCCGCCTTCCTGGGAAATGTATTGGTTGGGTGGTGGAAAAACTCAGTGAACTGTGGCTCCAGGAAGAACAAAACTAGACCAAAAACTGTCAATAATATCCAACAGGTTTGAAGTTATAAAGGCCTCTGAGGTCACGACCACCTTACACCAAATACTCCAGATGGTGTATACCACAGGTGTCAAACACAAGGCCCGTGGGCCAAACCCAGCCCGTCAAAGGGTCCAATCCGGCCCATGGGATTACACTGAAGATATTAACAATAAATGATGGTAAAATCATTTTAGTTCATATTCCACATACGGACCAAAATGATTTCAAATGGATCAGTAAAATACTATAATAATCCATAAATGACAACAACTCCAAATATTTCACTTTTGTTTTAAAGTAAAATTCAATAAAAATGTTGATGTTTACATGTCGTACTGTCACACAAAATGTGAATAACCTGAAATAATATGAACAATATTAAACCCTATACGATTTTTTGTGATTCTGTAAAAAATATTCCTGTTTTGAATGAATGTATGTCTATGTCTTTTTTTGTATATAACAGTCATTAGAAACTAAGACATGTCAGATATTTAACACATGAAGTGTCGAGAAAACACTAAGACTATTTTCGAAGCTGTGATTTTCTTGGAGTTTCTTTTATTAGGTCAACGTGTCAGACTCCCAGAGAAAACCTCCGAATCCACACTGTTTTACAGTCAGGCTTGATTTAACACATTTTCAGTCATTTTCAAGCGTGTCACTATCCTGTTAAGTCAAACCGTTCATTTAAAAAAGTGTTTTGATAATTAGTATTAAACAAACAGAAATGTGAATGCGACGGCCTACTTCTTACATGTGTGAAAATCCCAATATAAAAATTCAACAGTCGACAAAGTGTCACTTGACAATTACGCTCAGGCTGAAAAGCCCCAGAAACTTATCTGAATGAAATGTCTGTTGAAATTAAAGTTAATGTAGCCTGAAAACATTGTAATCATTCTTACAGGGTGTAATGGTCAGGCCAGAACAGGAGCTCAGACTGTGACATATTAATGATTCACTGCAGTGGTTTAAAGGGTCATTTCTACTGTGTCTAAGACAGTTAGGGTTTAGAGACAAATAAAGGCTTTTGTTAAATTTGTTGACTATTTTATTTATTTTGTTCATTTTGTTGACAACTTACTAAACCAACAAACCTAATGTTGGAGTAGGACTTTTGCACATGTGGCTTGAATCACATTTATAATAATAATAATTATAATAATATTAACGGAGTGTCAGATCGGAACAGCACTAATTTGAACTTTGGGCTAATTCAAATACAGACTTTTTTTTTATTTATTTTTTTTATTTTGAACAGTGAAATTTTAACGTTTGTGTTTTTTAACACAGTCTAGACTGACACTGAGCAGGAGCATCACTCAGAGGGACACTGAAGTGACAGCCCTTATAGTATTGGGGTGATGTAACCAAAATGCAATAGAATGAACATATAGCATCCACACACAGCCCCCGCTACGCAAAACAATGTCAACTTCCTCCCTGTCCTTGTCCCCATTATCATTTACTGAGGAATTCACAGGCTTTCACCGCACGACAACTTGTAAATTAAACCATAAACGTCAGCTTCGGCGGCGTCCATGTTTGCCTCTGTCATTTATGTATGTTGTTATTGTTTGTTTGACCATGTGCATCTGTTCAGGACTGTAACCAGATCTGATATAGTCACATTTAGAGCATTTAAAGCACAGCTACACATGCAGTGACAGTGACGTATTACCCATTCAGCCATAAAATTAGGACCACTGACAGAGGAACGGTCATAATGTTGATATGTCATGTTGACACAGCGGCACATGCTGGTGGGTGGGATGTACGAGGCAGCAAGGGAGCATTTAGTCATCAAACCCCATGTGTTGGAAGCAGCAAAATGAGCAATGTAAGGAACTGAGTGACTTTGACAAGGGTCATATCTGGGTGGCCGTGGCTCAGATGGTAGAGCAGGTCGTCCAATAACCGAAGGGTTGGCGGTTTGAATCCCGCTCTGTCCGAGTCA
>JAPQRQ010000022.1:29790155-29801700 GCA_037367365.1 Apogon talboti
GGAGGGGCCGTTAGGCGCGAATTGGCAGCCACGCTTCCGTCAGTCTGCCCCAGGGCAGCTGTGGATACAGATGTAGTTTACCACCACCAGAGGGAGACTGTGAGAGCAAATGAATAATGGATCCATTGAACGCGCTCTGAGTATGCGTTAATAGAAAAGCGCTATATAAATGTAATGCATTATTATTATTATTATTATTATTATATTATAACAGTTACGACTGGGTCAGAGCATCTCCACAACTGCAGGTGTTGTGTGTTCTTGGTCTGCAGTGGTTACAGTAAAAAAAAAAATGAAGAAACAATGACAAAATGGACAAAAATTTGCAAAAATTAACTAAATTTACTAACAATAGGGAAAGTAATAAAGAAACCATTAACAAAGTGCACAGAAATGAGCAAAATAATCAACCATAAGGACAATAATGAACCAAAAATTAGCAAAATAATCAACCATAAGGACAATAATGAACCAAAAATTAGCAAAATAATCAACCATAAGGACAATAATGAACCAAAAATTAGCAAAATAATCAACAAAATTAACAAAAATTAAGAACCAAGTCAACAATATGGACTAAATAATCAATAAAATGGCCAAAAATTGCAGGATAAAGTTATGTGTAGAACAGATGGACACAGTCGGTGTGTTTGGAGGTCCACCTCTCCACCTCCAGACCTTCAGGGATCTGCTGTAACGTCTTGGTCCAGATCCCTCCCTCCCACACACACACACACCTGCAGTGGTCTGGTGGAGTCTAGGCCTTGGGTCAGAACCTACACAATATTAGACAGGTGGTAATAATGTTCTGTTCCCATGGATGCTGGATTGGTTTAGATGTGGTTGTTCTTCAGTTGTGTTTGGTCGGTTCTAACCACTTTACATTAAGAATGGACAACAGGATCTGGAGATGCTCAGATTCTCTTGACATGTTGCTGTTTTTAACTCATCAACTTCCAGGTCTACATGTTCACTTGCTGCCTCATGGATTCCACCCACTGACAGGTCCCATTGGAATGAGATCATCAACAGTAATACCACTTTGCCAACTGCTGATTGGTTCATATATTAATAATACACTGCAACATCTGACAAAATAAATGCATTGTGCCCCCACCTAAAATCCATCATTTCCCTTTACCTCCTCCGTCATAAGATATGAAATAAGACTTGTCTGTGCAGGCCTTTCCTGGAGGGACTGAGGTAATAGATCACAGCGCCCCGACCCGCCATCCATTTAACAAATGTGCATTAAGAGACTCAAGTGGTCACCTTCTGGATTCCTTTTTTTTTTTTTGACTGTTTGAAAAGACGAAATAATTTCTTCCATGTGCGGCTTTACCCACACAGTTCATTTATTATTACACTCACTAAGCACATGTATTCTTCAGCATGAGGCGTTGAATATATTCTTTTATTCTCAGGCTCAGGAGGCAGCCGCGTACAATTCTGGAAAAAAAAAAAACAAAAAAAAACAACAACGACGAGGAGGCCATCAAGCTGTCACACTGTTACACTGTTAACAGGTCATCCCACATTGTGTACAGGAGTAGAAGAGCTGCTCACAGGTCAATGCAGCGCTGTGACATGGACTAAAAAGTTGACTGGCTGGGAGATTGGCCTCAGGTGACAGGGCCACATTCTTCCCTGCAGCAGGGGGTTGAAATCTATAATGGTGGACTTGTCACGGCTCAAAAGAGGATTCATAATGATATCTTTGACAACAGACTGCCTGGCTGCCAATGAGGCCCTGCCTGTCAGTGGAGCACAGCCAAATAAGATGCCATGGAAGGAGCACAGACCTCTGGGAGACGGATGTAAAGCAGAGGAAGGCTGGGATTATTACAGTAAATCAGGATTCCTGTGTCCATATGAAGCTCTATTAAAGCTAACGTCCAAAAAAAAGGGTGACAATTTCCCAAAAGTGTAGTATCTGACAAGCCTTTTTTGGCAGTAAAATAATAATAATAAAAAAAAGTCTTTAGTCTCCTCACTCATTCTTTTTTTTCGCCCCAGAAATGTATAATAACCCTGCACTGCCTTTCCTGTGATAACACACCCCAAGTTCACGGCACTTCCCTGACATTATTATTACAACGTGCCAAATTGTGAGTGTCTCAGGAGGCACAGATGACATTCAAATACCCCGTCCGGCTCTATTCATTACAGCCGGTGTAAGTGTTCCCCGCCCGGCAGCCAGGTGAGCAGCTCCTCTCTCAACTCTCACCTAATCAGCTCCCCGGGGACATCAGGTTCCTGAGGAAACCATGCCGCGGTGTGGGCGGCATTTGCACATTCTCCATTTTATTTCTTGTGCTCACTAGGGGCAAATCATCCGGTCCAAATTTGGTAGTCTTATGTTCCGCACATCGCTCCAATGAGTCATTTTCGCTGTGACGTGTATACACTGGGGTCATTTTGATGTTTTTCCTGCTCTTTCCGCTGTACTTTCAATAGAAATAGAAGCTAGTGACAGCTATTCAATAAATATCCACTTATGTTTTTTTCAGGTTGGTGTGATATTACCCTAAGGTGCCATAGCAGTTGTGCAAGTTATTGACTCTGTTTAACAGAAGTGCTTTCTTCCTCTGCTCATGTCCCCTAAAACTATATTCTGAAACTTACAAACATGGATGAAATTTCATTTTGGTTGAAAGCGTACACTTGGCATGCCGCTGTACAGTGTCAATCATACAAATGACCGAAGGTTGTGCTTCCATTTTAAGGATTGGAACCGCCTTGAAGCCACGTCCCAAGTGGATGCACTTCAGCTCATATTTCCAAATTAGCATGTCCTTTTTTTTAACAGAAAGAGACACACTAAGAGGAAAAGCAGAGGTGGTTAGAATGCAGATTCACCCATTTCCTACTGAGAAATTATTGGAGCGTATCCCTCTGGCTGGCAGAGTAATAAGTGGGCTGAGACACTATGTACTAATCATCTGACAGTAACAAAGGAAGCCAAAGGGACGGGACATTTTAAAAGGAGGGCTACCTTGACCTCTGGTGTCCTAAGAAAAGAGGCGGCATGTAGGTCTCTTTCTGAGTAATACCCCTGTGTCTTCAGCAGGCAGGGACCGGCCGCCACTGTTATCTCCAAGGGCCTCACTCAAATGTTCACATCTTTGTACTGACCGGATTTCTGAACCTCATTCCCGCTCTGTGTGCCAAAAAAAAGAAAATGAAACAAAGAGGAAATAAAGGTAGCTGAAGTATAACTTTCCATTCACTTTGCTTTTTTAAGAATCAAAGCGAGGGGCGGGAAGCAAAAGGGAACAGACGATGGACCACAGAAATGAAAAATGTCCAAAAGAGAGACACTACAGTAAGAGGTGGTTATTCCTCTGAGCAATTATTGGAATACATGTCAATAATTAACCATCAAAGACCGAAACCTCCGTGACCTGCCAAAAGCACATACCGATATAACAAGTTTAACACCTGCTGATCCACTAATCCTATCAATACATGTCAATAATTGGTGTAAATACAGTTCTTCATCTGTTCACGGTCATCAGATATGACCCATTTGGACGTTCAGAGGCTCCGTAGTTACCATGGAAACACCGTCATCTCCTGAAATATTTGATTCAGTAATAAAATCTGTGTAATTTAACAAATGACAGTATTGTGGACCCTCGTTTTTACATTTAGTTAAAGACATTTTGCTGAAAATGTCACTTTTTTCACTTTTCTGTTTTGATATAATAGCCTTTGAATTTACTGTCGTAGCTTTTATGAAAATGTACGTGATCAGTAAATTACATACCAGACTTTGACTAAACATTAAAAACCTAGAGGACAATATGATAATAAGTGGGGTAGGTTTAATGTTGCAAAAGTATAATACAGCTACAGGTCATATCTACAGATCAATAGGTAAACTTATCAGCAGGAAAATGGTATAGAGCAAAAAGCCCACAGTAATCTATATTATGACAAGGATCACTCAACTTAGCTAAGGGAAACAACAGCCCATTAATATTTCAAGGACTTTGGAAAGTCTTGGAGTGCAGTCACTAAAACCAACAACCATGAAGCGGGTCCTCACGAGGACTGTCCGATCCTGGTTGTTTACAGAAGTGCCTGGTCAGCGCTCCTCTGTCAGTCAAATCAAACCTCCTGCACATCACAAAAACACAGGTGGAAGTGTGGAGATGAACCACATCAAACCTGCCAGGATGAATGAAATATGAGATTGACCAGGGTCCTGGGCCAAGTCATCACTGCAATTTAAAGTGGGACTGTGGGGTATTGATGTTCCAAACTCTGTCCAGCAGCTGTCTACCAAATCCATCCTGTGTATCCACAGACTGTATCAGTCACTGACTTAAGTATAAATCTCATTGTTTCCACATATCTGTATTATGGTTTCATCAAGTTTTCTTCTTCAAGCTAAAACTCATGGACCCTTATTTTAACCGTTACTCAAAATAACACTGTTTTATAATCCTCATGTGCTGCATCAGCTGATAGTTTACATTATAGCTGTTAGCTTTGCTCTGTTTTTAGACCGAAAATAGCCACAGAGTTGCACTGACTTATGGGTAACTACACTATATGGACAAAAGTATGTGGACACATTGAATTCAGGTGTTTCTTTTCTACCAGGGGTCTGGGATACAAAATAATAATGACAAATGTCAGAATATACTTTTATATTGGGATAAATATCATTGCAGTGGTTGGCTTTCTATAAATTGCTATCTACTTTCTTCACATCTAATTTAGGCAGAAAAATCTCACATTAAACTTTAAGGAAATATTGATGTTTATATCTCAAATCCTCATCAACAGGACATCTTACAGCTGTAGACATGATCTGTCCCAATACTTTTGTCCATAGAGTTTATAAACAATCAATATTTCCTTAAAGTTTAATGGGAGATTTTTCCTCTCAAGTGAAATGAAAGTGAAATTATTATTTACAGTCAGAGTATGAAAATTAGATTTAGAGGTAGAACATTTAAAACCATAGTCATGGATAAAAAAAAATTTAATAAAATCAATGTTGACAGAAATTAAGTCAAAAACCATCTGTGAGGCATTTTGGAAACAAAGATAACAGTTTAAATGAAACTAAGCAATACAATGATATTTATCCAATAGAAAACTATATTCTGACATTAGTCAGTATTGTTTTGGATCCCAGACCCCTGGGACAAAACAAACACCTGGATTCAACCTGTCCACATACTTTTGGACATATCGTGTACATTAATATCACTCGCACCGGTTGCTATTTTAGTCCTTCGTAATACTTTATTGTCTATCCACAGTACAGTATTAAGGTTTATTCTGTGTTAAACTGCAGTATTTGTGTAATGTCTGGTCTTGCTGAAGGAATAATGATAAATTACAGTAAGTCGTCTGTGGTCCAACGTGCAGTGAGTCTGAATTATACAGATACATGTTCAAAGTGTCTCTGATTCATTAGAAAACTCATGGAGGCAAATTAGGCATCTACAGTCTGTAATTAATGACACAGTGCAGCTGAATGTAAAGGGAAATGCCCACTAGAGTTTACTTCATCTAGATACTGTAATAATGTTGGTACAAACTGAAGCAAAAATGCAGATATTTTAGTCAAACAGCTGTCAAACATCAGACACGCCTCCAGAAACCACAGAAATAATAGAGGAAAGCTTAGTTCGGTTGGAGCTCCGTGGAAAAATTGTCATTCAGATCATGGATTTGGATTCTACCTCAGGAGATAGTCATGATGTTTTGGCCAAATCAGCCAGAACAACTTTAGCATGAGTCCTTTATACGGACGTGGACATGAGGTCAACTGAGACGACACAAACTAGGACTTCAGTCTGATCCAAACCACAGTTAGTGTTGTCCAACCTGTGGACACTGGGGATAATACTGGACTTAATGTTTCAGACGCAGGACGTAAAAACACACATGAGCGCAATGAGACATGTGTCTACAACCTAAACCACCATTTACTGTGGACAAAAGGGTCAAAGTGTGGAGGACATTCATTGTGTCTTCAGCCGAGTGTCAAAACCTGTCCCTCAGATACAGGAAGAATCCCAAAAGTCTACTGACAGGTGAATTTCCACTTATGTCCTGAAAGTAAAAAGACCCTAAACTCTCATCATTGTCTCAAAAATCAGTCAAATGAAATGTTTTAATTATACTGAAAAAGTCACACATGAAACGCACCTACAAATGAGAACAGAACATGAGGTTTAAACACCACGATGACATAAAACTCACCCATCGTTTTCCACACAGACCCACCGTACTCGGTCTCTGATTGGCTCGCAAATTTCTGATATTATCTAAATGTCAGTCTACTGTTAATATGAAAATATCATCAAGGTCCAATTGTCTGAAAGTGCCTTTATTAACCCTTTTTGATATCGAGATTTTAAAAAGCTGAATCATAGTGGTTCTGAGTCATGGTGTAAATGAGAAAACATTTGGTTTGACCCAAAGTTTATGTTGGGACCAAATGTACTCATCTAATTTGCATATTGTGACATCACAGGACATCATATTGGATTATGTAACTCTTAGTAAAATTGAACTGTGAACATATTTACATGCAAGTTTGTGTTTTTGTTTTTTTATAATCTTAACTTTAAAATAAATGAACTTAAACATTAGTAGAAAGTAAAATGCAGTAAGTTTTAGTATCTTTTCATCCAAATCTGTCCTTATCTGTCCAAACTAAAACTAAATCAACTTTACTTGCTGACTAAACCAGCTCAGGACCGCGCCTTTAAACTGGATTTTCTTCTTCACTTTGAACAGAAACATGCCCTGAAACGGTGGTAGGACTGAAGGGACACATGTCCACCATCTAGTGGTGGGGGGTGGGAACATGTTTTGCTAACCATCTGGAGCTATTATGGTCTGTTTCAGTCAGTTATGCTGCTTGTCACAATATTGCGACTTTGGTGTTTAAAGGGTTAATAAACTACTAGGGTAGGGGAAGGTCATTTAGCAGCACATTTATAGCCAGGGATTGAAATTAAAGAGCGCAGACTGATATTATTACAGAAATACACCTGGAGGACGTCATACACCTGGGGGACGTCATACACCTGGGGGACGTCATACACCGGGGGGACGTCATACACCGGGGGGACGTCATACACCTGGGGGACGTCATACACCTGGGGGACGTCATACACCGGGGGGACGTCATACACCTGGGGGACGTTATACACCTGGAGGGACGTCATACACCTGGGGGACGTCATACACCTGGAGGACGTCATACACCTGGGGGACGTCATACACCTGGAGGACGTCATACACCTGGAGGACGTCATACATGTGGAGTTGATGTTTCAAGTGCAGCTTCATGAGCAAAATCAATTCCCAGTGTTTTCCTTGAACACGTGTATACTGTACACAGAAACTGGAGTTCAGAAAAAAAGCATTTTGAAAAATCGACATTTTTGCAACCTGAAAAATAATTTCAATGTGGACTACAGACACAAATGTCAAAAAATTACAAATTTGCAAAATATCTGCACATGTGGACGTAGCATGAGTCCCCCCCTTGTGTCCACATAGTCCATCTACAGGTGCCCAGGAGGGACAAACTAAACAGTGGCCTCACTGAAGGCCTTTTAGGAAGGTGGTTTCTTATTCTGTGGTTCTTCTACCCACTTGGAAAAGGAGAACAGTTTTATTCATTATATTTATTACAGTGAAATAAAGCAGTGTTTCAAATCCCTCTGCTGGTGTGTGTATCTGAGAGTGTAATTCAAAGCAGTTTTAGTCCAAGAAACATCCCCAGGGGAACAATGTCAATGCTGAGCAGATGTCACAGCAGGCCAGAAAACCCATGTTCACATTAAAACACAGCAGAATGTTTTAGTGTGATGTCAAAGACATTCCCTTCTAACATGCTCTCTACTAACACTAACCTGGTGACCCCAGGCAGCGCTGTTCAAAAACAAGCCGCCTGATGCGTCTTGTAAATATAATTCCTGTTTTGAAATGTGCCCCGGCAGCAGATTCACTCTGCATTTAATGAAACACACACAAACATTTCATACGCGGTCTCGAGGTGATAACAGGATTTGATAAGTATTGATTTACGCAAGTAATTTGAGACCCCGCGACGTACTGTACATCAAAAGTCTTTGACATCGCCGTTATTTGTTTGAGATAAGACTATCCATCAAGACACGCGCGCAAGTAAAAGCTGAAAAGAGTTGAGAGAGAAACCTAAGTGCATCTCCAGAGCAAAGTATTCATTACACTTTGATTCCTATGCAGTTTCCTGGCTTTTCAGTGTCAGCAGTCGCTTCGTCCTATCCTCCGCAGAGCGTTTCTGCTGCGCTCCAGGTTCCAGGTTCCAGGTAACCAAATTAATCCTGGAAATCAGCATATCCCCCACAATTCTTCCCGCAAACACACAACATCCTCCCCGACACCTTCGAAAACCGCGACGACGTCATGTAATTCCGCAGAGCGGGGCCTCCAAAGGGACTCGCCTATTTCATATTTATACCTAGTGAAGAGCCGGCGTACTTCGCTGCGCTTTAGAGCAAGAGATTTCCCTAGCCTCTCGCAAAAATGCTGCCACCCTTTAAACATTCAAGTCATGGTTCAGTAAGGTGCCTGCTGTCAATTTTATTTATAAACCTCCCTGGCCTGTTCTTTCATTCAGGCAGGCGCTCCTCCAGCCCTCCATCCTGCTCTCCTATATTGCCATGAGAGATGCAGACACCACCTACAAGGCGTCCTCAAAGGCAAAGGGTAAACATGGCTCACAACAGCACTTAATGCAATCACTGGGCACAGAAACACATGCCTCAGCAACACTGCGCTACAGCACTCTGCGCGAGGTGTTAAGGTGAATAAAAATGCCTCGCTACAACCCGTGGATTTAGAAGTGTATATTTCTTCTGAGAGCCACACTCCAGAAATTACCTCCTGCTTCTCCGACCCCCACCCCCCCCCCCACCCCCTCCTGCCCGGCATTTGCTTTTCTCGTTGAAGACAGCCCGGCTGCGAAGGCGTGATGGCTCCCTGGTTGTACGTCTGACAATAGGCTGTGATGCTCACAAACCAAAGTGATGGTTCCCTGTGTGGGAATGCAAAGAGGAGAAGCCCCAATAAAACAGATAGATGCCCTGGAGAATGCCAGAGGAACACTCAAACTGTGGGATTTTAATGACATAATGAGGGCAGTTGGATGCGTTTCCTATTAATTTGCAAATTCACTTTATGCAGGAGGAGGAGAACGTACATGGAGTGAGTGTGAGACTGAGCTAAAGCTGTGCTGCACAGAGGTGGCCATCACAGAGGATCTTGTTAGACTAATTTGCATTGGGTTTTTTCCACTCCGGTATTCCCATTTGTACCTTGTTTTTAACCGTGCAGCCAGTGTTGTTTTGCTCTCATTCTTTCTTTGTTAAGAGGCTCGTCGCTGCAAAGCCTTGTATCATGCCCTGGAAAACACTGGCTGACAGGAGATCAAGACTGAAGCTGCTGTAATTATCAACAACATTCTCTAAAAATTCAGTCATGTAAAAGTTAAACCCAACATTTCAGCACTAAGGTATATAAACACAGCTGTGTCTGTTTTATTTACTGTGGTGACTGCGCTGTATGGTGTTTACAGCCACGATTCAGTTACTGTTGAAGTCTCTGATGTTCATGCTAACACAGCTAACATTAACATCTGACATGACTTGCATTTTTTTTTTTTGCTAGAATTAAAAGACAGTGCAAATAGATATCACCTAACTATTAAAGAAAAAAAAGAAAACCAAACAAAAACAGAATCTGCATATGATAAATCAGTAGATGTAAATTCCTCTTAGTGTCGTTACACAGTCTGGCCACCAGAGGGCAAAGACAAGGTTAGCTTCAACTGTTACACATATTTAAACTGTGAATTTCCTACTTTTTAATGTGAATTTTAACTGGAGACACAAACAGAGACTCTTCATGAACCCATTTTCCTTGCGTCTCGACCCAAGTTCAACATAATTTCAGCTACATTCGGCCCAGACATATTTTAAGTGACACATCCACTGAGTGTGTGTTCTGACCTGAATATCCAGGAGGCTGGTCCACACTGGTCTGCCGTTGTGAAGTAACGTCCTCTTTTGTTAGACATTTGGTCCGTCTTCCATCTGTGGATTTGTTTGTATCTGCAAAACAATGCATGACGTGTTCTGTCAACTGGTTCGTTTACGCTCAACACGGACCACGCACACAGTGCAACCTTCTCGTTTAGTTTGTATTTCAGCACATCCTCTTACAACTGAAGGTAAACAGATCAGTACGAGCAGAACCCATGGGTGCAGAGGAGCCGGAGTTGAAAGGCCCACTGGATCTTTGTCAAAACACGTTCCCAGTCCCCCTCCATCTGGTCCAATGCCCCTCCCTTTGTTTAAAACGGACATGACCACACCCTCCGCCAACGACATGTTCGCTGTTGTACCCAAACTGTTGACTCCTTCCACCTCGGAGCTGTCCTCCAGTGGACGCATAACTGAACATTCATGCCAACATATAGAATAAAAACTACAGCCATGACAGATTATTGGTGTCCATGTTCTGCTCAGGTTTATTCCCAGCGCTAAATTCTGACACAAGTGGAAGACAGAATTACACCAGCTCTTAAATCTGAACAGATTGTCGATTGTAATAGATTGCTGGTGTTTTCAGTGCAGTTACAGCGCAGGTCGGACACAGTTGACACATAATCAGCAGTTATTGGAGGAAAGTGCAATTATTTGCATAGTTGTGGTAATGGTCTCCATTCATAAATGTCACATGTCGTCACTGTTTCCATGTCGGATTCCGTCGTTCAGCATCTTGTAATGACATCCCGCCGTGTCCTTGTCTTCTGCTGTGGTTTAATGGCGCAAAAAAAGTCAAAAATAGACCCTTTCTACAGCAGGCATTTAGACTTGTTAAGGCGGAAAACACACAGCTGCAGCGAGTATCAACAAACCTGGGCGCGCACCACTCAGGTTCATTAGCTGCAGTGGTTACCGGCGTGCGGACCAGTTCTTTGAACGGCACACCGAGGTAAGTAAATCTAAAAACGCCACCGACGCGGACGCTTTGCTTCTGTGAATAAACCCAACTGCCTGCTGTGACAGAAGACTATTAGTGGCACTAACTATATATATTTAATGCCAGGGCCCGTCTCTTCGGTTCTGTGTATTATTCAGCTGTCATTAGCCTTAGCCCGTAACAGCAGGATAAAACTAACACAGAAAGACAATTAAAACAACTATTAATCATCAGCTGAAATGTAATCAGTGTGACACCTCCACTAGCAGCCAATAAACCCAGAAATATTGGAAATAATCCCACTTTGGCTCTGGAACTCATACATCATCAAATTACCAGCCAAAGACAGGGTACCTTCAATGATCTATTATTGAATATTTTTATAAGTTATTTAGAGAAGTGTTTTCTCTGCGCGTGGGTGTGTGTGTGTGTGTGTGTGGGTATGTGTGTGTGTGTGGGTGTGTGTGTGTGTGTGTGGGTGTGTGTGTGTGTGTGTGTGGGTGTGTGTGTGTGTGTGTGTGTGTGTGTGTGTGTG
>JAPQRQ010000022.1:29938738-29949627 GCA_037367365.1 Apogon talboti
TCTTTCCTTTCAAAGGCCTCAGAGATGGTTTTTACTTAATTTCTCTTAACACTGATTTTTTTTTTCATGACTATGATTTTAGATGTTCTACCTCTAAATTTTTACCATATTTATCATTCTCTCTAGATCACATTGGTCTGTATGTGGAACCTGAACTAAAACCAGTTCCTTGCCATCGATTGTTCATATCTTCGGTTTAATTGTTGCACTATGGGCCAGAGTGGACCCTTTGGCGGGCCGGTTTTGGCCCATGGGCCGCATGTTTGACACCACTGTTCTAAACAATCGGAAATGTACTTCATCCTTTCATTTTTTTTTGTTCAGGTCTAGTTTGTCTCATCTGTGACGCCTGGTTTTAATTAACATAATCCTGTGTTTCAGACCTTGATAACTCACAATTATTACCACAGGAATCACAAACTGAAACACACACACACACACACACACACACACACACACACACACACACACACACACACACACACATTTAAGGGAGGAGGAGATTACTGTGGGCTCCTGCAGCCGCTGTACCTGGAAAAACCGCCACGGTCGCAGTCATTTATAGCCTGTAATAAATCACCAACCCAACAGACAAGCATGTTTCCCACTGATTGAGTACTCACTGAGTAAGGAGTGTGTTTGCTCTTTCCTCCACAGCCGAGACACAATCGGACCCTGGAAGACACAGAAAATAAAGACAGGACTGTGAAAAGAGAAGGACAAACTCCAGCTACACACAAATACAATACTGAATCCTGGCTGCTCTTTCAGACCTCCACGGTGTGGGTTGTATTTGCTTGAATTTACCACCGTTTTATGTCAAAAATAGGATTCAAGGAGCTGGAATTTTGTCATTTTAGCTTAAAAAATGATGCTAACCTCCTTAAAATGACACATATAGTCCATTTTAAGGAGCCACAATCATCAAACTTGAATGAAGGAATAGACTATTTATTTGGAACATGTACAACAACACAATAAATAAATATATAAACATGTATAATTTTCGTAATGTGTCAGAAATGGAGTTGACGGAAGAAAAAACATATTAATTTCTACCTAAAATTCAACTCATTCCCAACACACAAAATATATTAACCCAGAGTTTTGCTTGTTGCAATATTCTGACTTTGCCGCTTAAAGGGTTAATTTATATTAATTCAACATGCATATAGCATGTTTTCTATCAATCAATATAATTATCATATTATCATATATAATTCTACATCATAATCCATTATATATATATATGCTAAATAGAAAACCAATACAAGTACAATACACAATCATTACAATAGGGCCTTCGCAGGCCATTGCATGGCCAGCGCTCAGGCCCTAATTATAATTTATAATTAAAGTGAATCGACACCATGTGAATACTGCTCATCATCTGCCAAGTCACTAAATATTTATTCTGTACATGTCAATATAAAGAGAAAATTCATGAAAAAATATCTGATCCTGCATCAGAATGTGGGTTCAGAGCAATTAAAGCAAATGAATGTGTGACTGAGGCAGAACATGGTTTACATTTAACACTCATTCATAGATGTAAAATCCACAGAGATGATTCATGTTTTTACAGTCTCATATATTTAGAATGCTGGTGTTCAGCTGAAAGGTTCATACTTATCTTCTCCAGGTAACATCTGCTGTTCACATGAGCGAGTAAACAAAGGTTTACACTAGAGCATCGGTGCCGCTTTGTCACAATTATACCTTAATTAGCTTTTCTATTGTTCTGTATCTTAATCATCATGGATCATGTGTAAATGTAGTCTCTTACTGATGTGTGATTCATGCATCAGTGTAAATCATCACCAATTCAATAACTTTCACGATAAGACTGTGTATTTTCAGAAAATGTACTCACTTTAAAGGAGATGGATGTAGTATTTATACTCTAAAATACAATAAATAACGTAAATATATTATTAGAGTGTTTAGAATGAAGAGCTGTGAAGTTCTGATGCTTATGAATGTATAAAGTTATTAGAAAATAGTTTTTATTGAATTTTTCAACATTTACATAGAATAAACCCAAGTGCACCCCCGCCATAGATACTGGAATATAAATACATAAACTAGTATTGGAAAAATGGTAAATTAATGATGTAAAGGTTAGTTTCAAAGAAAGACAATAAAATAAACACAAACAGTATATACATATACACAACAAACTTGTATTAAACATTTGTTTCAACAAATAAAAAAAAAACATGAAAGAACAAGGCCATTTACACTTTATATCCTCTTATCTTTGCTAAGTTGCTGTTTGTTGATCCACAGTTCAGATTAACTCTGACAGTTCTGACCTTGTTTGTTGGATTCCAAACAGATCTTTAGTTCAGCTACTGACAACAACACAAACCGTACAGAAAACAGAGGGGATTTGTGGTTTTACTGTGGCTGTTTTGTGTCCAAAAACAGAGCTAAGCTAACAGAGCTAAGCTAAAAGAGCTATAATGTAAACTATCAGCTGATGCAGCACATCAACATTATAAAACACTGTTATTTTTTGTGACTGTTAAAATAAACGTCTACAGTGATTCATAATACAGATGTGTGGAAACAGTGGACTTTATGTTGTAGCTGTTAGTGTGTTTTTATTATTAACATTACAATTAACCCCTTTAATGAAAAAACACACAAAGGACAACCTTCCAAAGCCAAAAAAAGAACAAACTTTCCAGTTCTGCATTGCTGTTATTAATTTCTCTGTTTTATAGTGAGTCTACAACATGAACTACGGGGACTATTTTTTCTTTTTCAAATCATTCATATTCTTAAAAGAATAACTATAAATAAAGCTAAATTAAATCCTCTGTAAATATATCCGTCATTTGCCACCATGTTTTCATAAAAACAAAGTTAACACATGAAGCCGTTTGATTTCCATTTCTAAATCAAACGCCAAAAGGCTGTTTTTCTTTGTCAGAATCGGCAGACGCAACAGTCACGCCTTTGGAAAACATAGAATTTTTTTTTTTTTTTGAACATTTTTTCTATCAGTGATAAAATCTATTCTCACTGAAATAAACAGCGTCTCTGTCCTTGTGTCTGTGGTGAAAGACGCAGCAGAAAGAAGCGATTGTTTTCTAATGGTTATCCATTTTTTCTTATCAGCAGGAATAATGATCAATAAAAGCCAAACACGGTGCTGTCTAAATGCAGAAACTGTCATTTCTGAGTTAGATCAACTGAAAACTGAGATCTGCTTCATGTACAGGCCTGTGTATGAACCTGATGACAACAACCACATTTGACAGTGAAGACGATGCAGAATAAAACATATAGTGTCAATATTTTTCAGTATATATTTTGTGGGATATTTTTATACAGTCTTTTTGCACTTTAAGTATTTCCTGCTAAACAAGAAACAGAGCTGCTAAACTGATTTTCATTGTTCATGTAACAGTTACAATAAAGATCTATTCTATTCTATTCTATTCTATTCTATTGTATTCTATTCTATTCTATTGTATTCTATTCTATTCTATTCTATTCTATTCTATTCTATGCGTCCATGGTGCATCTCTATAAGACATAGCTTCTGTCCGTTGGTTGGTTTGTCCCCATTACACAGAAAATGCTTTCAATCGTTTTAGCATGGATTTGACAGAAAGTTGTAAAATTTTGCAAAAACATTGACTTGAACTGAAGAGACAAGAACCTTGGATCCAAAATGAAGCCAATGGGAGGTACCAGAGCTGTAATACCACTGAGGGCCACTGGGTGTGGCTCCCAAAAGCCCTGGTCCCATAGATGGACAGTGTATACGGAACTCTGATGTGCGTATAACAACCTGCTGAACTGGACTGTCTTTTTTTGTTATTTAATAAAAAACACTCTTCCTCACAGACAGCTTCACTGCAGTGGTGAATTACGACCCTTATGCTTGTGGAAGTTCATTGTTTTACAGAGTCTGTGAGCTACTTTTTAGAGTTAACTCATCCTGACCCCTCAGGCGTCCACAACTCCACCCCTTTTGTCCAAATATGGTCACTTCTGGCTCCAAAAATTCCAGATAGTGCCGACCAAAATGCCAACTCACGGCCTCTACACCACCTACATCATCTGTAAACATTGGTTCCATAGGCAGATGGAAGAGCCGTGGGCTGCGTACAACAGCTTCATTACATCAACAGCTGTGCCCCATTTCCACCACCATCTCCTTCGAGGAACCAGGACTACAAAGGCCGTAGATGTGTCTCCTCCGCACAAACAGGATTAACCATAACATTACCCAGTGTATGTAGGACAGGAGCAAGCATTAGTCCCACTTCTGTGAATGTGAAGGGGCATCTTCAGCAGAGATCACATTTACAAGGAAGGGAAAAATCAGATATCGTGTACTGTCACATACACACCAAAACTAATAATAATAATAATAATGATGACCTGAATGTCTGCACTGGCACCATGGAGGCCATTTACTCAGTGTAATTTGGTTTCCAGCAAGACAGACTCCAGCAGAGCCATCACAGAGAGACTGATTGATTGTGCAGGTGCATGCGGGCCTGTTGGCAGTGGCCATGAAAGACACACTCCATATTCAGTGGTTTGCACTGTAAACATCACAGGGAGAAGGTGTCTTTTCCCTGAGGAGAGCAAATGGCAAACATTTTTACACAGAAGAAGACCTTTTTTTTCTTTCTGGGGGGAAACCTGTCTTAGTATTATGCAAGAGGTGTACTTTATTATAACAAACAACTGCGTGCATGTAACAGTAAACAGCATCCTTTGGGAAATAGTTGGAGTAGAAACTTTTCAAGCAGTAAATTCTATTGCTTTACTAATTTCATTTCATCATTGATGGTGTAAAATGTTCTGCCCAAGAAATGGCTCAAATAAGAGCTCTGGTATTACTGGAAATGGCTTCACGTAATTTGATATGGCAATTGTTTGCTAACACTTAAAGAAGTAAATGTAAATTGTAGAATGTAAAATATGCCATAATCCAACTTTACTTTGACTTTATAATGAAATTCATTTGTATTTTAATGCAATTCTACCAAAGAAATACATGTTCAGTTCAAGAACTTTGCAACAAACCTGCAAATTACTCTTATTTATACATACAATAATGTGCAAAACATTCTGTTTGTTGTTTTATTCCAGTTCATATGCATTTGTCTCTGCATTTAGATCCAATCTGATATATGTGAAGGATGTCAAATGGTGACAGTGAAAAAATAATCAACATGAAGCAAAAATGAACAAAAATAATAAAGACATGAAGCAAAAATGAATACAATGACAAGCAGAATGAGTGAAAATGACCAAAATAATCAACAAAAAGAACTAAATACTCAACAAATTGAACAAAAATGAATAAAATAACAAACCATATGAAATAAAATGAAACCCAATGCAGCAGTAAACACACAGTTTCAGGGTAAAAACAGCTTCTATAAACCACAGTGGTCCTATTTACTGTCACCTCCCTTTGGATTTAACATGTCTTTAACCCTTTAGTTCAGACAATATGAGGTTTATGGCATTAATTTACTGATGTTTTATACCAGGTTTCATTCAACACATGTCAGATGTTTGTAATTGTTTGAGCTGCTTCTCGTCATGGGGTCAAAGGTCACAGTGAATACTGACTTTAACCTTTAGAACACATTTAGTTCAGTTTTTTAAGGTTGTGCACATATTTTCTGTATTTTCTTGTTGTATCTGAAGAAAAGAGAATGAGAAATAAATATTTATGCCCATTTCAGCCCTGCAGAACGACAAAGGTGGCCGATGAACTGCACATACGTCCATTTTTCACGTATGGATCTCGCCTACGTAGCTGCGTAAACTGGGGAGACTTCTTCATTCAGTTAAATTTAATTAAAGGACTGTAGAGGGCACAAGTTGCTATTTTCCATTTAACACAAGTGAGAGATCAGAGGAGATTCTATTAGTAAGTCTGTGCATGCTCTTGTTTTGAGCTGCCCGAAAAGAATGTTCCAGAGGTTGAACAATCATCCTTAAACAGAATCAGAGCTGATTATGTGGTTGAGCTTTAAGTTGCACAGACAGGTTACTGAACCGGGCTGCACTGCAGTACAGCATGAATCAGTGACGTTAAAAACACAGTCCGACCATGTGGCTACTGCCTCCAAAAGACGAGAACCTGTAAGGTCGATGCACTGTGTCTTCTGTTGTATGCAGACTCCATGAGAGGACGTTATCAATATATCACTGTCAATACACTCCATTCGAGCTGTACCCATACTGGAGGTCAGTCTGCCACTGTACTGTTCATATCGTTAATATTGGGTCCACTCATATTTTATGTCTGTTTTTATGTTATTCTCAGGATCAGGATAAACTTCATTGTCCCACATGGGAAATTGGTTTTGGACAACAGCTGCATTCACATTCAGACACATATAGTAAACAAAACACACTCAGTCACAAGATTTTGGAGTCAGTATAATCACATTTATGGTACTACACCTAATCTATATATTGCACCTCCTTCTTTAAGGTAAAATAAATAGAACAAATGGTGTCAGGCACAACAAGCCCCGCCCCTCGCATGTATTGTAGCTTGTGTTGGCGTCGATCCAGCTGATGTTATCATGTCTATGCATGTGCTGATGTCAACAGATCAACCGCCCTCTATATATGAGCCAAGTCTGAAGTAAATGGAAACAAAATTTATGTTTTTATAAACATGAAATTTCGCCCATTATAAGTAAATGGAGAAAATTTTTTTAATTTTTTAAAATTTTAAAAAGTCATAAAAAATTTGAACTTTGACCTACTTTTCCCAAAATGTAATCACATCTATTCTGAGTCACTGAGTATCTATAAACCCAATTTAATATGAATTAAACCATAAAAATAAATAATATATCCAAATATTCTACTTTAGTTCTATTCTTATTTTACTTTTTCTAATTGCATGTTCTATTTTCTTATTTTGCTTTTTAGTTTTAGGAATTTTGTATCCGCTCTCTTCTTATTTTCCTATGTATTGTTTTTTTTCTATTCATATTGTTGCACTGACTGGAGTAGCACTAATAATTTCACACACAATGACAACAAAAGCTATCCATTCACTATCCACTACCACTATAATAGGAATGAGGAAGGCTGGTTTGTGCTCCTTTATATGCATCTGCCTCCTCACGGGTGGCAGTTAAAGCAGGATGCAGGAACAGGTGACAATGGAACACCTGCATCAAAATAAGGGTTGTCTTTGACCGAGAAGGAGAGACTGAAAATGGAAACACTGGGATGGCGAAGGAGAGGAGAATACAGACCGAAGCAGCGGCTAAACGGCAGAATAATTCCAACAGAGTACATCCTGTGATCCAGACTGATCTATCTGGACGCCAACGTAGCTACACACTCGGTAAATCTGAGGTCAGAGGACCATAAAACTCATACTAATGGGTCCAGGTAGGCATCATTAGGGTTAAGAATAGGTTCAATTAATATGATTTATTCAAACACAGCGACCAGTGCTTTTTTACACCGACCAACAGTAGATGATGATTTTAAGTGTCATAGATACTGTTTCAGCTCCTGATCTGTTTACATCAGGGCTTCGCCTCATGCTCAGCTGTGTGCGTCAACGTATCATTTTTCTTCCCTTTAGTTGAAGAGCACAGAAAAGAGTTGACAAATTAAAAAAAAAAGTGTGAAGATGTGAAACACCTCGAAAAAGCCTTATCCTATATTAAGGTAATCCATACAGACTTAGTTTTGGCTAATGCTAAGGCTAATGCTAAGGCTAATGTGGGAAACGACTTTAGTTAGCTAGCACCAAATGTTGTTTTTTCTCATTTTCATACAAATTCCGTCTCTACTTATGGGAATTCCTCCACTTCCTCTGCCCTTTATCAAAACATATACAGTGGTAGAGTGACGATGGATATGTTTTAAAGATTCAAGGACACAAACTGAAAATAGGAATGAACAGAAGTGGACCAGAATCGAGAAACATTGCCAGGGTTTAACAAGCAGGTAGGATATGTTGGTTATCTAGATGGAATATATCTACATAGTAAATGTTCAATATGACTCATATTTGTGTGTACTGTAGTGTGGGGTTTGTTGACTATGGTAAGCTAACTGTAGGTAGCACTGTACCATGTAGCTGCTGTAGAGGAGCAGAACTTAAGGACTTTTATAAAAAAACACTTCCTTTATACAGAAATCAAAGCATAGTTTGCGGTGATGGCTGCAACCAACCAACCGAGTCGACAGCTATGACATCGAGTTAGCAAATGTAACAAATGACTTCCTCCAGGCACAAAATAAACTCCGACCTCCAATGCACACGCACATGGAAAACTTGCATATTGAAGCCGTAAGTTAAAACCAAACTGAATAAGTAAAACATTTAATGGGTTTGGTGCTTCAAGTTGTCAGCCCTTAAAAATCAATAGCACTCTGTTGGGCAGTTTTATCCAACTGGAACTCCTTCTGTCGTTGTTTGGTTCACTCTGGCTCAAAAAAGGATTGATTATCCAAAGTAACCCACACATAGTTTACAGAAGACACTTTGTAAATGTCTTCCTCTGCAGTGCTGTGGGCTGCAGAAGTTTGTGCCGCTGCTGTGGAACTGCAGTATTGGCGGATGTGACAGACCTTCAGGACATAAAACCAGAACTATCTCTGTGGCCAGACAACACAGGGTACGTACGCTGGACCAGAACCAGACCTGAAGGGTATGCTGCCTGTCTTCAACACAAACTTTTGACCCATGACTTTCTGTCAACAAACCGAACACAGAAGTCTGTTTCAGCGGTTGAAGCAGACGCTTCAGTCGTGCGGTCACACCACAGCTGAGTGGAGCATGAGCCCAGTCTGTGTGCAGCACATGCTCCTGATGCACAGTCCGTAATAAAACAATAACCATGTAACTCTGAACATCAGCATCCAGACACACCTTAGTTCAGGGGTGTCAAACATACGGTCTGCGGGCCAAAACCGGCCCACCAAAGGGTCCAATTCGCCCCGTGGGATGAATTTGTGAAACGCAAAATGTTCAGAACATTAACAATCGAAGGGTCAAAATGCCCTTGGGTCATATTCCACATACAGACCAGTATGATCTAAAGAGGGTCAGACCAGTCAAATACGATCCTAATAACCTAGAAATAATGACAACTACAAATTGTTCTCTTTTGTTTTAGTGTAAAAATTGTTGACATTTACACACGATCCTTTCACAAAAAATGAGCATAACCTGAAATGTCCTAGAGAAGTGTAATTTTAACAATATTCTGCGTCAGTTTATCATTGCATTTATCATGTGCATTACAACTTCTAACTAGAACTCCAATAATGGTAACTCCAAATGTTTAAGTGTAAAAAAGTACATGAACACCCATGTACAACCTGAAATGTCTGAAGGAAAATACGTCTAATTATCACAATGTTATTCCTGTGACTAAAGGTTTTGTGTATTTGTAGATCCACGGTGGTGTGTAAGTTATAAACTGAGAAACTGAGGCAGAATATTATTAAAATGACACATTTTTCCTCATGAAATTTCAGGTTGTTCATCTTATTGACTCTTTTTAAAGGACAGTTTGTAGATATCAGCATTTTCAAAATGTAATTGTACTTTTTTCACTCTAAAACATAGAGACAACTTTGCAGTTCTGTCATTATTCACAGGTTATTATTCTTTATCTACTGGTTCAGCCCACTCAGATCATATTGGACTGGATGGAACCGGAACTGCAATGAGTTTGACAACCCTTAGTTCAACAAACGTAATCATATGCATCTTGGTTTTGAAAGAAAGAAAAAAGACAATAAAGACAGCAGAAACTGTTTATTGTGATCAGATTTAACCAAGTGATGATTTGAAGCAGACCTTTTTCAGTGTCAGCCATCTGTCGACTTAATGCTGAGGTTTATAGTGATAATAAGGCTCAGACACCTGAAGCTGTTGGTAAACAGATACAGATGTAGGAACTGTATTTTCGGAGCTGCTACATTACATGTGTACGTGACACAAATACCTGAGGTGGGGTTTTTCCCACTCTGCTTTTCCGCTATGACATGACCCACTGTGATCCTGACACGTCAGCCTCCTGCGACAGATGGAAACTCTACCACCACCCTGTGCCAGGCTCCAGGCTGACTTTTCCACTTTTCCTCACAGCATGGAGGCGTCACATGACCAGACTTTATCAGTCCACTTATTAACAGCAGCTTTAATTACACCTGTTTGTTGTCTGTTGTTTTTCACGGATGGTCAAAGGCTCCAGCAGTAGTTGTCATATATGTGTGATTAGTTATTGATTTTTTTTACTTTATTTTGGCCTAAGGGTCTTCTACATGACAAGCGCTACTGGACTGCTTGACCTTCTATAAGTTTTTCTCCTTGTCCACGCACCCTGGAAGTAAGCAGAGCTGTGCCAGAACCTTGCACTCAGTTTTCATGGAGATAGAAATTACTTCAATGTACACAGAGCACCAGACTGAGGTCTGAAAAGACCCAAAATGAACACAGAGAACTGGCCACCGACAACTATTAATGTATTTGTATGGGAATTACACATGCACTCATCTGTTTCATTATGTTTCTGTTGATATGCATCCCCCTCTTAACAAAGAAATGATTAAATTATCCTTATTATCATCTAAATGTAAAAATAGTTGGTATTTTGAAGTCTTTCAGCCGTTCCCTGAATGAACATAGATCACAGTTTGTTTGCTGCGGTCTCACCTCTCCTCCTCAACCACACCTGTTTGACCTGTTTGACCTGTTTGACCTGTTTCACCTGTTTGACCTGTTTGACCTGTTTGACCTGTTTGACCTGTTTGACCTGTTTCACCTGTTTCACCTGTTTGACCTGTTTCACCTGTTTGACCTGTTTCACCTGTTTGACCTGTTTGACCTGTTTGACCTGTTTCACCTGTTT
>JAPQRQ010000022.1:30027413-30039772 GCA_037367365.1 Apogon talboti
CACCCACCCACCCATCCATCCCTCCACCCACCCACCCACCCACCCATCCACCCACCCACCCACCCATCCATCCACTCACCCACCCATCCATCCACCCTTTCCTAATTCAGTCCTTATCTTTAGAACAAACAGTTCTAAAGTCTTCATTGATCAGAGATTTGACCTTCCATCATTCCAGGTTAACAGTGAATATAAAGAAGATGGAATTCTCCCCCAAACTACACAAATCTTAAGTTAAGCATGTAGCCAAAAAACAAAAAAGTCTACTAAAATCATAAACCGCCCATTGCCTTGTAAATAACCCATATTTAATGTTTTGTCCATATTGTCCAACCTTTACATTATCAGCGGCTGAATGATGGATGAGGACTGAGAGGTGAAGCTGAAAGGACCGCCTCATTCCCTGTGGGTTCATTATCCTAACTGACCCCTTCCACATCACACATGTGCTCAATTGTTGACAGAAAAATATTGATTCCTCCTGCTTTAATAATAATGCCATATTGACTCTGACCGGAGTACTGGCGGCCATATTTGTGGCGTTTATGTGTAATTACCTCCCGCCTACTGGAGCCACGGTCAGGGCGGTGCCGTTGGTGGAGCCTCACGCAGGAACCATCATTTTTAGTGTGAAACCAACAGTAAAACGCCACATAACCGTGTCACAGTATCATCTACTGGCAGGCGGCCAAGGAAGTATTTCACTTGGAGAGCAGAAGCGACTGACAGATGCCTGAGCAGCGACGCAGCATTCATCAAGGCACCGGCGGCCGCCAAAGCAGAGGCTGGCCGCGCTCGCACCCACCTGCAGCCGGGAGCTCTGCCGCTGCCAGGCGTGAGGGGCGCTGGCCGCAGCCCCACCCAGCGCCACAGCCCTGACCTGCGCAGACGGCAGGCAGCTCTGGTGTTAAACCGCCCCATACATCACTGTTATCTCTATCACCCCTGTGAAGATTAGCCTTCAGCCTGCACTACCTACCTGTTCAGACTGCAGCTGCTGTCCAGTCCAAACCCAGAAAACCTCAGCTACATGAGGTGATAACCCCCCATTCCCTCCAAAAAAAAAGAAAAGCACCGTTTGTGTCCGCAGAAGACAAGGAACACACTGACATAACTGATGCCTATCTTATAAAGTAAACAGTATACAGCCTGTCCACAAAGACTATTTACAATTTAAAACATTTATGACAAAGGCAGTAGATGAAGTATGTTAACCCTTAAAGGCCCAGCGCTGCTTTGGTGTCAGTTCCCAAATGAATTTTTCTGTTTTGAACCTTTCTTAAGTCATTTACCACCATTTCCTCTAATATTATCCTCTGTTTGTTTGCAGTTTTAAGTGAAAATGTGGTATTTTCCTATATTTACTGTACAGTTTATGTAGACTGTGGGCTCTGTTTGTCTGTGGGCTGGTGTTACAGATACGGTGTATGGAACAAACACACAGGACATCAACCACCTGAAGCAAAACATCACAGATGCCATTAGTCTGTGACACATGGACACATGGACACATGGACACATGGACACAAACCCAGTACGTCTGCGCTTCATACCACTGATGGAGTCCATGTAGAGGTGGATTCAATTATTACATCTACTTCTCATTTTGTAATAATTTCCACACATTTGTCTGTTTATTAGCTTATGTAATAAATGTAATGTGTTCAATTGTACAGAGACTTAATGGACACACACGTGTCACTGAATAATGGGAATTAGACACATGGTGGGTGTTTGCATAAGAATGTCATCCATCCATTGTCCATCCATCCATCCGTGTGTCCATCCACCCATCTGTCCATCCGTCCATCCATCTGTCCATCCATCCGTCCAATCCGTCCATCCACCCGTCCATCCATCCGTCCATCCACCCGTCCATCCATCCATCCGTCCATCCACCCATCCGTCCATCCACCCGTCCATCCATCCATCCATTTGTCCACCCATCTGTCCACCTACCATCTGTCCATCTACCCATCTGTCCATCCACCCATCTGTCCATCCATCCATCCATCCATCCCGTCCAATCCGTCCATCCACCCATCTGTCCATCCACCCATCTGTCCATCCACCCATCCGTCCATCCACCCATCTGTCCATCCACCCATCCGTCCATCCACCCATCCGTCCATCCATCCATCCATCCGTCCATCCATCCATCCAGATGTTCATTCCAGCTACAAACCCTGAACGTTCTTGCTATGATTCAACAGCACAAACCACTCCAGAAACACATTATTTAAAAAAAAATCTAACAATTTGAATACAGTTTGGAATAGTATCAGCTTTTCTTAAATTATATATCAGTGAGTGTACTTGTCAATGAAAATAACAGCCTGGGAACTTGAAGATGAAAGCCAAAATATCACCTTCAGCGTCAGAAAAATGACAATACTGGTGGATTTGTGGAGTGAGTTAAACCTCAGCCAGTCGTCTGAGGAACTTCATGTAAACCGTCAATGACACTGATCAGGTGGTGTCGATACAAAAGGAAAAGCCTAAAGATGAAAGCAGCTGGGCTCAGAACTGACAACAGAAACCACTGAGAGAGTGGTGTAAAGACTGGAGCTCCACCCAACTGTAGAAGCAGTATGTATGCAGGACTGGAGCCATCGGTCAGGTGGGTGCTAGGCTTCATCTCAATAGTACTAACCATCCCAGAATCACAGAGTTTTAAAAAAACTGACAATTGTAATACAGTTCAGAATAGTATCAACTTTTCTACCATTACATAACAGTGAGTGTACTTAGAAAAACCTCTGGGAAATATTGTGTTTCTGCAAGAATGTGCACCGTGTAGGTATCAGAGGTGAACTTTCCACCCAGCTGGACTGTACGCAGACTCCACCGCCTCTGAATGGAACATTATTGCTTTCTTGGTACAGTGTATTGTACGGCATTGTCTGCGTTTGTGACTGAAGAGGGCCTGGTGTCGGAGGTCTGTGGCCGGCATTATGTGGCGATGAGGACGTGAAAGGGCCCATATGTATTCTCCTGATGACTCTCCTGAGAAAAATCGACGGGGCTACATGAACGTGGCAGGTTTATTAAGTCAGTGCTTAGAAATTAAGCTGCAAAGTGGCATATTAATCATCATTTCACCGGACTAAGTGACAGAGGAGAGTGGTCATTTAATACAATTTGGAGGGGGAGTGCATTTGAATAAAAATGGCTAATGGCATATTTATGATGCTGTGGTACCTCTGTGGGTGGGAAGGGGTTGAGTGTGTGTGTGGGGCCCAGTGGGGGTGGGGGGGTAGTACTTCTGTTAATGACGCTTGTATATCAGCACGAAAACGTAATCAAACTAACATGAAGGATCAGGGCATCTGCTGACAAGGGCGCATGAGTCCTGTCACCGCTGGGGGAGAACAAAAAGTTTTTCAAGAGAGAAGAAACAGACGCAACGGACAAGCAAACTGTGTATTAAATGTAGAAAAAAGAATATAGTCAATAGTAAATATGAACAAAATCACACCATCACAGCCATTTTACATCCACTTAAAGGGAAAAATACACTGAAAACCTAATTAGTTACATTAAAATGAATACTATGGGAATCTTACTGTTATATTTGTAAGTATTTGGTGTAAAAAATATGCATATTAGTCATTTCACAATAAATTTAAGAGTCACAGTTACAATGTTTCATTTCAGACTCGATTCAATGTGATTAATCAATTAATCAATAACTACGTTATTCATTGTTCTCAGCTTTGAATACTGTTTCTGCTTTCTTTAATCCTCTTTGACAGGAAATAACATATTTGTCCTGTGGATCCGATGAGACACTGATCTACGTTCCTCATCATTTTCTGACGTCGCACAAAAACAACTGATCAGTTTACAGGAAAATAATCAATAGATGAAAACAACATGTGCAGTCATTGTCAGCATCTACAAAGTAACCGCTTTCACTGCACATTATTATATTATTTCTGATTACATTGAAGTTTTCGTTGACATACTGGGGGGTCACAGATGATGACAAAGCTGAGGCTTCAGCCCACCTACTCCAGCAGTTTCATCCCTGAAACAGGCCTGAACAGCACAAAACTGCACACAAACACAGTTCTGGTAAGTCCAGGCTGAATTACCGCAGGCTCGGTTCTTCCACCGTCTTAGAAAAAGCCTTTTTATTATGGAAGAGGCTTAAACCCGTTCATCTAAAGGCATATTTTGGGACCAGACTGTCCCGGGCTGCAAGGGATTTAACATGCATTAACGCTGGCTGTTTCTGTTCGCACTTCTGTTGAGGATTTCTTGCGTTAAAGTGTGTAAAAGCCTGGTGTGCGTGCGTGTGCGCGTACGTGTGTGTGTGTGCGTGTGATCTCCTGCTGCAGGTGTCTCTCTCGTGCGCTCAATCCCATCGTCTAAAACCCTGATGGAATGTAAAGGGACAGCAAAAGGCGCGTTCCCTGTTCACCGACACCCTGTCCAAATATCCCCACATGTCGGTGCATTTGACTTAATCCTATCAACACACTCATCCGTGCATCACCGGTCCCATCCACGGTGCCTGTACACGCGCAATCCGCGCTTCCACCAACACGCAACTGTGCGCTGCAGCCCGGAATGCGCAAAGGATCACGATGTTTTCCACACCTGCACCCACGCACTGGGGGTTATTATTATTATTATTATTATCATCTGACTGGTAACTTTCTTGAAATTTCATTGAAAGCACATGCACGGAGGATGCGCGTGCAAAAGCGCTTCCTTTCCAGCATCACGGTCCTCGACACGGACGTGGATGATGCGAGCGCTGCAACGGAAAGGCAGGCAGGGCACGCGGGGTGCACACCGAACTGTACAAAGATCGTACACTACTGCGAGGCACAATAACTTTGACGGATGTCTTACCTGTTCAGGAGAGGAGACACGACGGGAGGCGGAGGACAGCGGAGGATGCGGGGCACGAGCGCCGAACCTCGCAGCCTTCACCGGGGATGAAAGGACCACGAGACGTCCCAGCTGTGAACTCCAAAGTGCGTCTGTCTTTTTTTTCTCCACGCCAGTAAAGGACAGCGGGATTCAGACCACTCCCCCCTTACATTAAACTATTTCCAACTGTTTCCTTCTCATCATCATCATTCGTAATGTGAAGCATCTGTTCCATCACTGGAGGATGCACTAGTTCAGATTTTTGCATCAAAATATGAATGAAAATATGATGAATCTGGAAAAATACTATTTAAAAAATTCATCAAAGACAAGTTCAATGACAACTTAAGTGCAAATTTACATTAATTCCATGGCTGACCTGGCAAAGAGAGCAGCGCATTTACAGCAGAATATGAAGGCAGGCAAACTACTGTCATACAGTACAAATGCATAAATACATACATGTAGAGTCTGGAAAAATACTATCAAAGAGTCATAAAAGACAAGTTTAACAGTAACTTTAGTGCACATTTATTTGCAATCACACAGTAACTTCTAGTTTAAAAACTGTACAGTTCCTAAATAATCCTCGTGTTATTTGCTGATAAATATTTGGAATCAGTTCATTATTAAAGGTTCAATGTGTTAAAATAAGTTTATATTGGAGTTCATCTTTTCTGTTTTTCTAGTTCCCTTAAAACTTTTACAGTCCACCTGCAAAAGTCCATGTATATCACCAGTTCTTTCTTTTATTCATTAGTCTGTAAATCCTTTCACCAAAGTGAATGATGCACCTCATCCAGTCTCACAATTTTCTTATGTGAAATTTTGATTCATTTACTTTATTATCAGTTTATTTCAATAGTGACCTGGTCACCAGAGCAGCACACACAACAGTATGTTGTGGCAAAACAAACAACTGTCATACATTACAAATAAATAAATAAACTTCTGGTTAAAACATTGAATTGTTACTAAATAATACTGTTGAATTTCTTGCTTATGAATATTTGGAATTAATTCCATATTAAAGTTTCAACTTGTAAAAATAAGTTGGTGAGTTCATTTTCTTTTCTGTCTGTTTCAACTGTTTCCTTAACATCATCATCATCGTCATTATCATCAGTCATCGTCATCATCGTCGTCATTGTCATCATCATCATCATCATCGTCGTCGTCATCGTCGTTGTCATCGTCGTTGTCATCATCGTCATTGTCATCGTCGTCGTCATCGTCGTCGTCATCATCGTCATCATCATCGTCGTCGTTATCATTGTCGTCGTCATCGTTATCATCATCGTCGTTGTCATCATCGTCGTTGTTGTCGTCATCATCGTCGTCATCATCGTCATCGTCATCATCGTCATCATCATCGTTATCATCATCGTCGTTGTCATCATCGTCGTCATTGTCGTCATCATCGTTATCATCATCGTCGTTGTCATCATCGTTGTCGTCATCATCGTCGTCATCATCGTCCATTGTTTCCATCCAATGACAGACCACACACTCCTAAAAGACACATCCTGCTCATCACATGCTTCCAACATGTGCAGGTTTATTCCCCTTCAAACTTTTACACTGCTTTAAAACTCAGTCATTGCACAAATGTCACCAGTTCTTTCTTTTACTCCTTCGTCTGTGAATCCAACATTAAAATGAACCTCATCCGTTAGCGTCGCCCGCTCTCACAACTTTCTTGCTCTTAGGTGAAATTTTGATTAATTTATTTTTACTTCTCCTCTATTGAGCCAAGGTAATGACTTTGAGATTCACTGTTTTTCCTTTCCATGGAGCTGCAGGTAGGAAAACAATTTCTGACAGAAATAACATCACATCGAAACAAAGATGAAAGCGAGTCAATTACAGACCCTCAGCTTTTCTGTTTGACACATGCAGAACCCACTGGTGTACCGCAGGGGTCCAACTGTCAGTTCAGAACATATGACCCATAATAGAATATAAAACCTATCAATAACGTCAACTCCAAAAGATTCTCTATGTTTGGAGTGAAAAAACTCTGAGAATATCTACATTTACAAAATATCCTTCAAAAATGTGAACAACATGAATAAAACTGAACAATCTGACATTTCATGGGAAAAAAGGGACATTTCAATTTCAACCCAAATAACTGTGCTTTTAAATGGTCTCTGTTCCATTCTCATAAAGCACTATGAACTGCCCTGTGTGTGAACTGTGCTGTACAAATACATTTGCCTTCAACAATATTAAGTCTGCATTCAAACTTTTAGATCACAGCCGTCGAAAAATACACTAAACATTATTTCTCGTCTGACGTTTCAGGTTGTTCATATTTTTTCAGTTTCAGGATAGTTTGTAAATGCAAACATTTCATATCATTTTTCCTTTTCTTTATACTTTGGCGTTGTCATAGGTTATGAGGATGGTTTTGACTGATCTGTACCACTGACTTCAGATCGAAGTCACCCAGTGCTAGGCCCCGCCCCTCCTTGGTTACAGTTGCTAGGCCTGGCAAGCTTTCTCTTGCGGTTCATTCCCACTGGCATGTAAACATGGATTTCCCAGTGAAAGATATTCTGTGTGTGTGTGTGTTTCGTACATAATAATGATAATAAAGGGCCAGATATTGAAAGTTAAGTTCTTCCTGAAAAAATGTGTAAAAGAATGATCAAAAGACATTTACTGACACTTTTATTACCAAAGGTAGTCTTAAAGGGTTAAATATTAAACTCCTGCAGTCATGGGTGCACGTCAGTCGTCCTCTCCGGGTCTCAGTCCAGTTAATAACACAGATCCAGGGTCTGACTGGGCGGACCCACGGAGCAGAAGAAGTGAAGACAAGTCATTATCATTACACAGAACACCTCCAGGGGCCGTTCGTGTACGGGCCGGTCCCACAGGACGGTCCCACAGGACGGTCCCACAGGACGGCCGCTACGCCTGCAGCATGAACATCATTATCAATATCATCAAGTCCCCAGTGAAATTCCACCCCCCCAAAATAGAAAGGAAGTGGCGAGGCTGGATTTCAGTTTCATGATCTGTGGAGAATGTGCTCTGGATCCAGGAACACAAACTCCACCAAGGGCAAATATGCAGTTATCAGAAGCATCTACATAATTAAAGTATTCATTTCATGTAATTGCTGCCTAATCCAGTGGGACACCAAGTGTTACATTATGAACTTCCTGATATTGAACAACCTGGACAAGTGTTGCAGAGCGCGGTAACATGAGAGCGATTCAATCAGCGGGGTGAGAAAGACACTTTTGCATTCAGTGTGTGTTAGCGTATGTTTTCAATGAGGCAGGAGGGCTCTTCAGCTTATGTGTAATAGAAACACATCAGTGTGAATTAGAGAGCATGTCTGTTCTCCACCAGAGGACAACCACTGACTGCTCAATAACATGAAGGTTTTACTCATGTCCTTCTGCGTAGGAGACGTACAACTACTGCAATGAAACCAAACCTGCATTGTATATAAATATATGGAATATAAGTGGAATCCTCATTTAGAACAAAATCACATTTTATAAATAGAATTAGTGGATTGGAAGTTATTAAACAGTTTATATGAGTGGATGGCTTTGGTTTGGGTGTTTGGTAATTCCCATGACAATTCACTTAAATTGACTAAAAGGTATAAATGTCAAAGCTGGTATTGTTATTAAATCATATTATTGTAATGTGGGTGCGACTGCTGAGATGTTGAAGTCAACTGCATTCCTGTTTAAGATGTTTTTATTCAATGCACTGTAATAGTTTAACACAGGTAAAGGACGTTTCTGAATGGTGCTACGGAGCAGACCAGTAAAAGTCCACAGGGTGTGCTACACTGACATAATGTTTTGGACTGTTATGTGCAGTATTTGTACATGAATGTGTGTATAGACAGAAACAGGCAGGCAGCTGTTCTGTACAGCAGGAGCAGACGTGTCAGACCTATTATATTCCAAACAAAGGCAGAGGCCGGCGCTGAAAAGGCTGCTGTTATAAGGTGAAGAATCTGTGATTTACTGCACCGGGAAAATGAGACAGATGGCTTTTTGATGTGGCGTCGTCATTTACGTAACTGTTCATTCAAGTGTTGAAATGAAGGGCAACGCGGCGCTCTGCTGCACTGGTGTGTCACCAACACACACATGAACACATGACAACAGCCGACACCAGCACACACTCTGGGTTAGAATTAAAATGGGACTCTTTTTCTGTCCAAACATGCAATTGTTGCACTCGTGCTAATATTTTGTAACTGGAAAAACATGTTGACTTGTCATTGGAGCGCTGAACCTTTACAATTCAGACCATCTCTTTACAACTATTTCAGCTACATTAACATTTTTTCCCCCATCGTTATCTCTTTAAACGTTGCTTCAATTGATATTTTTGTTTGAATAATGAGATGAGTAAGTGTGTGAATAAACTAATACTCAAACACCAAGTGAGCATCTGGGGTTTGATGCTTCTTATTACTAACTTTTATTCATTTAACTCCATAATTTTTCTCCATAATAAAGTTCTCCAAACCACTTAAAAGGTTAAAAGTTAACCTTCATTATTATTATCCCTGTGTGGGAAATTCGGTCTCTGCGTCCTAATACATACGCAGCACCTAGCATTAGCATTAGCATTAGCACCAAATGATTTAGACAGGCCTGACAATTAAACTACTAAACAATCAAACACAGTTTAATATACCTCAGTAACCGATATAATTTAACCCATTTGATTTTACTCATTATCAGTTGTAGTTTTATTGTCACTACTTGTTTGTTGCAGTTAAAATGACAGATAATTAACTTCTCTAATTTCGTAAAAGAAAAAAAAAAAAGGAAAATAGATTTTGAGAAAATCAGAAAAGCTACTAAAAATGATCAAAACTATTTATAAATCTGGACTGATTTTTTTCATATGCATCAAGTGTGAAAACATGTTTGCTTCGATAAAAACAGGTGAATTCAACCAACTGTTGTAAATTCCTCGTATTTCTGCTGCACCATCTGTGACTCTAACTTCTGCCTCCACTTCTCCACAGAGGGAGGAAACGGGGTCACACCGTCCATCTTCGGTCCTAAATATGTTGGCTTAGGTGCTGAGTTAGGAACAGCGCAAGACTGGGATCATCTGTTTCATCTGTATTTGACCCTGTATCAGGTCTACATGGAAGGGAAGGCGACCTCATGAAGACAAAGGCCGTCAACCGTCCAGCTTCACTGACAGAACACTCAGACTATAAACATAGGAGTATAAGTATACATCAACCGTGTATTTACATTTACACAGTCTATGGTTGGGAAGTGTGAATGTCTTCAAACCTCCTCCTGAACTTTAACGTCAAACATGAACCAACAGAGAGCTCAGATGTCCCACTTTTTCACTAGTACCTGAACACAGCATGTATTTGTGGATCTGAGACCAAACAGAAGTAGAACTGGAATGAGGTCCGCTCTGCTGCAGTGGTTTCATGGTCCGTGCAAACCGTTTCTGAACGTCATTAACCCTTAGATGCCTGAGTGTCTGGACCCTCCACATGTACAGAAATGACCCGCATTAAAATCTATGTGTTTTTAATACTACTTTTGTTATTTATTTACAAAATAAATAATCATTTTTATTATATTTTGGTCCACAAAGGAATGATTTTGAAATTTTGAAAAATTAAGTATGTATATTATATAATATATAGTATATAACAGCAATAAAACAATGTCAACATCCATTTAGTGAGTGAGTGAGTGCTGTGGAATGAGTCAAAGGCTCTGATGTAATTCCACTGTAAATGAATGCGGGTCACTTGGACCCACCCATGGACGCCTGGGGTAGTAACACAAAAACTACAATTACATCAAATCTATAAAAGGTAAGTTAAACATTTAAATGCTGCGATATCAATAACATGTTTTTTGAGGAACACCTGGAAATAAAAATAACTTAAGTTATTACAGTAAAACAACCTCATCGGGTCATTTTGACCCACTTATGCATCTAAGGATGAAACAGTGTCTCATCTGAATAAGATCCACATCACTGACTATGTCTACACGCTCATATTTCATATTCATATTCTGCTCGGATATTCCAAATGAGGCTCTTTTGGAGTCAGACATGTGGGAAATGCTGATATTATTGTATTTTTATGACTGTTCTTTGGACATGTGTACAGTGCGTTTGGTAAATGACTCTAATTTGCATATTTCGCTGAAGTTTGTGACATACGACTTCTGTTTCTGCTCTGTTGAACTTCAGACAAAAATCCTCTCTGATAGAGAACGATGCTTCAAGGAAAACTTCCATATTTCTGGAGAAACATCCACTATTACATATAACAGAGGATATCAACGGTGGAAAACATTCTACAGTTGATAGAACATGAACTGAACTCTTGTTTCCCATTATATTAGTGGACAACAGTCTGATAATGACGCCTTCTTTCCTGATGCTTTTGCCGTGTCACTGTGGACTCTGAGCGTTCTGCACACTGACGATACAAAACAACTGGTTCCTTGTTTCTTTTTTGTCAGACAGAAAAAAACACCTTTCAGCTACACCTTCAGCCTTCCCCTTTTGTGTTTTTTTTCTCTGACAAAAGAAAAACAAGGACTCTTATTTACTTTCAGTAGACTGTATGAACCTGATGGGACTATTAATTAAAAAAACTGAATCAGAATATTTTATTAATCTCAGGGGGAAATTATTTTGTGTTACAGATGCTCTGTGTAAGTATGACAAGAAGTAGCAGCAAAGATACAAACACAGCAACATTTGTAAAATATATACTAGACAATATATTATCAATGTGATAATTAAAGAAATATTCATAAATAAGTGTGCAAAAATATAGTTTTGTTATAAAATGGTGTATTAAAGTATGTGTTGCATTCTAAAGCTCATTAGTGTGTCTGTGGTTTAAGCTACCTCACATGTTTCACTAACACCAACTTTTCTTGCTGCACCTTCTAAAAGTTCATTTATTACCAATGATGTGTCAAACTCCTGTATAATAAAGTATAAGGCATAACCCTGTGGATTCCCTGGTTATGTGCTATGCAGCTCTGGTAATAAGTGACAATAACAGTCAGTGGATATAAATCCAGTCGAGGCTTTAACACACAAACTACCTCAGTCCAATGTTGACGAAGACTCGTCCCCACCGTCTCTGTGCAAAGTCAGACGCTGTTTTTTTACGTGTTCATATTTCTTGGTGTCTGCGTATGGATTAGTGATCCATATGTGTGACCTGTGGGAGGATTCTGTCGTAACTTCTGTGACTGAGTCTGTTCACACAAACACATGAAAATGTTGGGTCTGGATTTTACTTAATTTCTCTCAACATTGGTTTTTTTTATCTGTGACTATAAATTTAAAATATTCTACCTTTCAATTTCTAAAGTATTTTTTGTTAAAGATTTCGGTGTATGTGGACAGGTTGAGTCCAGGTGTTTGTTTTGTCCCAGGGGTCTGGGATCCAAAACAATACTGACTAATGTAGA
>JAPQRQ010000022.1:30255143-30270145 GCA_037367365.1 Apogon talboti
ATATAAACCCATGCAGTTGGATCAGTGACAGTGGATGGACACACTCGGTTTATGTTCAGTTAATGAGAGATTTTGCTCAAAACATCACTTTTTCTACAGTTTTCTCTGTTTTAATAATAACCTTTGAATTTACTTTGCGTTTTTATGAACATCTACATGATCAGTGAAGTAAATATAGTGAAATAATAGATTTTCACACAAAAAAAAATGCAAAATTCATAGGAGTATATTATAATAAATGATGTTAAATCACTTTAGGGTTAAACTAAAGGTTAAATGTAGAGAAAGATTCATTTGGAAGTCAACCCAAAAATAGTTCTAGGTCTCTGAGGGATGTTATACTAATCAAGGACAGTGTTTCTCACATGGACACTTTACTGCAGGTATAATTAGTACACTAGGCAACACATTCCAGTGTTAAGCTTATTCATTTTTATTTCTTTATCAGACTGAGAGAACATCATCCATGATGGATTTACTGGTGGATAATCTCCACTCACACTGTCCCGACTACCAACAACTAAACACCTCATTTAATTTAAACTGTCATAACAGGTAATTTACTTACAGCTAATTGGCTTCCCACTGGCAATACACTGTCTTGTCATTTTATTTTCCAAACTGAGGAGACACTTTTGACCATTGATGACAGCCCATTTTTTACACTGTTGTGATGCTAGTAATTCTTGCTAACCAAGTTTTGGTACCAAACTTCAACATCAAATTCTCTCTATACTATCTTTTGGTATTTTTTGAGAGCAAATTTTAATACCCAAATAGCTACATCAGCCACTTTTTTATGGGGTTTTCACACGTGAATTTCGTTCCAATTCAGGGGTAATGTTCCAATATGTTAGTGCTGCGCATCATCTTGTTTTGGTTCGTGCTCACACAGCTCCATGTCCCCAACACCACGCCCAGCTTTGTGATTTGTCAGAATTTTGCGGAAAATAACTGAATTTCAGGAAATGCGACCATTTTCTGTGAAGCTGGAAATGGAGCATAATCATGGAGCATTTACAGTATTTCTATTGTCTGGATCATCTGCAGTTGTCCAAATTGCTCCTCGACCCTCCGCTTGCTTCTCCTGCAGCTGATGAAAGGTATGAGGCTCATTAAGCTCATTCGCCTACTGTCTGTTCACGTCTGGCAGCGCCACTTTTTCCACGGAGCCACTCTGCCTTATGGTAATGTTTGCCACATCGCAGCGTATCACCCAGAGGGGTAGAGAACACTGTAGTTGTGTGATTCTATCACTGTGGTCATGTTCACACTGTAAATGAACTACTCTATGGAGCGATTGCAACCGAGCTGAGACCGCCTCTTCCAAGCGGTCTCAGCTCGGTTGTGTTGTTCTGAAAGAGTGCGAGTACTGCTTTCACATATGCCCAAGGTTTCTTTATTACGCCGTGATAAACTGCTTTGAGTATAGAAAAATGCAAATGATCTGGAAAATAAAACCAAATCTCAGCAGTACATGCACACTGACTGCTACACACCCCCCCCCCTTTTTTTTTTTTCTGTGATGTAAACATACCTCTGTCTACTTACAATCTGAGAATCAGTCTGTCTTTGTGAGGTTAAGACACCCTCCCACACACACTGGAGTACTCAGTGTTTCTCCCTCTATTTGAATAGCTCTTCACACTCAGACCATGTTGGGAATTAAAGGAAGGATGTTGTTTACTCCACGACTTAGACAGATGAAACCCACCCCAAAGAGGAGCAGCTCTGGCCCTAAACAGGGTTGAAAAATAAGAGCTGTGCAAAGAAAACACTGTCCACTGTTGCAAAATCTGCCTGAAAAGTTCTTTGGGAGCCAGTAAAAGGACATCACTGATCACTGAGGAGGAATGCAGTGCCTTCCATTATGAACAGTGGAAGAGTCTGCCAGTGGACTGCCTTCATACAAAGACACAATGCACAGGGTTAATAGCAGTCTTTCTGGCACACTTTCGACCCCAGCTAAAATCCCATCACTCTGCAGGTGGTAAAGAAAAAGAGGGGCTGGAGTCTTAAAGAGGCCTCCCTGTGTCAGTAATGACATCCGACACGGAACAAGAAAGAAAGACCTTCCTGTAACCTTGCAACTTTCTGCACCTCTACCCTTGCGAGGAGGGAGGCAAAGCCATCTGCAACTTTGCTTTGGCTGCAAAAATGGGGAACCAGGGACTGCTCAGGGATATGATCCAAATGTTTCAACAGCAGGTGAGTTATACCAAACTGCTGCGCCAAGGGGCCCATCCAGCACCAGTTCAACAAGAAGACAACAATATGCACCCTGGGGGAATCGGACATAGACTTTCATGAGGCATGTTGGCCCATGCTTCCACCACTTTCCACTCTAGAAGGAAAAAAACCACAAATCCACAGCACTGGGTGCAGACTGTGGCTCAGCTGGGACAAGTAGCTGCTAAGAAAGGGATTACTGAGGTGTAAAACAGCAGGTTTGAATGTGTTATCTGGAGTGGGCCGACGTGAGCTCATCAGCTGTCACAAAACTGACAGTCCTCAAGGCTAACTGTGTCAATTATACTTGCTTTGTGAGGTGATGTGTGTGTCAGACTGTCATCTCGTGAGCACCGTGGCCTCCTCCATTATCATGACCCCCGCAGAGCGACTCTTGTTCGGCTGTTTTTTTGACGAGGTGGATAAATCACAGAAACAGCATCACCGTGACTTGAAAGGCTTCAGATCGGGGCGTAAAAACACACACTAAACAGGTGTTATTCCCTCTTTAGTGACTGTGGAGCTACAGGGAATACCGAAAGCAGCTTTAACATGGAAGAGAATGCAAAAATATGGGGGAACACTTGTCAGTCTGCATTGGAAGTCAATGTCAAAAGTGTCTGACAGTGAGTGTGGTGGATATAGTTTGAGTTTTTTCCAATACCAGTGTCCAAAATAGTCTCCAGCCCATGAGTTACTACTTTAAAAAAAGCTTGAACTGATGGTCGACATCATTAAAGACATTTAACCAAAAGTTTAACATACAAAATTAACTTTCTGACCCACCAGAAAATGGTTTATATCTATTGTGAATAAAGTATGAGTTTTGTGACATTTGTAAATCAGTGCATTCTGTTTTTGTTTACCACAGGATGATCCAACTGTTGTGGAATGAGGTTTATACAAATGATTGATTAATGGCTTCATTCACATGCAAAAGGTCTAAAAAAAACAGTGCTCATTGCATTAAGGAAAACAGTGTCATTTTTAACCACATTATTCATGTTTTTTTGGAGAAAGAAAAAAAAGGATCCATAGACACCCTGTAAGTACATAGGAATTCAAGATTTATTCACTAAAGAAAGTCTACTCATGTTTAGGTGTACATTTCAGCCTGGACTTGAATAGACTGATATGACTCTACTCTAACCCATACTGTCTGCTGTCATGTGCATCCAGGTGGATCATTAACTCCATATGTTCATCCCTTTAAAACAGGTGTTTCTACACATTTGATGCACTGTCTCATTTACGGGTCGTTGAAACTATCTGCATCTACAAATGGTCCCAAGTGAGTCTTAGTATCCAACCCTGATAGCGACGTAAAGTGTTCCTTCCCTTGACTCTAGAAATATGAGTGAAATGTTCTAAACTGACTGCGCAGACTTAATTCAGACTAACACCATTTAACTTTCTCTCCAATGTGAATTACTTTGAGAGAAAAGCCATCACGCCTGACTGACTAGAATTTAATCTGCTGTTCTGAGAAAATTTGTGAGATACAAGTGGTCTGGCTAGAGCAGGTTATAAAACAAAGTTAGAAGGTGATTTCCCTGAGTAATAAGTCTCCGTCCTTTATCATACATGTGGCAGATGCAAGAGAATTAGAAGCAAAGCCGTCGACACGACTCTGCCACTCTCCCAAGAAATAAATCACAGCGGCATGAAGTCAATTTAAATGCAAATGTCAACGGTAAAGACAACAAGCTGCCTATACTGCGAATGTGGAGGAGTTGGAAGTACTAAGAGTGAATCATCAGGCTGAAGACCACCCTGTCATTGTTGCCGGGAAGATGACGCACTGTTTTTGGGGTTGAGAGTCACAACAGGAAGCCGGAAGGGTCAGGAGTTAGCCGCAAAGATATAAGAGTCGACCCACATAAAACAAAAGAAGGCTGCAGATGTTACATGAAGATTGATGGGAGCGCTCGCCGGCTTGAGTTCCGGATATCAAAGTCGGATTTCACCAGGATCACTTGTATTGATCTGTTTTTGTTTCTCAAAGCCATGCCTCGAGCCTTTAAGCCGCCTCAAATTGGCGAAGCGCTCACATTGGAACATCACGGGGTCTCAAAACAGTTTTGTCTGAGCTCAAAAAGCCTGTTTTCACTTGGCACAGACTGTTTTCTGAATCTGCTGTAACCTTACCACAGTCTGAACTGAATCAACACCACGATGGAAGACATTTTTTATGCATAACATGCTGCATAAAGCCTTCGTTTGATGAAGTAAAACAATGCAATCTCAGATAAGAGAACTGTTCATTGATGAATAAAAGCAGACAAAACCAGGAGAACTAATTACTGGCCCGAGGGGGTCACTATCTTAATCTGTTATGGTATTTGTTCCTTTTTACTATCAACAGAATTCATCAGAACAAGCATCTGTTCTCCACCATGCTTCCATCATAAAATAAATTAGCATTTGGCTGTTACAGAACAATGTCATCATTATCTACCTCCCTGTGAGAAGTTTCTGCTCATGTTTGGCATTTTGTTGAGTTCACCAGTTTATTACAGATACTCTGTATTTGTCTGCCAGCTTTGAAGAAACACACAGTTCACACAAGGAGGAAAATACAGTGTTTTGACACCCCTGGGATCCGGCAATGGAAAGAGCCTGCAGCTGTATATGTGTAAGAAGAAAAAAATGGATGCTATTTCGAGAAAAAACCTTAAAAGTGTTGCTTGGGCTTATTGTAACAGTAGAAATATTTAACTACTATCACCTATTTACTTTTTATTGTGGAATGGAAATAAATGTATGTTGTAATCTATCTGTGTCTCAACAATCGAAGCAATATTTCAAGTAGTATTATGTGCAAAAGCTATTTTTGAGAAGAGAAGAATTCCAATTATACTGGAAGCTAAACTGGTTGGCATTTCATAATGAGCACAACACTCAGAATTAGCTTTAGTCGAGTCACTGTGTTCACGAAAGCCTGCGTTACACTGATTAGCTAATGCAATTAAACAGTGTTTACTCCTTCCACTACCCCCTTGTGTGTTAAAATGAGTCAATTTGTGACTAAAATGCTTAGTAATTCACAACTAAGCTGTTTGCTGTGAGCCTCAACATCATAATAGTTCCGCCAAAGCAAAAACAGAGTTTGTGGCTGGTCTGGTTTTGCCGGTAAAACTATCCCCCCCGATGCTCATTACATCCCCACTGTAAACCACAGAAAATGTTACAAGGTGAGATCGTTTGCAACCCGATATAGGTCCATAAAAGCGCGATTTGCAGGAAAAAACTTGGTTTCTACCCAAGAAACTCCAGAGCTGTAAAAATAATGAGGTCAAGGAGGCCTGTGGTCCACTGCTGGTGGTCTGCGGGTCACTCTTGGAAAAATGGTGAATGGCAATTCCCCCCGAGCTGATGAATTAATTTGGATTCATACCAGCTTGGCAAGATTCTTTCACTCAACATTTGCTCTGTCTCTGGGTGAGTACATTAAGAAATAGACCTGCTGAGTGCTGGAGGTTTACAGGAAAAATGATGACTCTGGACGCATTAACCTTCAAAGACCGAAACAATCACCAGAAGCATTTACTGATCTAGAATGTGGAGTTATTTTTGAAGCTCTAATCTCATCATTACCTTGAAATAAATGAGGTAAAATGCAGTTTCTCAGCTTTCCAGCAGCATCAGATGTGTTGTACATGCTTGTTTTCATGTTCAGTTATGATATATCTTGAAGAAAAAGTAATTTGTTGTTCAGTTTTCTCTGTTTTGGTCGAATGATCTTTGAATTTACTCTGAGCTTTTATCAACATCTACATGATCAGCAAATTAAAGACAGGAAAATTGAGTGATTTTCATTAAAAATGCAAAATGAAGATGATAATATTATAATAAATGGTGATAAATCACCATTAAGAAAAAATCATTTGGAAGTCACCACAGAAATAGTCCTGGATCTTTAGGGCTAAGAGTAGTGTTAGAGTTACAGCTACAAGTATGTTTTTTCTAAAATATAAAAGCAACAGCACATATTAGAAGTACCTCTGTCAAAATATATACAAGTAATGGCATAAATAAAGCATGAGCAGGAAAAACATCTAAAAACCTCTTAAATATGTAAATTAGAATGATTGGTTCACATTTAAGCTTTCGGTAGTTTGTTTTCTTAAAAACCTAACGGCACCAGCGAGTACTTCTGTGGAAATAATCAACAACAGTATTGGCAGCATCACTTAGGACGTGTTAAATGTGGAGAAAAATGAATTTGGAAGTCGTCACAAAAGTAGTTCTAGGTCTGAAAATGGAAATTTGTTAAAAGAGAAAAACCAATTAAGTAAAACACTGCAGTGGGAAAATAAGAAGTGAAGACTGCACACCGGGTCGGTTCTGTTCAAGAAGATGAATACAGATCTGTAGAGCTGGACACTGTCCTTTAAGAATGAGGTCACTTGTTGTCTGCGCAGTCTCTAAAAATGACAAATTGGAACAAATTCAATCAATACTGCTGCCACAACAGACAACAAAAAGGATTACAGTTCTTGCTCATGTGTTAGCCCACTTAACAAATTGACCACTCAGCAGCAGAGCCTCTTTGTTTCATGATTCTAATCATGCTTGATCTGCTCCCTAATCTTCCATTTGCAGGATGGTTCTGCGTTTGACTCGGGCCTCGCCGGACCAGTAAACAGCCTCTTACTATGCAGAGCAGACGCCGCGCTCACGTGTTCGCACCCTATCAACATAGCACGGAGCCTCACCGGCCTGGGACTCCCAGCAGTTCACTTACAGCACCCAGCGCCGTGTAATGAGGTCCCGAGGGAGGCCCCTGGACGCCCTGAGCAGACCCTGTCACGGCGACGTGGAGTACTCACCTACTTCTACACAGGCTGTTAGAACACTTAAGGGGACGTTTTAGCTTATGTAGTACCACGTCACATTTTTGACATTCTTTTCTTAACATGCTGGGAATCTTGCATGTGTTAAAATGTGGCTGTTGAGTATGTAAAGTATAACCAGGCTGTGGTAGAACGCTGACTTGACCTTATTTTGCCTTCAGATAGCGACAGTTGGGTACAAGTGGTACAAGACACTGACAATGGAATCATTAAATCTAGGAATTCTGCCGTCATTTGGACTGGATTAAGACTACAGGGACAGGTGGGGGATGAAATATCCCTCTGGTTTATGGTAATTTAACACAGTCTTACTAACGGGAAGTGAAACTTTGAGAAATTACAGGATGTGATCTGTTATTTTGGGACTGTGTGGATAATAACACAACCACACATTTCTGTTAAATACTTGTGGCACTGGTTGTTATATCTGACATATAAAATCGCTTACAGTGATAGCTTGTGGGCAAAAACATCTAGTTTACCAATGTCATCCAGGTATTGAGGAACTGGTACCTAGATAACTGACATATCAAACCCTGCCACCCTAGAGGAGGGTGAGATGAGGGGTTTTCAGTCAGTAGTTCTCCATAAGATCAACATTAGGAGCTTCTAAATACCACAAACAGATCATTTAAGCCTGTTTATAGTGATTCTAAGTGTCTGTAAGGCTCTCCTGCCATTCAGGATGGATATTTCTATTTGTCTGTGTCATCCAGCCCCAGTGATTATTAAGTACATAAACTATACAGTACTCTGGTAAAAAGCTGAGTTGACCTTATTTTACCTTCAGATATCTACAATTAGGTACAAGACATACAATTGAATCATTAAATCAGATCAAACGGTAGCCTCATTTGGACCGGATTAACGCTACAGGAGCAGGAGGGGGATAAAATAACCCCCGGGGTTTGTGGTAATTTAACACATTTCTTCTAATGGGATTCGAAACATTGAGAAATTCCAGAATGAGGTATTTGGGTATTGTGCAGCTTAATGATGTAACCACACAGTTCTGTTAAATACTTGTGGCACAAGCTGTTATACCAGACATATAAAACCAGCTACGGTGGAGCCTTATGGACAAAAACATCCAGTTTACCAGTGTTATCTGAAGTTTCAACAGCTTATATGATGAGTTTACAGGGTGTAACAGTCTTTACAGCATAATCATATTTTTCCTCATCAGCGAGTTAATTGGTGTTAACATCGTCCCAGACTGAAAAAAAAAAACAAAAAACATTCTGGCCTTCGTTCATTTTCATACACAAAGCTGAATTTCATACCAAGTTAAGTAAATTACAAAAGAATGCAAAATAAGGTGAAAAAAACCCCCTCAGATCTACTTTAATGGAGGACCAGCAAGTTCGCTAATTACAGCAGGTGATTGAGGTTGTAATTACAGCTTAGAGGGGGTGGGGGTGGGCTGAGGGGGGTGACAAATTACCACATATGTGCTCTAGGCTGGATCAAAATCAATCAAGGGCAGGTGATATTAAAAAATCTCCACATCTCCAGAAGATAAATTTCCTGTAAATGGTGTTTCAAAGAATCGGATGCATCTATCGAGTGCAGACTGTCATGGCATGAGACGCACTGTGGTTTTTCACACTGTCTTAAGGCTCTAATCCTCACAGTCATATTTATTTTGAGTATGGTATTTTATACAGTGTTGCATGGATTGTTATGAAGCAGTATAAACCCATAAAGACCCAAACAGCCACCGACGACCAAAACCTTCTACTGATATGAACTGTAAAATGTAAATAATTGAGGTAAAATGCAGTTTCTCAGCTTTAAATCCTAATCAGATATGACCCATTTGGACGTTCAGAGGCTCCATAGTTACCGTGGAAACACTGTCATCAAATACAACATTGATTCAACAGTAAAACCCATGGAGTTGGATCAGTGACAGTGGATGGACACACTGGGTTTATGTGCAATTAAAGATATATTTTATTGAAAGGTCACTTTTTCTTCAATTTTTTTCTGTTTCTGATTTAGTAACCCTCATCTTTAATCCGAGCTTTTATGAACATCTACATAATCAGTGAAGTAAATATAGGAAAATATATGATTTATGCTCAAAAATGCAAAATACAGGGGATAAAATTATAATAACTGGTGATAAATCGCTTAAAAATGGATAAATATAGTGAAAAACTAATTTGGGAACTGACACAAAAGTAGCACTGGTTCTTTATGGGTTAATGATATTACACTAGTGAATATGAGATGCATATGAGATAAATAGGGAATGTAATGGCAGAAATTTAAGATAAAATTTATGATCATGTTTCATTTGTGCACAACACTGATCCATAATGATTTCGCTATAGGCAGAAAAACACCTGATTGGACCTAAATGGGGTCCACATGTTGACTACACACAAGTCAGTACTGATGCAGTCATCAGTGGAACATCACAACAGGGTTTTGGTTCTATAAATTGTTCGATAAAGTGCAAATGATTAAAACCCAGATCGGTTTCAACAGCCAAAAGACAAATTCAGTCCAGTCCAAAATGATACAAACCACCGGTGATCCCACTGCAGTTTGGCATTCATTTGTGGAAATAGTGCAACGTTTTCTGCCCAACCCCAGAGCTTCAACTCGCTGAGGACACGATAAAAGTGCACGAACAGATGTGTTGCAGAATGTTGCTAAAAATCCATTTCCTCCACTGACGCCTTGATTTTTCCCTCCAGTTTGGATGATGTAAGTGATGAACACAGTGAACTGTTTCATCCGGAGGTTTCTGAAATGGAAACCAGGTACCAGGGGGCTTCAACCCAAACATTAATGTCGGTTCTACATCAGGAAACTGTCAACCACAAGCACAGAAACATTTTGGACAGTTGGACTGATAGACTCCTGTTGGTCTGTTCTTCACTGGACTTTGACCAATCAAGCTTATATTATCTTCTAATTGTAAAGACACAATGAAATGCAGTCGTGCAAGAAGAAAATCAGTGTTTTCTTCAAAATTCTGATGTGCTGAGTCTAGATTTAGAATCACCATGCATGATTTAGTCCAGATCAGACGTTTATTCCTGGATTAGCACATGAAAAGTATTATTGCCTGAAATTAACAATTGTTGTTTTCATTATTACTTGACATGAGCCATTTTTTTTTTGGAGTCCGCCATGCTGTAGCGCTACGCATCTACAACAAACAGACTGTATTTCTTCACCGTTTTTATGTTTGATGAAGGTAGCATCCAGCATTTCAGTACATGTTTGAGTGTGGAACGATCATAATCAAGAAAAATCCCAAGAACTGACAAACCAAACCCTGCCACCTTAGGGGAGGGTGAGATGGGGGGTTTTCAGCCACTGGTTATCCATAAGAACAGCATTAGGAGCTTCTAAATACCACAAACAGACCCTTTAAGCCTGGTCATAGTCATTCTTCAGAGTCTGGAGGGCTCTTTTTTCCGTCCAGGCTGGGTATTTTTATTTGTCCGAGTCACCTAACTCTACATAAGTAAACTTTTGCTCCTTGACAGAGTTCAACTACATATGATTAATGAGCCAAACATCTATTCTGGGTCGGCGCCTGAAAGGTTCTAAAGGGTTTAACATTACAGGTAACCACTGCAACACAATAATGTACCAGCTATCAGGTTTTTGAAAAACAAAATCAGACCACACACATACATTTCCGTGCTGGTTTTCGTGATTTTCTTGGCTGAATAATTAATTACCTACTCAGCATCAGTTTCCAAACATGACAACATGATTGTATTGGGTTGAAAATGTCACCGTGTTTAGTTTTGGTCTGTTGGTCGGACCAAGTAATTACAAGTCGTCACCTTGGGCCCCTGAAAATTGAGAGGGTGATTTAATTAAATTAAGCGGTAAATGGCATCAGCGTCATGATACGAGGCGTGTTTGACTTCCTGGTTCGTCCTCTGTCTGTCACATATGTCCTCCTCATCCTCGGTGCCCTTCACGTCCACGTCCCATGGGTCCCCCTGCAACCTTATCCATACAGCTGCACACAATACCCTTCATGGGACACAAAGCCAGTGATACCACACTCTGCTGTTCCATTCTCTACATTTGTCACTTTTATTCCTCTCCTCTTTGTTCATCCTACCTCTGTATGCATGACTTATCCCAAATTCAACCCACAATTGAAATGGAAATCATCCCTGCATCCAAGCGACTTAAGGGCAATAACTCCTTCCTCTTTGAGGCAGCGCTGTCATGTTTGTTGTTCCTTGGAGATTCTTATGGTTGTGTTGCCCTTTTCACCAAGGTTTTTAACATAAACATTGAATTTAGACGATATCCACCCTGTGATTCAACGGCGGCGTTGTAAATCTGAGCTGGCTCGCAAGAATCAGGACAATAAGACTAGAAAATGAGTTTGAAGCCGGCAGCGGTGCGGTGTGGGATTAGAAATTCTACCCATAAAACAAGCCCTTATTGTGAGTCTTTATTGGTTATGGTTTTCATGTGAGTATAATGTAAAATGATTAATTAAAACATAAATAGTGCCATTTTCCAAAGCCATATGAGGCAGAATTACAGTCTTAAATGGTATTTGCAAACAGCCTGGAGGTGAGGATAATAGTACAAGTGGAATATCTGCAGACATAGTAACATGTTCTGATTTTTTAGGAATGATGGAGTGTAAACACAAGACATAATGAAAGACGTGAAAACCTGATGTGAACTGTAGCTGCCAGCTAGAAACAGTATGTCTGGGGGAAAAAATGATCTGAAAAAAACAACCACAGCACCTCCGAAAAAGCAGGATGACAGGCCGCACTGTACCTTCAGGCTTCGGCGGCTGCACAGCACAGCTCCTCCTCTGTCCTACTGGGTAAAGAAGCACTGAACACATGAGATAACATTGACCTTACTGCGGGTTCGTCCTTCAGTGTGAACTTTACTGATTAATTGTCCGTGCATCGCGAGCCGCCATTGATCATGTTCACCCACTGGCCCCACTGATGCAGCAGTGTGTAAAATAAGAAATAAACCATCATTCCCGATGATCAGCAGCTCTTATCGACGCGCCTCCATCCCCCATCAGAGGCTGCGAGGGGGGAATCACTTCCAACACTTCTTATATCATTTCCCCCCAAGAACTGGTTACAGGTATCATAAAAATCTGGTAAATAAATATGCACATTGCCAGAGAGCAGGAAAGGAAATGAATATTTCATGTAACCAAACACATTTCCAGAAGATACGGGCTGGAAAAGTGCCTTTCCGGCTGTCACCGGTGACAAACATGAAAGAGGAGGGCTCAGGTATGGCGCTGCAGCACTCTCAAGTCTGCCTGCAGCGTAAAGCAGCGCCAGTCGTCACTGTAATTGCTTGTAGTGCTGGAGCCTGAGCTGAACCTCAATTAGGGCTGGGGGTACTTGCTAGGCTCCACACTTTCCCACCCGAGTTTGGCAACCACACTGGAAAACACACTCAACATCTCTGCACCGCTGGGTATCAGCGCGGGGTTTGTCATTATCACACTTTAGTTGGTTTACAAAGTTGTATTTCCGTGGATCGGCGTGTACCCGTTTACACACCTGGAAGGAAGATCATCATGGAGATCATCATCATCGACTCGTTCTAGATGCGCTGATAACACGGCGGCTTAAAAGGACCACTAGTCTGATCCAGCATCATTCTGTTGTCAGGCTGCTTTCGCTAATCTTCAAGAGCTGTCTGATACTACAGATTCCATCTGACAGAGCAAATTATAGCAGGAAATTACACTGCTGATGCTGATACAACGGACGGCACCGAGAAGATGCTTGGAAATACAGGAGGAGGGTGTAAATGGATAAACCAACAAGAGGAATAGATGCACAGACCACACATTTCCATAATCAGTCCATTTGGGCTTGGATTATATTAGGTCATAGGATGCTCAGCTAACAACAAAAATGACTGATTTCACCACCAAAAAAGTAGGACTCATCATCAGGATTCACAGTGGAATGGTTCCGTTTTCAGCTTGGTCATATATCTGACCCTGTGTCGGTCTAATTTACATGTACAAACCACACAATGGTTCACATTATCCACACATCCACCAATAACACACTGACCTACATCTCAACATGACGTCAGTATAGAAGTTATTTATCACAAGTGAAGAACACTCAAAAGAACAAAACTATCAGACATATCCAGGTGAAATTAAAATGACCTGAAACGAACCAAAAAAAACTAACAAAAAAAACAAAAGTAGGATTTATCATCAGTTTCCAGCTTGGTCATATATCTGACCCTGTGTTGGTCTAATTTACATGTACAAACCACACAATGGCTCAAATTATCCACAAATAACAACACATATGTCCCAACATGACATCAGTATAGATGTTATTCATCGCATTTAAAAAACATTCAACAAAACAAAACTATCAGACAAGTCCAGCTGAAATTAAAGTGAGTTAAAACACAACAAAAATCACAAAAACAAATGTAGAAGTTATCATCATTTACACCTACACATTTCTTTTTCCTTTGCCACCTGTTCAGCCATATAAAGGCAGTTGTTGTGATACAATCACATGACTAGCATCCCATGATCCACTGGGGTTTCACAATTAAGCGTTAACCTGTCTTTCATATTACGGTGAAGACTCTATTTGGTTGAAACATGTTGCTAATGTTGTCCCTTTAGAGAATAAAAGCCTTATAGTTTTGCCTCAAACTTGCTTTTTACTGTTGTACTTTTACATTTCTTACTTTCTGAACATTCATGATAGATTTGTTTTTCTTTGCAACAGCCCTTTTTGCCCTTTTGTTGTTAAGGAAAATCAGAATTGGCCAAAATCTGAGTTGACAGGTCAGACTTTGTGAACTGTATCCTGATACGTTCATGGTCCAGACCAGGTGTACACGGTCTATGTGCAAATAAAGGCTTCTCTGTGTCTCATTCTTTCTGTTTCACTCCAACCCCCCCCCGAGCTGCACACAAGACAATACACACACACACACATCTACACACACACACACACACATACTCCGAGTGCATACATGTCAAAACAATACACACACCTGTAAGAGCAGATAAAGACAATATCAGTGCGTCTGATGCACTTCCTGTCTCCGACGGTCCCGCCTGTTGGAGACGCCTGAGCACGAGGTGCAGAGATGAAAACAACGCAGCACGGTGTAAGCTTTTTATCACCTGAGTTTCTACGGGCGTGCAGCAAAGATACCACACTGTGTAAAGCCTCATTGATGTGTGGGGGAAGTTTGATCTGAACAGTTACAGCTCACACAGTTTCTCTTTTTTTTATTCCGAGATATGAGCAGCCTTTGAATTCAAAGTCGACCACTAAGATATGAAGAATGAGACTGTCGGTGTTTACAAAGGCCACTCTGTTTCCTGCATTTTGCCACCTTAAATGATTAAAAGGATGAAAAAGGTCCATGAAATGCGACCAGGTTGGAGCTGCATATTAAGTGGCGGCAGGCTGGCTTGACACGGACCGGGTCGGGAGATGGTCGACACTTTTGCTTGTCCAATTACTGGCTGGCGTTCAAATTGTTTGGTGAGAAGCATTCGACCTACTTCTGGACACAAAGCACCACTGCCCTGAATACAGAGAAGCCAGGGACCACGTGTGATGACAAGTGCCATTAGAGCCTCTTGTCTTTGGCCTAGAAATTAAATTTAGGCGTCTTACCTGGAGCGTGATCATTTTGTGTACGAACGCTCAAGGACCTGTGATGCATATGGCCCGGCCTGATGGGATGAACAGGGGGCAATATAAATAGGATCTGCTCCTGTTGGAGAGCAGCTTGAGATGATTCTATTCACTAATGGCAGTGTGACCTTCAGAAGGTCTTTGTGTTTAACATCAACCAACAGCGGGATCAGTAGTAGGAGCAGCACTGTGGGGAGAAGTTCAAGCAGGATGGGGGGGGGGGGGGGGTTACAAC
>JAPQRQ010000022.1:30354513-30365416 GCA_037367365.1 Apogon talboti
AGTAGCAGTAGTAGTAGTAGTAGTAGTAGTGGCAGTAGTAGTAGTAGCAGTAGTAGTAGCAGTAGTAGTAGCAGTAGCAGCAGTAGCAGTAGTAGTAGCAGTAGTATTAGTAGTAGTAGTAGTAGTATTAGTAGTAGTAGTAGTAGTAGTAGTGGCAGTAGTATTAGTAGTAGTAGTAGTAGTAGTGGTGGTGGTAGTTGTGGTAGTAGTAATAATAGTAACAATATGATAATTATGTAATAATTGTGTCTATTTATTTATATGTTCATATTCAGAAATATCAGTCATTTATTCACTGTAACAGACTCATGTAGTCGTCTGTCAGCGGTTTCATGCTCCCCTCAGTTAACTTCACCTTTATTGCTAATGTAGTGAAATTAATTCTCCATATTTACTCCATCCCAGAGCCTCAGATGGTCCCATCAGGAGCCGCTGTGCAGAGCCCCCAGGCCAAATCCTCATCTGACCCAGTCCTGTGGTCAGGGGTAACCAGAGGAGAATTCACCTACTCTACATGTTTACTGTTAACATACAGAGGTTACATACTGTATACTATTGACATGGACAAGAATCCACAGCAGGGGTCAGTCTGGTACCAGAACACACTTAGGACCAAAACCACCAATCAGTCAACCCTATGTGTCCACAGACTGCATCAGTCACTGAATAAAGTCTAAAGCTCATTGTTTCCACACATCTGTGTTATGGTTTCATCAAGTTTTCTTCTACAAACTAAAACTCACAGCTGGTTATTTTAACTGACGCTCAAAATAACACTGTCTTCATGTCCTGCATCAGCTGGTAGTTTACACCATAGCTCTGTTAGCTAGGCTCTATTAGCTTCGCTCTGTTTTTAGACAGAAAACAGCCACAGTAAAACCACAAATCACCTCTGTTTTCTGTACGTTTTATGTTGTCAATAGCTGCATTAAAAATTTGTTTGGAATCGTCCAATCAGTATCAGAACTGTCCCAGTTTAGTCTGAAATGTGGATCAACAAATGGCAATTTAGTGTTGCCCTGTGGACAACATTAGGATTGATCAACATTATGGAGTCACATATTTGTGTAAACAGATATTTCACCACCTCTGCTTTCAATAATAACATTGTACACACCAGATCATTTTTCATGCAAAAATGCATGAGAAACAAACAAAGAAACAATGAACAGTTTGTCCAGACACCTGGCTGCATGGCATACACTCTTTTTGCTTATTGCTGAGCTTTCTATAAAGTAAATGCAGATATAGAGCAGTATATAAATAGTAAGTAAGTGGTTAGAAGTTATTAATTTCAGTATAAAAGACAAAAATTCTGATTAGGAAATAAGATATTTTTACAAACTTGAAATAATGTCTGTAGGGTAATTTATAAAAAATACCACAGTGTGTCGCTAGAGTGCTCAACAGTACTTCCGTCGGTGTTATGATTCTGTTTTGTGATTGGTCCGTTCATTTGGGATTTGCCTGTTGTAATTTGCTGAAGAGTGAGGGAGGAGCCAAAGGTCGAAGGGGCGGGACAAAGAAGGTGAGATGGGGAAGAGCAGTGACATGATCCTAAAAACCTCTAGTGTAATTTAGCTTTTATATGTCTAAGTAATTGCTTAAATAGAGGTTAATTAAGCGCTTTACGTGTACTGTTGTCAACACTAGTTGTGGTGAGCCTTTAAGTGTGTTTGAAGAGATATACTGAAGAGGACGTCGCCACTGCTCCTACAAAGGTAGTTTGAGGACTGGAGTGTTGGCGTTAGCATTAGCATTAGCCACTAATGTCGCCTGTCTGTGTGGGTGGACAGGCCGTGGGCCGCCGTGGACCGCCGTGGACGTGGCCTCGGAGGAGTCCACCTTGATGTGACCGTGGGATGTGTTTCTGACCGGGACTTCTGAACTGTAAGTTGGATTTTCAGATTCTTGTGAAGAGGAGTTTTTTCCGGCAGCGCCCAAGCTACATACAGACCTACAATGGATGTTTGGACTGGGAGTATATGTATGGGTTCATTGATACAGGTAACTGGGTAATTGGTGATTATAGATATCAATATAGATATTATGGTGAAAGACCTTTGATTAACAAAAAGGATAAAAGAGGGACATTTTAGCTTGTAATTATGAAAACTGCAAATTTTCCCGCATATAATATGGGATGTATTTACTAATGTGAGAACCAATTATTTAAAAGCCAAATCGTGATTTAAGTATTTTATTTATTTGTATTTATGCTCAAGGATACTGCTCAAGAGTCCCCCCCATATCACACCCTGTGCATGTTTAAAATATATTGTAAATATGTATAGAATATTCAAATTTAAATCTAAATGTATATACTTATAAATAGCACATTTCTATGTCTCTTTATGTTTATTGTTTAACTGTTTAACTGTATTGTTTATTGTCTTCCCTGCACTTTTATTTCTGCAATGCCTCTGTCAACGGTGCTATTTCCCCATAGTGAGATCAGTAAAATCTTATCTTATCTTATCTTATCTTATCTTATCTTATCTTATCTTATCTTATCTTATCTTATCTTAACATAGAATGAAGGAAATGTTGTGTTACTTTGGATTTATTTTAATTAACTTAATTTTGGCAAATTATGATTTAAAGTTGTTTTCTTTTAGGTTGGGCGTATTTCTTCTGTTGAACATTTTCTGTAAACCTTAGTTCACTTTGCATTGTCTTGGTCAATCACGTCCAATATAGTGACTTAATCTAAATTGTGGCCGTGGGAGTCGGCTGTTCCACAGATGAAGACACTCTGTATCATGTGTTCTACAGTTCCATTTGTCTTCCATCTTTCTGGTTTGGCGTTTTTTAAGCACTCTGGTATTTGTGGTAAAGTGATACAACCAGATCCAGGAATTGCATTATTTGGAGTCGCTCCTGAGGGTTTTGGGTTTACTGGTGCACAGTGTGACGCCCTCGCCGTTCTGACATTACTGGCATGATGACGATTGTTTATTCACTGGAAATCTGTAATGGATGTGCTCTAAATGGGTTTAAAGTGTTATGACACAGCGTTATACAAGGGGTTCAGTTGAAAATATGGAAGCCCTTTTCTTTTTCTTTTTTTTTTTTTGGAAGAAGAAAAGACATGTCATATCATCTAGCAATTATATTAGCCTCTTTTATATCTGTCTGGGTTGCCTCTGTGGATGATAACCGCCTGTAGACTGATAGATATCTCAGTGCACAAGAATTAGGTTGGATTCTCTTCACATTCATTCAATGCAAAAGGGTCTAACACAAACTCCCCTTAAACCAGAGGTGTCAAACACATGGCCCATAGGGTCCAATCTGGCTCGTGGCATGAAGTTGTGAATTTACACTGAAAATATTAGCAACCAAGGGTGTCAAAATAATTTTAGTTCAGGTTCCACATATAGACCAATTCAATCTCAAGTGGGTCAGACCAGTGAAATAATAATATATATAACAGATTTTATAAAATGACAACTCCAGTTGTTTTCTCTTTGTCTTTGTGTACAAAAGTAAAATAACATGAATATATTTACATTTGCAAATTATTCTTTCATAAGTAATGTGAGTAATCTGTACAAATATGAACATCCTGAAATGTCTTAAGAGAAATAAGTGTAATTTTACCAATATTTTGCCTGTTACTAAATGTTTGTGTATTTGTAGATCCACTATGATCTGTAAGTTGTAATGTACATGTGTAAATGATAAACTGAGCATAATATTGTTAAAATTGTTTTTAGGTTTCTTTGGAAATTTCAGGTTCATTTTATTCACATTTTTTTTAAAAGGACAGTTTGTAGTTGTAAATATTTTCATAAAGTAATTTTGCTTCTTTGCACTAAAATAAAGAGAAAAACTTGTGTCATTATTTTCAGGTCATTATTATTTTACTGGTCTGGCCCGTTTGATACCAGAGTGGTGTGTCTGTATGTGGAACCTGAACTCAAATGAGTCTGACAGCCCTGCTTTAGATGCATCTGAATGTTCAGCCTTTACCACGGTCACTCTTTCTGGGATGGTCAAAACGTCTGCTGGTCCGTGGGTTACACTTCTACACACCGTCCATGGTGTCGACTGGTGTCACGGCTCCTGTGGTCACTCGCTGCGTTGACCGCTGACCCCGAAACCCCACAGCCCTCCCACTTCTCCCACCATGTCCACGCTCACCAATAATTCTCTCCTGACGTATTATCCTCTGGGCACACGGTGAAATTTTGATGCATTGTATACTGTCACAGAACAGGTAAAATATTTATCCTGTTGGTTTTGCTCTCCGTTTCTGCTGCCAGCGAGAGTTGATGTATTATACAAAGGGCTCCACAGAAGCAATGCATGACAGTGTACAACAAAACACTTTATGTCTCAAAGTGAAATATGATATTGATTGATACTGTGCTGTGTTCACCTGACAGGGCGCCTTCTGGCTGAAAAGAAGGAGGCTTCTGCTGTCAGTGGAATGGTAATACTGGGAGATTTATATTCAACGAGCACAAGCATAGCTCCGCATTAACTCCAAAATAGAACCTGTTTCACAAATCTGTGACAAATTTGTGCGGTTCAGAACTTGTGATGTTTCAGAATCAGTTATCAGTGTGTCAACGATGCCTGTGATGTAATTCAGTGCGGCTGATAGCATCAGACTCTTCCAGTGTCGCATTATGAGACGCCGTTCTATGACGTCTTCAAACATATCTACCATGGCTTTGACAATCTCACTTTGTTTTTACTCTTTCCTGGTCATCATGGAACATCGACAAGACATCTGATGTACCTTGCATTTATAAATGTTCGTAAAGAAATGGATGGAAACATAGAGACTGGTGTATTGGAGTAGTAATAATGGTGCATGTTATTGCCACTAGAGAACATGCTCAATAAAAAAAAAAACCCAAAAAAAAACCAACCTTTTCTTTACAAAGATCCATCCATTTTCTGAACCACTTAGTCCTCTTTATGGTTTCAGGGGTTCTTTACAAAGATGAAGCAGGAAAGGCGTGTGCTTTATCTACTGTTTATTCCAACATTCTTCTCATTTCTGTCTGAAAACCTGAGGGATGCATGTATATAGAAAAAATATGTGTACAGTATGCCAAGTACTTTCCTGTACAATTACAGGAATGCAGGTAGAAGCTCCTGAAGTATATATATTTTGTCTTTGTCTGACATTAATATTATTTGCATGAAGTATTCAATGGCAGTAGACTGATTTCACACAGCATCTGTGATGGTGCAGTAAATGGAAATGCTTACTGTCAATATTTTAGAGATTCCCAAATATTTCATATATGATGTATTCAGGTGAAGTTGATGTGTTAAGAGAACCCAAGCTCCCCCTGGCTCCTCTGTAGTCCACACCCTGCCTCTAGACCAGGGCTGTCCAGCAGTCATGTGAGTTCAGGGTTCAAGTGAGCCAGACCAGTCAAATAAAAGCATAATAACCTGTAAATAATGACAACTGCACATTTTTCTCATTGTTCTAGTGCAAAAAACCCCCAAAACATTAAATAACATTATGAAAATATTTACATTTACAAACTATCCAAACCAAAAAAGCTGTGAATAACCTGAAAAAACTGAAAGCAATTTTAACAATATTATTATCAACTTCATTTAAACATGTGGTTTACAGATCAGATCTACAACGGAGTGAAACCTTTGATAACAGGCAGAATATTGTTAAAATTCCACTTAATTTTCTTCTTGTTCATATTTGTTCAGGTTATTCACATTTTATTGTTAAAGGATAGTTTGTAAATGTAAATATTTTCATAATTCAACGTTATGTTTTGCACTAAACAAAAAAAAAAATGGAGTTGTCATCATTTATAGGCATAATGTAATATAATTTTTTTCACATTAAGTCAAGAAGAACATCTGGAGTCATTATTTGTAGGCTGTTATGCTATTATTTTCCTTTAGATCATATTGGTCTGTATGTGGAGCCTGAATTAAAACCAGTTCATCACCACTGACTGTTAATATCTTCAGTGTAATTTTTGGAACCTTTGGTGGTCCGGTTTTGGCCCGCGGGCCACATGTTTGACACCCCTATGCAGTATGGTTTAATCCATGCATCAGATTTGCTAGCCGTGTACATTACGTCTCTGCAGGATGTTGCGGACAGATGTGTCAACGCGTGGCCTACTCCGCACCGTATTCTAAGACGCAGGCTGTCCTTTTGGCACAAATACTAGGTCATGATCCTGGCCGAACACCAGCTGTTTTAGTGGACTAGTGATGCCCTGAAATCAAATGCTGGAGGCAAAAGTCAACATGTTTTTTTTTATTTTGACTGTGTCTCCTGCAGGAATATGCTCCTGCTGTGTGCTGCACACAGTGACCATGATATGCATTGTTTGTTCCAATGTTTATTCTGCAAGATTGTTGATCAATACCAGTTACAGAGTGATTACTTGTTCATCTTTAGTGAGACTTCTGGTTTTAGAAAATGTCCTTCCAGCTTTGGAACGAAAACACTCCTCCTCCCAGTGGAGTTGAAAATCCTAATCCCACCACCCACACTCTTTCATTTGCTCAGTGACTGAGGCGCTGCACTTTGGCAACACAAACAAGGCTAAAACGCCTTGTTCTGAAGCCAACAAAGCAGATCACAAGCAATATCCTGATTACATGTGCTTACATTCACATATACAGTATTTGGTCCTTAGGTAATTTCTGCACCACAGTATCCATGTATACTTCAATTACATTTATACCTTAATATCTTAACCAATTAATTTCCTTTTTCTGATATTGTTAATCCCCTCAGTGGTCCACATATTATTTTATGACATAGATTAAGAGGATTATATGACAAAGGCATAGGCTGCGACTTACGTAAAAACAGGCATGTCTGAGTTTGTTTAGATTTTCCACCTCCAAACTTTCTCACACTGAATGCGAATCACACACTGGATACTACATACAATATAGAGCAGTACTGTGGTGTAGACAATGTGAAAAAGGGAGTTGTGACCATGGAAACAACTACCTGGCAGCTGTTGGCAGACTTCAAATGAGTAGTTTGGAGTATTTTTACATATCTACATCAAATCATTTGTTAGACATGACATCATTTATTATGGAAGTTCGCTCTTTAATGTAAATAATCGATATATGCACCATCATCACTGGAAGCATTGTACTGACATCTGCAGCTGCTGCAGTGTGCAGCCATTACAGTTCCTGAACTCTATGTTCCTGTATAATGTATGTCAACAGGGAACTCTGGCCAGCACTCCAGAACACTATGTGCCACCTTCTCTGAAAAAAGAATCAGATGATGACCATAATGCACTGTGGGATGCAGTACATCATGCACATAGTGTCACTACCCAGTACATCCTCAAAACAGATTTATTCCTGTACTGTGCTGGATTTAATTAAAATATGTCATCTTTGATTCGACTATAAAACACAACATTAATTTTTTTGTAAAATATGAAAATATTTAAATTTTGACTTCAGAGTGAAATAATCACAACCCATGCACCTTGTTTTGAACTTTACCTTGTATATATTCTTTATTACCTGTATATATATGTTGTACATATTTCTTATCTGTTGTATAGAGTTAGCTTTTGGTATATTTTAGTAGTAATCGGTAGTATTTGCATATTTAATATTTGATCTCTGGAGTTTTTTTTGTACATTGACACTATTTCTCATTATTTTGTGTGATATTGTTATACAGTTTTTTTTTTACACTGTGCTGCTAAACAGAGACAGCAGCTACAAATTTTTATTGTTCCTGTAAGATCTATTCTATTCTAAAATTATTCTTGCATTATGTTGCAAATGTCAGTGTGGTGCAGAGACATGCACTGACTTTATACACAGTGATGAACCAGAATGTTCTAAATGTAAAGAATGGAGTTTGATGTTGAAATGTCTGCGTTTCCTCTACACAGGGGAGTTTAGTTCAGAGGCTTATGAAGGTATAACGTTATTATGGGATGTTCTTATCTTTACTAAGTTGCCGTTTGTTGATCCACGGTTCAGACTAAACTGACAGTTCTGACCTTGTTTGTTGGATGCCAAACAGATCTGTAGTTCGGCTATTGATAACCCAAACCATACAGAAAACAGAGGTACTGTGGCAGTTTATCGCCTAAAAACAGAGCTAAGCTAACAGAGCTATAATGTAAACTATCAGCTGATGCGGCATGTGATGATTATAAGACACAGTGTTATTTTGACTAGGTTTTGGTTTAAAGCAGAAAACTTGATGATGTCATATTGCAAATGTGTGAACAGTGAGCCTCATTTTTCGTGATTATAATGTGTGTAGTCATGTAGTAATTGGTTGGATTGGTAGCATAGGTGCATCTTGGTTCATATTTTTGGCTCCCTACATTGATAGTTTGGATCATTTGAATTTCTGAAAATATCAATTCTAAATATAACAGTGGATTAAATGGTGACAATTTATTCTCACAGTCAAACAAGCTAATGCTAGTGAGCAAGCTAACAGTTGAATCAGACTCTTTTTGGTTTTGAAATAACTTTGAGTAACATTTCCCTCCTGGTTAAATTTTATTTTAATGAAGGAAAATATGATCTTTATATTAGTCTCATACAGTAGACATTGTAGTAAATAAGAATATTAATTTATTAATAATGTTTTTTCATGTTAAGAGTGTGTAATGTATGGTGACGGTCAAAGACAAGATGGCATTGTATGAATACTATTATTTATTTAATATGGAACATTATTTTTGGATTTTACTTCTGTAATATCCAAAATAGTGTTTTATTTGTTGGTCTTCAAGTGCCTCCAATGGCAACCCACTGCTCCTAATAGATGGATAGATGAAACTTAATTGATCCCACAGCAGGGAAATTCACTGGTCAAGGCAGCAACAGGATAAAATACATATAAATGTGCATGAATAAGGTAGTGCAAAAGAGCAAACAATACCAAACATGACAACAGTAGTAAGAAGTAATCTCCATAGGCTATATACATATTTACATAAAAAGTAGCATTGCAGTATGTCAAGATGCACATGTGCTAAGTGCTAATGCTAAATACTCTGAGCATATGTAAGGATGTGCATAATGCAGACAGAAATTCACAATGGGATACCGAAGTGTGTTAACCTTTCTAGTACAGATTAAGGAAGAACACGGTGAAATGTTCCCAGTGTAGCGTGTCATATTCAGACTCCATATTTTCAGATTTGTCACACACTACTTAGCTCATGCAACGTCCACTAGTGTCAGAGTCAGCGGCTGGCCTGTGGACAGTATACCAGGCCTAACCTCTGCATCAGGGGAAGTCTAAATTCCACTCAGTATTTGTGCGTTGAGTGTCTCGGCGTCGGAGCCAGACAGTGCGGTGCTGTCTGACTGTGTCTATGGTGCTTATTCAGCACCGGAGACCAGTAAATCAATGATCCTTTAACTGTTAATCAATCACAACTCACTGTTATTCTCATAAGACCACTGTAGCTTCATTACTGTTCAACAATTAACACTGCCAGGAGAGTGATTGGTACACTGACTGCCATGATTAATGCGACTATAAATTGGGAGAGAAGCCAATGAATTCAAATGTAGACGTTAATTAATGACAGGATAGTCGGTAATTAATTCTAGGATGAGGTTATATTGTTTGGTTGCTTCCTCATATCACCGTCACCTGACAGCAGCAGGATAAAAATAAAGAATTGAGAGTAATGTAATTACAGTTGCTATGTATTTTATTTATTTACCACTCCGACTGTGTACGTACAAAGGAGCTGCTTCTGTTGTTTTGCCGTCGTGGCCTCCACAAAAGCCCCAGCATCAGGATAGTGCTGGGTCTGTCCTTTTCCGTCCTAAATCTTGTTAAAGTCTGTCACAAATCACTGAGCCTGGTAATTGCTATTTGTACTCTCTCTTTCCTGGTATCAGGTGTTCCTCAAGCCTTAAATTTTTCGACGACTGCCGCTATTGACTTTTTTCTAGTAATCAGTCATTTATAGCCAAACAAATGCATGACCCTAAATGAGAACCTAATTGAAAATGGTTATTACAGTGATCTGAGAATAGCAGGTAGCAAACAGTGAACTGTCACCAAAACCATGAGATGACTCAGGATGAGATCACAGCACCTCCTACACACTGTTGTCCCAGATGGCACACGTACAGTAGGCTTTCACCAACTAAAATGACACACCACACACCAGCTCTGCCATCCTCCCTCACTGTCCCTCGTGTTACATTTTTTTCGTGCGAACTGCCAGGTCTCATGTATTGCCTCATTTATTTGTGTATGTGCAGCACGAGTTGCTGAGGTTAGCGTTACCGTACGTGGAGATCCGAGAATGATCTGGTACACCTAGTGAGAGAAGACGGTCAATAAAATATATCTTCGGCTGTCATCGCTTACCGTAATGAGTGAGATTTTATCTGGTTTTTTTCGGACAGAAGGCTGCAACATGACCAAAATCACAGAGCCTTGAAGTCGATAAGTCTGGCTCTAGGTTCATATCCTTTTGTGCCCTGCTTTAGTTCATTGGCAGATTGAAAACTCAGCTTTGCACATTTGCATCAGTTTACCTGCCAATACCACTAATCACTACAAACCTGCACCAGCACTTCCCATAATCTTTCTTTTTCCATTGATTTAACCCTTAAAGACGCCATGCTACTTTTGTGGCAGTTCCAAATGAATTTTTCTCAATATTTAACCTTTCTTAATTTATTGTAATATTATCCTCTTTTTTTTTTAGTTTTTTTTTTAGTGTAAATGATGTATTTCCCTATTTTTAAGTCACTGATCATGTAGATATTCATAAAAGCAAAGAGTGGATTCAAAGGTTATTGTATCAAAACAGGGAAAACTGAACAAAAAGTGACTTTATATCAATAACTGAACATAAACCCAGTGTGTCCATCCACTGTCACTGATCCAACTCCATGGGTTTTACTGGTGAAT
>JAPQRQ010000022.1:30373079-30389522 GCA_037367365.1 Apogon talboti
GTATTTACACCAATTATTGACATGTATTGATAGGATTAGTGGATCAGCAGGTGATAAACAGTTTAGATCAGTGGATGGTTTAGGTCGCCGGTGACTGTTTGGGTCTTTAAGGGTTAATACAACAACCTGCATCAACACCGGAAATCTGAGGAGACGACCACCATATCAAACATAGTCTTTATTTTAGTTAACCGTGCCATAATAAGTCATAGATATTCTGCTGAATAATTATTGGTGCTTGTTAGGATTCATGTTGAATCTGCAGTCTGTTAACTGGAAACACTGAGCAATATTTTATGATGACTGGATAAAGATTGGGATTCAGCTTACTGCGCAAATAACAAGAATGTCGATATTGGATGATTGATTCTGCAAAATGCCAGCTTTTCTTTTCCCTCGCCGACATTAAATTTCTTGCCTTTTGCAAAATTTCCACATGACTTCCACTGTATGGATCAGAGGAAAGATGTGTTTGTGCCCATGAAGGGTGTGAGCTCATGGTCAAACAAGACTGTTGTTGAAAAAACACCTTCTGGTCATGCTGCAAAACGTCACCTTTACACCAATTAGCCATTATTAGAGAACATTTATCAATTGTATGTAACATTACATCCATTGACATTAAATGGTCATAATGTTGTATGACATTGCAGTGGTGCCTTTCAGTGGATGGGATAAATAAGACAGGAAGTGAATATTTACAGTTGTGGCCAAAAATTTTGCCAGTGACCTGTACTGCTTCAGTTGTTTTACATGCTTTTCCGTATTTTATAAATTTATTCATCCAGCTGCTACTTTTGTTTTCACAAACTTCCCCCAGAGAATTACTCAACTTCAAATTTGGTAAAGGTCTCCATGTAACATGGAATAACTGTTCAATGAAGTCACCAGTTTCACAGACATGGTCATGTTCATGTTTCACCATCCAACAGGACGTTATAGCTGTGATCTGCATCTGTGTGTCACTACTGAGATATGTCTGTATTTGACAATCTGACTGGACTTTCCATGGGTAGTTCTACATACAGTATGAAGCAAAGTGACGTAGTGGACACGTGAATTCATATTATGCACTCTTTTCCAATATAGGACCATGAGTCTGTCCAGGTCCAAGATGATTCTAATTCAATCCAAACCATGATTCTCCCTAAACCTAAATGGTTTTTGCATCTAAATCTAATCAAACCCTAACCCATGCTTGTTGTTTTGTACGTTTCAGTGGCTTATGTGATGTCTGGTAAAGGCTGTCATGATGCTGAAAGTTGAGTTTACAATTAATTGAAATACAAATAACGATTACCAATGTGATCTTCTATTATGTTAACTTAATGCCACCGCTGTAGCGTACATAATGGTAGTTTAATTATATACTTTTCATGGAAAAGAAGTTGTCAAAATAAACTGACAGAGTGCTGGTTCTATATTAGTTTCACATAATGGGGTGCAAAGAGATGATTTCATTAAAAAAGTGTCAGTCAAATAGTGGAAAAAGATGTTGAAGTAATGATAAAATAGGTTGTTTCTGTTGGTTTCACCAACAGGTTTTCACATAATCACGACAGGCCAATGTTTGAGAATGTAAAGATAAATGTTATTTGAGTTGGACGGCTTGGGACAAGTATGACTGCAGATGTGTGACACTGGGTAACGTCAGATACACCTGCACTGCCACCAAGTGTCGACAGCGGACATAAATTGATAGGTGGAGGACCACTGAATGTGGACAGAGCATTAGTGGACAGAGGCCGTGGGGACGGACGTATCGATAAGGGCAAAGGTCCTGCAAATAAGTCTTTAAGGCAGATCTCCAGTGGTTAGTGTTGCACTTACATAAAAATAATGGCAATTTGGGAAAGAAAAATCAATACAGTAGAGGGCAGGAAATTGTGACTTTGCGTCCCTTTTATAGATCAAGCTCCAAAAACACTTATCCTGTAATATAATTGAAAAGTGTGTCATTAATCCGTCTCTGCTTGGTAAATGGACATGTCCTTGAAACTTGTGTCTCTTTAGTTTTGCATTGCTGTGTTTTTGTCAGAAATATGAAGTCTCCAAAGCCTTGTAAGACATTATGTAGCACCCGTACATTGTTTGCCAAGTACGTGAACTTCATTTCAGACACAGGTCCATATCGGTACAAAAGAATAAAAACAACACAAGGGCAACACGGCAACATAATCATTACAGTTCACAAAAGTCCACAGTGTTCTGAGGTACAGGCTTTTGTCCCCAGCTTTTCTGGAAAAAACCCCCCCAAAACAAACCAAAAAACAACCCTTAGTTTAAGTCATATGATTATATTGTTTGAATCACTTAATCACACAGTTGTTGGTTAAATTCCTCAGTCTGGTATGAAAAGATGGAACCTGACTGGTCACTTGCACTTGTCCATCTCAGCAGCTTTGTCAAGACCTAATGACCATATCATTAAATGCTTTAATGTCTGCATATAGAACTCATTAAAAAGCATTATATGCAGATTTCCTTTTATGTCCTTAAATCTGGTTCACATGGACTCAAAAACAAACTGAGAAGTAATTGGTGGCCAAAGGTCAAGGCCACTGTGACCTCATAAAATATGTTTATGGGCAAAGCTCATGAATTCACACATGAATTATGAGAAAATTTCATATAAATGTGTGATCGGAAAAACTAATGCCATGAGGACATTTTCTAACCAAAAGGTCAGTTGGAGTCAATGAAGAACTGAGAAGAATTTGGTGGTTAAAATTCATTGTGAAGGCCAAACTTTTGGCTGAAACTCAAGAATTAATCCGTCACTTATGACAATATGTGCAAAATGTGCAATGTGTTAAATAATGACGTGATTACATGTAAATTCATAAGGTTAAAGGTCAACTTGGATCTTTGACATTAAACTAATGTAACAAAGATGGAGCTCTGTATGCTTTGCCAAAGGTTGATGAATAAAAGTAAATTAACCCTTTAAACGCCAAAGTCGCAATATTTTGACAAGCAACATAACTGAATGAAACTGACCATAGCGCTCCCAACCCTTTTCCCACCTCCCACCAATAGATGGCAGACATGTTCCCCTTTAATCCTACCACCGTTTCAGGGCATGTTTCTATTCAAAGTGAAGAAGAAAATCCAGTTTAAAGGCGCGGTCCTGAGCTGGTTTAGTCAGTAAAGTTGATTTAGTTTTAGTTTTAGTTTGGACAGATAAGGACAGATTTGGGTACTCTGCTGCTTGGCTAAAAACTTACTAAAACTTACTGCATTTTACTTTGTACTAATGTTTAAGATGATTTGTTTTAAGGATAAGATGGCAAAAAAAACAAAAACATGAAGAAAACTTCAATGTAAATATGTTCAAAGTTCAATTTTACTAAAAGTGATGCAATCCAATATGGTGGCTGCCCTGTGACGTCACAATATGCAAATTAGATGAGTACATTTACTCCCATCATAAACGTTGGGTCACACCCCATAGTTTCCTCCTGTACAGAATGACTTTATCTGTGTCCACTTCAGACCACTGCTCTGATCTGTGCATCTGAAAAACACAAGGTTCATTTTAATACCACAATGTGTCAGACTCTGTATGGCTGTGGAAAAACTGGTTCAGTGTGTGTATATAGCTGAAGAATGTATCATAATGTGTAATTACGTTCATTCCTCTCACTGGCGTGGTCTCTTGTCCCGTGGATAAAACCACCTGACATGGAACAGCTCCTCAGTGGACTCAGTTCTTAACCATCTTTGGTAATGTTCTGTCAGACCACCTTTCTGGCAGCGACTCAATGCCATTGTCCTCTAAAAGTAGCCTGTAAAAGAAGCATGAAATTATTCACTGGCAGGTGAAAAATAAATGTCTTGTATTAAATTCTTCTACAGACTTGACATCCGTGTGTGTCCAGATTCATGTATGTAGTAAAGTGTAACCTGAATAACCACAGATAGTAATACTCATGTAATTTGTACTTCACCTTAACTGTGCCACAAATGAGACGCATACAATATATACAAGCTTTAAAAAGGTTGTTTTGACATCATCTGCCCGTACAACACATTATGGTCTGTTCCACAGTGGGGGGAGGTTGGGTGACTTATCATTTAAACTGTACTGTTGCTGCATACTGTGAAATTTTGTACATATTAAGAAGTTATTTTATTATTTTTTTTAAAATTTTGTTTGCACATTTTATGGTAGTTTTATTGTACCCTATTTACCTTTTTATATGTTTTATTTCAGATTTTAGGCTTTTATGTTTTATGCTACAAATCGGAGACCTGGGTAATTATAGTTTGTTCTGTGACGTACCGTTGATTGAATGACAGTAAAGCTGAGTTTGATATATCCTACTTTGAGTTAACTGCATCCAAGCTCAAAGCATTCCAGACGATCCATGTTGAACATAAACAACAAATACGGCAGAGCGCAGATCTAAGCTCCCGTTTGCTTTCTTACTGAAGAGGCAGTTTGACCGTCAGCAGTCCAGTATTTTTACAGACACAAAGGAAGTGGAGGAGGCCAGACGACCGATGAGTTTTGGTAATTATACACATTGTGAAGTTTTTTCTCGTTGCCAACTTTCACTCAGCATGCCGCCATTGTGGTGTTGATGTCAGGTAGTTGATTCGTGGTGAGGTGGGGGTAGTTCGATCTGGCCCCACTTTGAAACTAGGACCTCTGGCTTCGACGGTCGCTCCAGTGTATTTGACCTGGTTGGACCTCTGAAACCTCCCACCCTCTGCACTTTGGAACGGGCCATCAGAGACTGGACCGTACCATGTGTGCATGTGCATACAGTTTGCAAATGGTGCTGCTCATCGTCACGTTACATGGATCATATGGTGATTATACTTTAATCACCACATTTATCACTTGAGTGCATAAACTATGGGAATTTTTTTGCAACTGTATGGATTTAGTAATGATGTCAACACTTTTTAATGATACATTTAATGCCACACTGCACATCATGACTTGAGTCGACTAAACCGATCCCCTTGTTTCCAAATTGGCAAAGTAAGGGTGGAACAATTGTTTCAAAGTCTCTAGCAACACATAAGAAGTGAAAACACCTCCAATAAAAAAAAAAAATCACTGGCTCTGCATTTTCAGGAAGCCTTTACTGTTGATTTCCAAACAGCCATTCGCAATTAAGAGCGAAGCCCAGTGTTCATCAGTTAGACTCTGCAGTAACAGGACTGGTTCGCAGTGTACATCGTCTCTGTAGTGGGGAGTGTTTTTTTTTTTCCTTGTATTGCTTCACAAACAGGTCCCTGTGGAGAGTGAACAAACTTTTATCCCTTATAGGCTGAAGTCGCAATCAGATAATTGTTTCCCAGAGCAACCATTTGAGACTGCAAAACCATGTAATCCCCAGTGCCGCTCTGATGGTGGTACAATAGCAGAGGACCGCTGAAGCTCTTAAGGCTCTCATTGTCGCCAGTTTTGTGGAAAGATGTGGCTTTTTCAGAATAGTTTACGTTTAGGGTAAGAACCACAAGTCATTTTAAATCTTCCCAAAGGTGAAACAGTGTTTTCGAAGGTTTCACTGTTGTTTGGTAACAAAGAACAGGAGGCGGAGTCTGAGGAGTTGTACCTGTCAGCTCTGGTTGTTGATATAGTGGCTGGTATGAATGAAAAGGTCATTTGTCTCTTCAGTTATGATCCAAAACCTGAGTTTTCTACTATATAAAATCCTGTTTTTGCATCATGTACAATGACCATCCTGCACAGATTCCCCCTGGCATTTATCATTACTATATTACCTGTCAGCTCCCTAACTCTGTCATGTCCTGTCTAGGCCATAGGTGAATATCTGCATGCATGTTCTCTTCAACTTGGTACAACCTCCCAAAAAAAGAAAGAATTTCAGCAAAGTAAAAAAAAAATAAGTGTTCCAGGAAATAGGCTTATTGTTTGGTGTAAGTACTGTGAAGAGCATATTTTCCCATTGTAACATTCAATAGTGCCTTAACTGATCATAATAGTCAAATGAAATAACAATCATGGTATAAGGTCCATGATTTCATTGAATTGTTCTTGCAGAGATATCTACAGTAGTTAGGGTGATTATCAACTACCCTTGGCTCAGCCACTGGTTCACATTCAGACGCTCAGAGGCTTTGTAGTGAACATGGAAACAACGTCATCCTCTGCAACACTGATTCACCAGTAAAACCCATGGAGTGGGATCAGTGACAGTGGATGTGGATGTCTGAATTTCCTTTCAGTGAGTGGAAATTCTGCTGAAACAGACATTTTTTCCTGTGTGTTTTTCTTTTTTTTCTGTTTTGACCGAATAATACAGTTACAGTATGTTACAGTGTAACACAAAAGTTTCCCCCTGGGATTAATAAAGTCTTTTGACTAAGATTAGTCTTTGAATATACTGTGTGCTTTTGTGAGCATCCACTTAATCAGTAAATTAAATACAGGAAAAGATCTGATTTTCACTGAAAAATGCAATCTGTATATTATAATAAAAGGTGATGAAGCACTTAAGAAATGCCAAACGTAAAGAAAAGTTCCTTTGGAATAGTACTAGGTCTGTAAGGGTCAATAATGTGACTTCCACTGATGTCACATCTGACAGCACTGCCTTTCTTACTCATGCTCGGGTTACGTCCCATGTTGAATTCTCTTGTCTTTGGTTTACCACTCACATCCCTCCATGAACTTCTGAATTAGAACTCCTTCCTCTGAACACATCACTCCCATTCTTAAGTGGCTTCATTGGCTTCCTGTTCGACGTGCATTGATTTCAACATTCTGCTTCTCACTTTCAAAGCCCTTCACAATCTGGCGCCGACATCGCTCTGTGGGCTTCCTCAGATTCATTCACCCTCTCCGACTCTCAGATCATCCTCTTCCTTCCTCCTCTCCACTCCCTCTACCTGTTTGTCCTCTATGGGTGTCAGAGCCTTCAGGCGTCCTGCCCATCACTTTTGGAATTCTCTCCCACAAGATAACGACATTAGGCGTTCTTATCTGCTCTTCTTCATCAGTCCAAGTACTGTTCCATTTAAAAGTTTGCACAAACCAAGATCAGATGGAATACCAGGATGTTGTTCTTGTCTCCTAGCTTAAACTCACGTAGACTTGGCTTGGCAAATATCACCAGATGCATTTCGTGCTACTGTCGAAGGCAACGGCAGCTTTTGTGACAAATGTTTTATTGTAGATGTCCGCCCCCGATGATGTGATACAATGTTGGAACATGTGCAGGAGGCAGAATAGCAAGAAAATACATCTTTATTATCATGATGTGGGATTCAACAAAATTTGTTTATCCAGTTTTGAAGAATGTACAAAATGTATAAAAATATGAATGACATGTAAATAGTAGTACAAATGTATTGAAATCAAGTCGACTCACCTATTGTGGTGGATTTTGGAAATACAGCAGAGCCAAGGAGGAAAGTTCACAAGCAACCGTTCCAATAACAGAGAGACTTGTGTTCTTAGCAGGTCCGTTCTCTTGGTCCATTCATACCAAGACTGTGCTCGCCGAGTCCAAACTTGGCGGACTTGATATTTAGAAATGCCCATTGACTCTCTTCCCACCTCCAAATCCTGCCTCAAAACCCATCTTTCAAACTGGCATATGAGGTCTAATTTTAATCTGCTGTTTATTCACTTATTTTAGTGTCATTAATATTATCTAGCCTCATATTTTGTGCATTTACTACCATAAATTATCCTCGCATGTACCTGTATCAGTGTTTTAAAAATGTTTCTTTATTTCTGTTTTTAACTAAACCTTGTAATGTGTCCTTGAGTGTCTTGTAAGGCGCCCATAAATTAATTAAATTATCATTAGTTGAAACACTTTGTGAAAGTGTTAGTAGTTATAATGAGTCTGGGCAATCTCATTTTAACCCTTAAAGACCTAGAACTGCTTTTGTGGCGTTTACTATTAAAACAATTTTTCTCTACATCCAACCTTCCTAATTGATCTGTCTCCATATATTATAACATTATCCCCTAAATTTAGCATTTTTTTTTTACTGAAAGTCAGGTATTTGCCTGTATTTCATTAACTGATTATGTAGATATTTATAACAGCTTCAAGTAAATTCAAGGGTAATTATACAAATAAAGAGAAAACTGAAGAAAGTGATTTTTTTAAAATTTTTTTAGCAAATGCATAAAAAAACCCAGTGTGTCCATCCACTGTCACTGATCCAACTCCATGGGTTTTACTGGTGAATCAATGTTGTCGAAGATGACGGTGTTTCCATGGTAACTACGGAGCCTCTCAACGTCCAAATGGGTCATATCTGATGACCATGAACAGATGAATAACTGTATTTTACCTGATTTATTACAATGTTTTGATAGGATTAGTGGATCAAAAGTTATTAATCATTTTAGATCAGTAGATGCTTTTAATTGATTTGGTCAGGATTATTTTTTAATGCATCTTTTCTCACATGATGATTTTCCAGCCAAACTTGCATATGGGGATGATAAACTCGACTCACAAGCACAGCTGTTCCGTACTAACATTCTCTTAATCTATGAGAAATAGTGCATATGTGAGGTATTTTGTATTGAATACAGTAATTTATAAGCCAGTATAATACTAGATACAATACAATTCAGTCTGGCTCACTGCGTCATCTAGTCTGCTCTCAGTCCAACAAGGGACAAAGACCTAATAGTGAAGTTTATTATAACGAGACACTTATGTTCGGCGCTGATTGGATCAGCAGGACGCTCTACTCTGCTGTGATTGGATGCTTCACCTCAGAGCTGTGATTGATTCATTTGGTTTGAACCAAGAGGCAAAGACTTGAGCTGTAAAATAAAGCTGGTGTGGAAGCATCTTAAAGTGTGATACCAGTGATGACCACTAGATGCTGCTCCTTAAACCTCATAGACAAACTGTAAAAATCTTATTTTATTTTGACCCTGTAGTATCTAATCTGGTGATCTGTCTTTAAAGTTTTCCACCATTAGGGTTTGTATAAGGTGCTCTCCTCAATCGAGACCTGGGAAAACAAAAAAAGCAACTTTTCTATGTAAAAAATAACCGTAACAATAAAACAGGTCTTAAAAGATCATCAGAGTGTGATGAAATAACAATTTTGGCATAATGTCAATGGTGCCTTTCTGTTGTTTTTGCAGAGATACAGTATCTACATCAGTTAGCATGCTAATCAATAAGCCCTTCCTCAGCCACAGACAGTGTAGTGGTGGCCAAAACTTTTGGCAGTGACACAATTTTTTTTCTCATGCTGTTCTGCTTCAGTGATTTGTCTGTGTTTTTGAGTTACATTGAAGAGTATTGGCAAAAAAAAAAAAAAGTATGTATATTTATGCAAAGACTCAATTTGTGTCACTGCCAGAACCTTTGGCCACAACCGTTTATAACTAATGGACATAATCGAGGCACCACCCATTGGTTATGGACTGTCATTTTTAAGCCAGTAGTTTTTTTATTTTTTTTTATTTTGCCATGGCAGTGTTGGCTTTTTGGACTCAGAAGTGACCATATTTGGACAAAACAGGCGGCGCTATCTTCGAGAGGTCATGGGTGAGCTAATGCTAAAGGCTAGCTTAGTCATTTAGTCATTTCCTGTCTTGTCTCTGCTCCATAAAGCCCTGGCTGTCAACGACTTGTACTAAAGTTCTCTCTACAGATACAAGGTTAGTTACATGTTCCAGGAGTCTTCACAGGGTTACAATATTAAAAGTATAAAATGGAGGATGTTTTTGTGAGCTTGTGTGAAATCTATGTTGAATCTTGTTTTGTGCAGTTAGCCAATCATTAGTTTACTTTATTGTTAAGCTAACTACAGTCATCTGTCCACCATACACTGAGGATTTGCTTGAATTTTCTGTATCTGTATGTTTTCTCTTGAATTCTTAAGCACCTTATCTCTGTTCAATGTGCAGCAATAGATATTGTTAACATAGAAAGACACTCACAGACCCACTGGCAACACAACAAAAAGTCATTTATCCCAGAGAAACACCTGCAAAGTTACACAGACAAGCTTCAAATCTTAATGGCTGTTGTTTGTACAACAAGGCTTGCTTAAATGTTGCTTTTGTTCCTGTTTTTCAGTAGACTTTTTCAGCAGCTGGACTTTTCTTGTAGTTGTAAGAAATCTATCCAAGCAGAGTGTGGTCCTTACTGGCAGGTTTTTCTGTGTTTAATACACAATTTGAGTTGGGCTTCTTTCTATTTTCAGTGTTTGCTTCTTTCATTGTTTTTTCTGTGTGGGCTGCTTTGAAGGAGCGACTGTAGCTCAACTGTTCTAAGAAACCCCACCAATGGCATGACATTTCTCAGACAGGGTTGTGTTTTATTTGATATTGTGAAGGAAAAACTGTGAAAAGAAAAACAAAAGGAGACAAGAAGAGAAGTGAGGAGAAGAGAAGAGCCTTTAGAATGACCTTTGGAGACAGACACTGTGAAATCACAGCCATGGCATTTCAACTAAGCCAAATTATATTTAGAAATGAAATGACTAATTGCAATGGAGAGCTTCAATTCCCACCTCTCATTATTTATTTCAGCTAAATCATTACTCAGAGTAAAGAATTGATTGAAATGTATCAAGGTTTTTTTTTCCTCCACAAGAAGCAGCCTCCCTGATATATTCTGTTTTAATAGCAGGTTATCAGTTCATGATTGACTCCATTCTATGATCAAGGATCGAGCGCAACAGGGACTTTGTATCCAGGTGAATAATTCCCCAGCTGTCTACCAGCGTGGTGAGGGCCCTGTTTATAAAGGCGGCCAACACAGTGGCTACTTTTCAGCCTTTTTTTTTGTGGTGTAAAGTGTTGTTGTTCCCCATGGGCGATCAATTTTTCATGAGTGCTTTTGGTCGCAGCCCTTAATGCTTTTAAAAGCACAGAGGGACAAAAAGCTTTTCTGCAAATTGCTTTTGTTTTTCTAATATAAAATTTAATTTAAAAGGAGAAGAAATTTGCTGAGTAGTTGCAGAACAAGTGTATTTAAAATGTGAAAAGTGTGAAGGAACGCAGCAGGGGCATTTTTTTTCTTTATATAATTGACACACCATTTGATTTTCTCCATTAAAAACATGGATAACGGGGTTAAAAATGGCCTTTTTCCTTTATTCAGCAAGGACTATTTTTTCAGAGCTTTTGCAATGTGAATGAAGCCATTAATCAATCATTTGTATAAACCTAATTCCAAAAAAGTTGGAATGTTGTGTAGTAAAAAATGGAATGCAATGATTTGCAAACCTCAAACTCATACTTTATCCACGATAAATAGAAACATATCAAAGGTTTAAGCAGAGAAAATGCACCATTTTACAAAAAAGGTATTTTGCATTAGACGGCAGGAGCACATCTGTAAAAAGTGGTTCCAGGGCCCTGTTTGCTACTGTGTATTAGCTCCTCTTCGTGTAACAACAGTCTGTTAATGTCTTTAACTCAGGAGACCAGTTGATGGAGCTTTGGGACAGGAATGTTGTCTCATCCTTTTCTCATATAAGAGTCTATAACGTGTCCATGGACCCCACAATAGTCTTAAATGTGATCGTCTTAAATTAAGGCCTTAATTTTCCTTAAAATTGATAATTAATCCTTGAATCTGACTCTCAAAAGTATTAAAAATTCCACAGATAAAATACATCCAATTATTGCATTTGCTTTGTAAATCTTTGTACAGAATTAGTCAAATGTTTAATTATTGTTGATCATTTTATCCTAATGGAGATGGGAATGGGTGGAGCCTCCAACAGTCATTGATGGGTGGAGCAGTTCAGGTATGAGCTTTAACAGCTTGAACGTCAGTAGCACAAACATTTGTCATTAACAAATGGAAATGTAACGTTGGACTGAAACATGGTTAAGACTGGTTCAACATGATGATGATGATGATATGATATGACTTTATTTGAGCAGGGACAGTGCACGACAATACATTGACCTACAGACAGTCAAAAGGAGAGATGCTTGTGCCTGGTTATAGCTGAAGCTAGTTTCCACCTGAAGTCCCTGGACAGGTGGATGTTATTTGATTTAAATAGGTAAGTAAATTATAGAGTAAGTAGGGTATATGGGAGAAGAGACCATTTGAGTTATGCAGACATATACATACATATATAAATTACATATACATATATAATACACATACACTTAACATAACTGTGAGGCCTATTGGACTGTTACTTATGTGAATTGAAGGTCTGAAATTTCACCGAAGACACATTGAAAAATGTCTACGAAAGTCTTTGTACAATCAGATTCTAGCTGCAGTTCTGGGTCCTCGCTTGTAGTTTTTGTTTCATGATGCAAGAAACATTTTCCGGTCTGGACTAAAGGCAAACCAGCTCAGGACAAAGCCATGCTGTTGTAATAGATGTGGTTTAGCATCGTCTTGTTGGAATGTGCAAGGCCTTCCCTGAAGAAGACGTGGTCTGGATGGGATCATATGCTTCTTATATGATGGTGCTTTTCCACATGTACAACCTGCACATTCCACAGGCACTAATGCACCCCCATACCATCACAGATGCAGCCTTTTGAACAGACTCATAACGAGCAGGGTCGTCTTTAGTCCTGAGGAAGCAGCATCTATGGTTTCCAAAATCAATGTCAGTTTTTTCTAATTGCAGAACAGAGTTAGGGTTTAATAACGACAGTGATTTTTGGATTTCTGACCTTTAGGTGTAATTGTTAGTATGAATAATAAATATTAAAGATGATCAAATCAAGGACAACATCAACAAACAGTGACATCAGGATAGTGAGTAGTTTCAGCAACATGAGCGTCATTTTGAATCAAATACAAGGGTCGATAGGGTTGAAATGAGCTTAAATATTTATTTCTTTTTGACTTCACATATAAGAAAATACTGGGAATATATGCTCACGCCGGAAAGACACAAAAACTGAACTAAATGTGTTGTAAAAGTTATCGTCACTATTTTTATGACCTCTGACCCCATAACAAGAAGCAGCACCAACAATTAGAAACATCTGACAACAGTGAAATCGTTTGTGTTGATTTAGTTTTAATCACTTCCAAACTGAAACCATTTAAAGACTCTACGTAGAGAACCCTTAATTCTATCTTCTATCTTATTTGTACTAAGCAGAACTTGCTTACACTTTGATTTCTGAAGTCTATTATGTGTCTTTCAGTCGGTACTTGTTTAGTTTTGCAGAAAACTAATTAACATGGTGAGAAGTGCTCCTGTCAAATCCTGCACTTTCATATAAATTCACAATCGTCCATACTTCAGTATTGACTTCATTCAGATTTTGTCCAAATACAAAAGCTGTTCAGCTCTATGAAAACACTGGAATTGCTCAGTGTTGCTCTGGTTTAGTCCTTTCTTCTTCACCAAACTGAAGCCGTTCAAAGACTCTACTTGCTGTAGAAATCAGCCAAGGCCTCTGCTGCTGCCTGCAGATGTCTGTCTGTCCAGCAGTCTCAAAGGTGTCAGTCACGTTAGTGAGAATCACCAAGCGAGTCCCATTCCCTGCCTGGAAGCCTTGGGCCATGTCTCTGCAAGGTTGACAGGCAGGTGTTCTGCTCGTGGAGCCAGCTTGAAAAGAAAGCCACTGAATTGGACAAGAGATAATGGTTTCATGAACAAAAGTAAAAAGGATTCTCTGCACTCGGTGCAAAACAAATGCCTCTGTGTCATGTGGATCTGCTGTATTTTTTGTGTTACTATCCCAAACACCCATAGGTGGCTCAAAATGAGCGCATTCATTTGCAGTGGAATTACATCTGAACCTTTGATTCATCCTACAGCAAAATAATAAATAATGTAAAAAGCATTTAAAATTGTTAAAAATGTTACAAAATATTTCAAACATGAAATTGCTCTTGTGGACCAAAGTATAATACAAATAACTTTTTTTAGTAAATACTGAAAGCATAAAAACTAATTGATTTTGACACAGGTCATTTTTGACCCAATTTATGGAGGAGTGGAGGGTCCAGATGCATTTAAGAGCTGAGGAAACAAAGCTTCAATTCAGGAACATCTGAATCAATTCCAGCCTATTAATCATTTTGGCTCTAGTTGACATCAAGGACGTTAAACTTTTACTGTGTACATAATAGACCTTTTCCTCTCCATTTTTCTTCCACAAATGTGTTATTTTAACCATTACATGATGAAGACTGACATGTCAATGGACAAGATGAACAGGACACTCATGTGATTTCATGTTCGTGGGTCCTGTCAGACCATCTGAAATACAATACACTGTGATGTAATTATAGAATTTTTGCTTGGATATCAAAAAATAATCGAACATTCCAGTCTTGGCATCCAGGAAAGGTTGTGGTTCAGGTATGACCTTGAAAGCTGTGACCGTCAAACAGGTCAAATAAAAGTACGCTCCACATCACATATGATTCACAGAACCTGTGATGGTCCCACACCGTGTAAAGGTCATTTATTCTTTAACACCCCAACCCATGACCATTAAAGACAAGCCAAAGCTAATCTGATTTTACCAGTTTTATTTCTTTTAGTAGGTGTGTACTGTTTTTTACTTTCTTAGTTTTTATCCCTATGAGTAATTATTATTTTCATTTGAATTACCAAAATGACTTTGCACTAACAGTTTGAGTTTCTTTGTACTTTGAATCTCTCTCCTGCGTGAGAATCTGCTTCGCTTCATATCCACAGTATGAAACCAGGTGCCTATTTATGAACCAGCGTGTAGGATCCTTGCTAAAAAGTGTTCAGCCGCAGAAAAGCTGCAAAAGGCATGTGCCAGAAAGTAATGACATCGACAAAAGCATGTGCACGCACACCTGTGGGCAGTATGTTCACATATTCAAATGAGAGCCCGTCTGGAGACGTACGCCCGTGGATCGGACTCATTTTCCACCCTCCACAAGCCCACTCTCAACCATAACTGGCCGGTCTTTATGTTGAATCACGGCAGCAGCTGAGAGGAAGAAAAAGGAGTTTTTCTGACTCAGATATGGAGGTTCTAGTGGAGGTTAGAAAGCACGTACTGTTTGGTGGCCGCAGCAGTGAGATCGATGGGTGCAGGGGAAAAAAAAGGAAAGTAAGAGCGTCTGAAGTCGGTGGGGGCAAAGGCAGACTGGAGCTGTCACTGCTGGAAACCCAAATGGCCTTCATATTTGGGGAAACAACTGTGTGGAAGCCAATGCTGCGTCTATAGTGTGCTTCATCTAACTGACAGCACAGCAGAGATTTCACACAAACTGGGGGAGAAAAGTAAAGTCATAGTAGGTGATATAATGTGAAACCATAATATTTGACTGTATTATGAAAAATTGGACCAACGTCCCTGTATCTTATTGGCATGTTCTATTGAGAATCAATAACTAGTTGAATTTGTGAAGTTGTCAGGTTCTGTTCTGTGTTAGAGTCCTGGGTCCAGATGCAGGGGATCCGTTCTCCCAGTACAAGTGGGTGACTTATTATTCCAATCAGTAGTTTTGGAGAAGAAGATTGTTGAATTCTAGACATTGGTGACCTTGAGATTGACCCTTCAAGGTTACTGAAGGTCAAAGGTCATGGACCCAAATCCAGGTCCATATCTGACTCAGTGCTCAGTAGTAATGATATCAATATCTCTAACCATTGACATGTTATAAACCATCATTATAAGTAAAGGCAAATTTGTCAAATTCAAAAATCTAAATTTCTCAAAACTGTGAACAAACTTTGTAGACATTGTCCCAAGGAAGCTAAATACATTTTTTTCAATGAATCCAACCATTAGTTTGGTTGGAGAAGTTGTTTGAAGAAGTTGCTAACAAAGATGAGGGACGCAGCACCTCCAGAACACCTCATTACCCCTGGGCCGGTGAGCTAAACACTACTGCTGCTCAGAACTTCAGTCTGTGGTGCGATTTGTTCTAGGGCTGGGCGATATGGCCTAAAAATAAAAGCTCCGATTTTTTCACGAAAAATTCGATTTACGATTTTCTTTCTATTTTTTTCCTACTTGGTTCGACTGAACCATATATGTCGGTCGTTGCAGAATAAAGCGACACCCCTCCAGCTCTCTGCTGATTTTCTCATCAGTACTGTTGTACAGATGGAGCGAGGCAACTTCAGCTAAATCCTTGCGTCTCGGTAGCACAGACCTGGGTCTGTAGTTTTCAGCAGGTGGATAAACCCGGTCCTTTCCACTGTACAGATCCTCTCCATCCTGCCCCTTTCTTATCATACGTGGTGCCTTGGATAAATGATTCCACCACAGTAAGCTGCTGTTTAGCTGGAGTTTGTTGGTTGTAGCGGTCTGGTTCCCGTTGTAAACAGTGGACCTTCTCCCACTCAGCTGGAAGCCTCTGTTTTAGATGCTGGAATAAGTCCGTTGTGCTGCTGCCTTTTGTTGTAATGGGCTTCAGACAAACTGTACAGTGTGCACTCACTTGTTCCACGTCTGTTGCCACAAACCCAAACCACTGACCATACTACTGCTGTGTTGGGAACAAACTTGTCACTTTCGTTAGCGTTAGCCATGTTATT
>JAPQRQ010000022.1:30429590-30442882 GCA_037367365.1 Apogon talboti
ACAGTTTAACAAAGCAACATAAGAGTATAGCTTAGAATGAAAAAATAAAGAATAAAACTGAATAAAATATGAACAGGTGAAATTTACCATATTAACAGTGTGTATCTATGAACTGTATGTATTACATGAATAACACTATGTATGTATATCTATGAAACAGTATGTATCTCTAACAGTATACAGTATGTATTTCCCATAAATACAGTGTGTATATCTATGTAAAACAGTATTTATACCTATGAACCAGGTTCATATAAAATAGTGCATTTATTTTTGATAAATATTGCATAAATTTTGCATTGTTATGGCAAACAATGTATTAAATCTCTAGTTATAATGTCCAGTTCCCCACTCTTCTGGTTTTTCCCTGTTTTCCTGATAAGCTGCTTACATTTCTAATGAATATACTAATATTACCATGTGTATGCATGCATACACCCACTGTCCACTCCATTAGGTACCCCATGCTAGTGCCAGGTTGGACCCCCTTAACCTTCTCATTCAGTCCTCAGAGGTTTTGCTCAATCTTTCCTCGACAGCATCACACACTCGCTGCAAATTTGTCGCCTTCACATCCATGATGTCAATTTCCTGTTTCGCCACATCCCAAAGGAGCTCTGCAGGATTGATATCTAGTGACTGTGGAGACCATTTAAGCACAGTGCACATTGTCGCGTCCAGGAAAACAGTTTTAGATGATGTGAGCATTGTGACCAGGCGTGTTATCTTGCCGGAGGTAGCCATCAGAAGAAGTCTGTACACTGTGGTCATAAAAGGATGGAGGTGATCAGCAGGACTCAGGCTGGGCTGGTGAAGCAATGTTCACCTGGTGCGAAAGGGAAAAAAGGAAAAAAACCCTAAACTGTTGATACGTAGCAGGATGGAGCCATGTTTTCATGTTGTTTACTCCAAATTATGACCCAACCATCTTAATGTTGTGACAGATTTCCCAGCACGAATTTCACTGTGGTTTTGGTGAGAACGTGTACTTCATGTCACCACTGTAGCATGAAAATAAACCATGTACTTTAACCAAAAATAATCACAAAAAAACTGTATATCGTATGATGTAACTTAAACATTACAAATTACTCATTACTGAAATATTGCACAGATGCAAAATCAAAAGATAAGCCAGTCAAACAGTGGAAAATCATGTGGTAATAGTCATCAAATATTTCACCTGTTGGCTTCACAAAACCTTTTGATACTGGAGAACGGAGGCAATTATCACAAATAAGATAATGGTGGTAATTTCATATATATGCAATTGAATCAGAATTAAACAGATTGTTTCACAGTTGTTATGTTCTATATGAACGTGGACGTGAAGCAAGAGACGGCACTAATGGGCATAAAGAGTGAAGGCATGAATGCATGGGTCATTAGCTAGCAGCTAGTAGCTAACTAATGTGGGTGGGAGAAGCAGCTGCATTTTTATGTGGTTTTTACATTTTTTTATTTTTTATTTTTGGGGGGGGCTAATTATGTACTAAATCATCACCATTTAATTGGGTATCATTGTGTCCATTTAAAAACAAAACAAGTGGTGGTAGGCACAACAAACCCCGCCCCCAGCACGTACTGTAGCTCATTTTGTCATCGGTCCAGCTGGTGTCATCATGTCTGTGTGTCTGCTGATGTCAGCAGATATAGGAGCCAAGTTTGAAGTACATTGAAACAAAGTTGATGTTTTTATAGACGTTTCAAATTTCGCCCATTATAAGTAAATGGAGAAAAAAAAGATTTAAAAACTTCATACAAATTTTTAACTTTGACCTACTTTTCTCAAAATGTAATCAGATCTGTTCTGGACCACTGGCAATCTATAAACCCAATTTGGAATGAATTCAACCAATAGTTTTGCTGCTACAGTGTTAACAAACAAACTGAACCACAAACAATACCATATTATTATTATTACAGAACCATGCACATACAAACCTTAATCATGTAGTTTAACTCATAAAAAGGAAATAATTTGTTATGCAAATACTGCCTCCCCACTTATTGATTAGCTTCTTAACCTTTGTGCAACGTTCAGTGTTGCTATATTTGTACATAGTCAAAATGCTTTAAGAGTTTAATCAAGTTTAAAACAGCTGTATTTCCCCTTCTGCCCAGAAACATGGACTTTTCCTTTGGCTGTGTATCATCAGCCTCATCTGCAATTAGCTTTAATGCAACACAATGAGACCAAGAGTTACAAACTGTAGTAAACACTTCAACTCAGACATAATCTGAATGTGCTGTATGGACATAAATGTAGGATAGGGTTTTGGGGTGCTATAAATATACTATATGGATTATTACATACAGATTAATAGACATTACAGTATTAATTATACAGGTGGATAGTGACATAATACACAGATTAACCTGCACATCTTAAGCATAAAGTGGTAGATTTGTAAAAGGAAGATGAGGTTTTGGTTTCACTTCTGTTTTTTCATCCATTTCAGTATATTTACCATCTAAGGTTCTATAGACTCTTGTGAGATAAATCCATTTCCTGTACTTTCTTTCTTTGGAAACGATGAGCAAGGCCACCGCTGAAATAGATAAAATAATAATGAAAAAGAGGAAGCTGATGGAGGAGGACTGGTCTGTTAGTTCTGTTAAGCAAATGGAAAACAACAAGTGTAACAGCTGACAAACAAGCACCAACTGCATTTGTGCTGAACGTCCAAATCCATGCGCTGTGGGTTATTGAGGACTATCAGGGTTTCACAGAAAGCGGCCCAGTACCTCCAGCACTCCCACTGTTTATGGACGCTGAAATAATACAAAACACAAATTCACACTTTCTCCAGTCCACACATTCACTGCCAGGACTGGTCAGCGGAATCAGTATGTGGAAAGACGGAGCGAGCCTTCAGGCTGCTGCACCTCCAAACATGAACCACACAAACCCAACAGAGGCAGTGCAGACCGTGACCAAACAGTCGTCAGTGTTGTCTCGTCACTCTGCGTATTCACTTTCTGCTGTACATGACACGCCGCTCACCAAGAGCAGATAACGCAACACAGCACAATGATACCAACACTCAACCAGCTCCGGTCCAGACTGGTAATCAGAGCGACAAACCTCTGCAGCTTTAAGGCCAGACATGGGCCAGCTGACGATGTTAAATCTGGCTCTAGCTCTGTCTGTGTCTGTCTGTCTGTGTGTGTGTCTGTGTGTCTGTCTGTCTGTGTGTCTGTCTGTCTGCCTGCCTGTCTGTGTGTCTGTCTGTCTGTGTGTGTGTCTGTGTGTCTGTCTGTCTGCCTGCCTGTCTGTGTGTCTGTCTGTCTGTGTGCGTGTCTGTGTGTCTGTCTGTCTGTGTGTCTGTCTGTCTGCCTGCCTGTCTGTGTGTCTGTCTGTCTGTGTCTGTCTGTCTGTGTGTGTGTCTGTGTCTGTCTGTGTCTGTCTGTCTGTCTGTGTGTCTGTGTCTGTCTGTCTGTCTGTCTGTGTGTCTGTCTGTCTGTCTGTGTGTCTGTCTGTCTGTGTCTGTCTGTGTCTCTGTCTGCCTGCCTGTCTGTCTGCCTGTCTGTGTCTGTCTGTGTCTCTGTCTGCCTGCCTGTCTGTCTGCCTGTCCGTCTGTCTGTGTGTCTGTGTCTGTCTGTCTGTGTGTCTGTCTGTCTGCCTGTCTGTGTGTCTGTCTGTCTGTCTGCCTGTCTGTGTGTCTGTCTGTCTGCCTGTCTGTGTGTCTGTCTGCCTGTCTGTGTGTCTGTCTGTCTGCCTGCCTGTCTGTCTGTCTGTCTGTCTGCCTGTCTGTGTGTCTGTCTGTCTGTCTGCCTGCCTGTGTCTGTCTGTCTGTCTGCCTGCCTGTCTGTGTGTCTGTCTGTCTGTCTGCCTGCCTGCCTGTCTGTCTGTCTGCCTGCCTGTCTGTGTGTGTGTGTCTGTCTGTGTCCGTCTGTCCGTCTGTCCATCCGTCCATTACTGGAGTAAATAATCATCTTTTCTCAGACAGGTTACCTCTTCCTGACTGGTGAAGGTGTTGGATATTTTCTGCATCAGACATTTCCATTACCGCTTTGGGCTGAATTTGTATGCAGTGATTTGTGCCTTGTCTGTATACATTTGCGGTATCAGTTTATTTATATAAAGCAGGGGATCCCAAACTTTTTCAGCTGAAAACTCAAAAGATGAATTTGGTTTCTTCCCAGGACCAAACATCCAGAAAAAAATCCATCATGAACTGCCATAACATCCACCAGTAAACACAAAACAAACTGTTGTTGGAATTTGTGTGTTAATAGAGTGTTTTTATATGTATATTAGATAGATAGATATCAATAACATTAATGTTACTTTAAAGTTGACAAGTACACAACTGTTCCAATAACAGAAACTTGCGTTCTTAGGAAGTCCATTGAGAAGCGCCTGTTAAGTCTCTCACCATCTAATAATAGCTAATGCTAATGCTAATGCTAGGTGCTGCGTGTGTATCAGGATGAAAATGCAGAGACTACATTTCCCTGCAGACTTAATAAAGCAAGTTAACCTTTAACCTTTTAGCATTTAATAAACTGGCATTGACTTGAAATAAAAAACCCACATCATTGTGCTAACGTCCCAAGTTTTATTCATCCGTCTGTGTTTTGGGATGAATTTAGGAATTTCGAGCTGAATAACCGGTTAAAACGCTCTTAAACCGATCATATTAGAATAAGACCCTGCTGTTAACCGTCTGCGGAGGACGAATGTGTGTGACACGAAAGATTCAGTAGTTTTATGAAAAAAACATCCATCCCTGTTGTTTGACAGTAACATTACACCAAATCCTTCCAAATAAAAGTCCTCTGCTTCGTCCATGTTTTATTGATTGCGGACAGATGCACCCCAAACCCACTGAAATCTGAAGTCTTCATGTTTACTTGACCTGATTGGACGCAGTAGACAATGCATACGTGTGATCATTAGAGACGTTGATGATGAGTTTGTTCATTCTGTTGACTATTTAGTTCATTTCTGTTATGTTTTTTTGGGCTGTTTTGTGTATTTTTATTTATTTGGTGTTATTTTATTCATTTTTGTTCAATTTCTTGATAATTTTGTTCAATTTGTTGATTATCTTGTTCATTGTGTTGACTATTTTGTTTACTTTTGTTACATATTTTCACTATTTTGTGTCTTTTTATTTATTTGGTATGTTATTTTATTCATTTTTGTTCAATTCCTTGATTATTTCGTTCATTTTTGTTGATTATTTTTGTTCAGTTTTGCTTCCTGTTGATTTTTTTCTTTCAATTAGTCCATGTTTTTGCATGTTTTCATTCAGTTTGTTTGCTATAGGAGCTGTAAAATTTAGTTTCTCCTGCTGTACGTACATACATCCCATATATCCAGATGGGATATATAAAGAGAAGATAAACAGAAAAAAAGTTACATTTCGATTGTAATTTAATGTTATATCCATATTTACAATGTATTTGCACATGGAGCTGATAGTTGACTAATGGAGACATCAATTGTAGTTTGTGTTTTAGTTCCCTTTAAAGGTGCCATTTCTTTTATTAAGGTGTAAGAATTAACAGTATTATTTCTATTATTCTGGATTTCACTGTTAAAATGTAAAGTTAAGTATGATACTCTATTTACCAGTGTTGTTTTCCTTCCCTTCCTTTCTTACTCTGTGTACTTTTGCACCTTTGACACATTCACAGTGAGGTTTCTTTTTGCAGCACAGACCCAAAGATCACCAATAAAACAATGTTTTCACCAGTGGATGTTGTTATACCTTCAGCTTTAGAGAACTGGCAGTAAGAACAATCAGATGGAGTACTGTACGCTGCCAAGCCCCCAGCCTACAAACCGGCCAGTCTCTTCAGTCAAAGCTCACTGGGAAACACTGTACACCTGCAGGTGAGTTTTTGGCTCTGATCACTTTCCACTTTTCTTTCTCCTCCAACTTTTTGTCCTTTTGTTAGAACAAGTATGTAAAGAGTATGTAAAGAAAGTTCAAAGCTGCACGGGCGTCTAATACGTCGACATCTGCTGCCCAGGGAGGTGAGCGGAGCCGGTCAGCTGATGAGTTTAATGTTAGGTTCAGGTGGAACTGGCTTGATGCTTCCCAGACTCGTGACCTCAACCCATTTTCATACGATTTGCATATATTTATTCCAACATATGGCTGGGTTTGACACAGCAGCTGATACCCACCCACTGGACTCTAAAGAATGAACGGTGTGATTTGCATTAAAAGTCCACATCACCGTCCTACATCACATACCTTTACCTGCATCTTTGTAGATCAGTGGTTCTCAACTGGCGGGTCGTGATCCAAAAGTGGGTCTCAAACTCATTTTCAGTGGGCTGTGGGCCTTTATGTGGACAAAATATAATGTTACTGAACCAATCCTGTGCGTTAGTGTTGATGGAGCCGAGCGGTGTCCAGTCACACCCCCAACAGAAGGGGGCGGTAATGCGCTGTAATGATAATTAACATCAGACATTTCACAGGATAAAAGAAGACCCACAAGTTTCTATTGGTTTCATGGAGAAACTCGGGTATGACAACGACGACATCAGACCTGGTTTTACCTCCATTGGATTAAAACCTCAGTGTGTTTAATTCTTCAAAAAGTGACTGAATGAACTTTTAATTTTTAACTGAGTTTTGGTTAAAACGAACCTAATGTAGTGTTTATGGAATATTTCCATATTTACCATCGCCACCTGCTGGTCAGTTTGGTTTAGACCAGTTGAGAACCACTGGTCTAGATCACTGTCTAGTAAACCCTAACCCTAACCCGGACAGTGTGTAAAGGTGTGTTAAGGCCCAGGAGAGTGGAAGAGGCGCAACACTGTCACAGTCCTGGTTTTGTCAAATGTATTGATTCCGTTGAAAAAGTAAACATATATTTAAAAGAGCGGAGACAGATTTGTAACACTAAGTACACTGTAAACAATAATACCATGTTTTAGAACATTTCAATCCTGTTTTCAGCTTTACAAGCTCCTACTTTTAAAGGCAGTTGAGGTCAACAGCCACTCAACACCGAACACAGTAGAAACACAATTTGTTTTTATATAAACTAATATAGTTGTGGGTTTTACTTAAAAACTGATTAAGATAATCAAACAGTATATAGTGTGGATTATAAGGAAGATTGTATATAATTATAGATTACACTTAATTATTGTTATATGGGTTTATATGTTTAACAGTGGATTATGTTGTAGAAATATATATGGTAATAATTTCTGTATTGATTGATGTAGAATTATATACATGTTGTATCAATATATATTGATATAGTTTGTGTGGCATTGTGATAAAAATGTGTTGTTTAGTTTCCACTCTTCGAATGGATTGATTACAGTAAGATTGTATTAACTATTTCTTTTGCATAATAGTATACATTTATTTTGTGGTTGTGTTGTTTATTTGCTTTGCGTATTTGCTGCTGTTGGTGGTTTTATTCTGCTTTTTATATGTTAGAAATAATCATAGTCATTCATCCATTCAAAATACTGCTAATTGAATTGAAAAAAATAACATGACTGTTCAAGTTCACCTTGGTTGTCCCCGTAGGGTAATTCATTCTCCTCATTTAACCCATCCCAGAGCCACTGAGGGCATCTCATTAAGAGCAGTAGACTAGGTCTGTGTGCGGATCATGGACCAGGGCCAGATCTAAGCCAGTACCTCAGTCAAGGGCAGTGATGTTGATGTTGGGTTTCTGTAAATTGGCTTGAGAGCCTGGTTTCGTCCAGCTCTATATGGAAAGTGCCATGAGATGACTTTTGTTATGATTTGGCACTATATAAATAAAATCTGACTTGACATTCATTTGATTTTGATTTGATTTGATAGGAGAGTCAACCTAGCATACATGTTTTGATAGTGGGTGAAACTGGAGCATGAACAGGAAACCTATGGTGGAACATTTACATTCTGACCGTGTTTGGATGATTCCAAACAGATCTTTCCAGAAAATGCAGGGGATTTGTGGAGTTATTGTGGCTGTTTTCTGTTGAAAATCAGAGCTTAGTTAGTAGAGCTACAATGTAAACTATCAGCTGACAAAGCACATGAACATTAGAAGACACTGTTATTTTGAACAACTGCCAAAATAAAAATTGATGATGCCATAATACAGATGTGTGTAAACAATGAGCTTTATAATTTATTCAGTGAGTGGTACAGTCTGCATTGAGTCTAGCATTGATTCGTTGGTGGTTTTGGTAGATTTAAGTGGGTTCTGGTCCCAGACTGCCCCCTGCTGGTCTGAGTTTGGAACATCAGTACAACTTAAAACCCCTTAAAGTAGGGGAAAAAAACCAAACTTGATTAAGGTTGAGAAAAGATAGTGGTAAAAGCTACAATGAGACACTTCTGTGATGAACATTTTAAAGCACTCGCTGTAGAACAGTACACACTCGGCTGTTTTAATCCCCGTCCATAAAACAAAACAGTATCATTTTCCTGGTGAGATTTGGCTGTTTTTATCTTAATTTCTGGAGGCAAAAATTTAAGCCAGTAAACACACAAAGAGAAACATGCTGGTGACAACAATCGACAGTAATAGATGAATACATGACAACAAAGGGATTAGTGGGCCAGAGAGACCGGTGAATAAAAAACCATGAAGTGCCAACTGAGGGATATCCAAGAGAGATTTACTGTTGGGCTGAAGTGGAGCCCAGAGCGGGTAAACTTAATTAGATTCCCTGTTGATTGTAATTATTGTGGAAAAAAAGGGGATTAAATATTCAAGATGTAAGATTTGTGCCTTCCCGTGTACTTATGTGGAGTTTGGTTTGTGCTCGCGGCTGATCTTTTGGTAATGTTAGCATTAGCTAACGGTTGCTAGTATCGCCTGCTGCAGCTGCTGTAGATGAGCAGAACACTTGAATTGAAAAACTCAGAAGCTCCAGCAAAGTATCTGCAGGTTTGATGAAGCCAAATTTAGGATTTTTTAGGATATTTTTCACGCCATCTTTGGTCAAATTTCATTCCTTCCATTCACACAAATACCAGTCCATCAGGCCTCATAGTTATTGTGTTGAACCAGTCTGAACCATGTTTACATCCACTAACGTTTAATTTCCCTTTGTCCATGACTAATGTTTCTGCTACTCATGTTGTCTGAACCGCTCCACCCATGAATGACGTACATGTTGGAGGCTCCACTCATTCCCATCTCTGTTAGGATCAAATGATCAGCGCTAATTACACACTGGACTAGTTCTGCTCAAAGTCTTACAAAGCAAATATAGCAATATCACTTAATGTCTGTGGAATTTTTAAGATATTTGATAATCAGATTTGAGGATCGAACTGTTGACTTTAAGGGTAATTAAGACATTAATTTAAGACAATTGGGGTAAGGATTTTCTTTTGTTATAGATGGAGGCAAATGAGACTGTTGTTAGCTTACAAATGGAGTTAGCTAACATCACCAACACAAACGTCATGTCATCAGCCAGGAGTTATTCTTGGCGGAGTGCAAAGCTTACAGCTACACAAACAAGCGCCAACATGTGTTTTCCACTCAATCTTGCTCACTGACGCTGCTTGTTTACTTGTACTCATCACCCAGAATCAATGGTGGTACGTCACTTCTGCCCCCCCCAGTTTCTGCCCCTGCCTGTAATTCACGTAATAAAAAGGTCCAGTGTGGTGCATTTATGGAGGTTTTTTTTTTTTGTTTTACTGAATTTGCATCTCTTTCTTATAAGTAATACACAAAGCACAGTTAATACTGACCAGTACAGGTACACCTCAAAACATGCATAGAATGATGTTGTTGTGGGTCACATGCTTGGGTCACATGTCCCGTCGTAGCTGTACTATATTTACACCGCTGCACCTGGGTGATGGTGCCACCGCAGGCCCGTCAGTTGGAGCCCGGTGCATCTGCTCTGTGGTTCTCCCTCTTCCTCTCGCTGTTACATCCCATCTGCTCTCTATTGGCTACAAACACATAACATACCCTCAACAGGGAAGTTTCCCTTTTCATTTTTGCGTCATAATTGGTAGCTGCTGATGATTTTCTATATCGCAGATAAACAAAATAAAATGTATTTGACGCCACACAATCCCATATAAATCATCCATTCCATGATCCTTATCAGATATTATATCACACGTAGAAAAAAATCAACTCGGTCACCAGGATATAAAGTGTTCTTGTACCGTTTTGTAAATAACAGATACATATAATGTCAAGGTCCAATACTATGTTTCATATCTACATTCCTCTGTAGTGTTTCTCATGCATGGTGCATTCTATCATTCAGAATAGTGCTGTAATGGATTTAATGGTTAAAACGTGGTCAGTGTTGGAAAAATGTTACCAGGGCTTGTTTTTCTAAAACAGGTCTGCAGCGTTTGGAGAAAACAGAAGGCTGACAGTGTGGTCAGTACATTTTAATACAATAATAGGGTCCGTATGGTGTCGGAAATGTGGGACTTTGACCAACATGCATTTGTACCAGCCTACAGTCGACTTAACACATTGAACACCAAGTTTATGGACATTTTGAAATGTGAAGGTACCTTATAGTGAAACTGACCCAGTATTGTGTTCCTGACCCGAACAGAACACTTTTACTTATAAACCTATATGAGTTAGGATGGAAATTCCAGTATTTGGTGGCAAACTCTTGGATTGTGTTGATTATTTTTATTTTGTTTAAGGGATTTCTGGTGACTGTCTTGGTCAAAACACAATAAAATGAAGACTGGTGTTTAGTGTTTACATTGATATTTTAGTCGTGTGTGTAGATTTGTTTTGTAACAATGGAAGAAAATATTGTTTAGATGAAATATCCCTGTTACTGTGGTCAGGACGTGTAAGTACCTGTGTGTTTTGACAGATGTCGACCTGAAGATCCAAACAGAGCTGCCCTTAAACAGCCGAACACATAAGAATATGTCTGTGTTTTGGTCTGCGGGCGGACCAAGCACACCAACTAACACCAGCATAAAACATAATGAACATGATGAAATCCCCAGTCGCCCTCGGTGCTGCATGATAGATGGTCCGTCATTAATATGGCATGGCTGTAGCCCTGCACCGGTGGAAGTGTAGCAGCCACAAGACTGTTTTTGGTCTCAAAGGAAAAACAAGACTTCATCCCTTCGTCTTCTTCCTCTTAGTCTTTTCACCGGGTATCGAACCCGTTTACATCCACACTAATACTCTGATAATTACCCGATCTCTGGAGTTATTAGATTATTCAATTGTTCATGTAAACAGTATAATCTGATTATGAGAAATCAGATTAACACACCTGGATTTTCCCCCAGTACTCTGATGTCTTCCTGAATTGTCCCTGTTAATCTGACTTATTTTGCTCCTTTACATCTGCACATGTGTAAAAACAATGAAAATCATATAAAACGGAAACTAATTACACATTTGACAAAGATTTCCAAAGCAAATATGGCAATATCAGTTATTGCGTCTGGAATTTTTAAGACCTTTGAGAATCAGATTTAAGGATTAAGTATCAGTTTTAAGGACAATTAAGCCATTAGTTTATACAATCGGGGTAAGGGTTTTCTTTTGTTATAGATGTAGGCAACTGAGCCTGTGGTTAGCTTACAGATGGAGCTGGCTAACAGCACCGGCACAGACGTCACAGAAGCGCTCTACCTTCTAAAACAGGGGTGGGCAGTCCTGGTCCTCCAGGGCCGCTGTCCTGCATGTTTTAGATGTGTCCCTCTTCCATCACACCTGGTTCAATTAATGATCAGCTCATCTCCAGCTCTGCAGAAGCCTGTTAACGACGTAATGGCGTCCAGGTGTGATGGAAGAGGGAAATATGTAAAACATGCAGGACACCGGCCCTGGAGGACCAGGACTGCCCACCCCTGGTCTAAAACATACGTAGAATGATTGTGGGAAAAAACCTCATTGGATACAAATGTTAACCAAAATATTCTAGAGATTCCATGTCAGATTATTGTGTGAATTGTAAACAAATGTTCTTCTAGGTCACATGCTTCAGTTACAGGAAGTTTGAGTCTACCATCACTAAAAATCTGATAACGGACTGAAACGTCTAAACCAGGGTTTTCAACTGTCGCATTTCTTGAGCGCCTGTAAACGCATCAGATCTGATGATTCCAATTATCTAATTACTCCCAGTTATTGGATTTCTTCTGGCCATGTAAACGGGCTCATTGAATATTCAAGAGCATTGTCAAGTAGAAGAAAAGGAGTGATGAGAATATAATGTTCTATTATTTGTTATTTTAAAATATCAGTACCATTAGTCTCCTACAGCATCGAGTCATCAAGCGACCGGCCAATGAGGCTCCACACATTCTTTGTCTTCTTCACAAGTGAGACGCAAGACAGTATTGATTTCATTAAAATGCTAATTACCAGAGTGTGGAAGAAGAAAGTGTTCATTTTCTTTTGCATTGTGCGGAATCAGACTGAGCTCTGAAGAAGCTCCAGACCTGTTGAACCTGCGCTGGTGCCATGCGCCGACAGACGTCTGGAAACACAAAACAGTGGTTCATGTCAGTGGTTTCCGCGGTGACGGTTTATGTCAGGGCTGTCGCACTCATGTTAGTTTAGGTTCCACATTCAGCCCAGTGTGATCTGAAGTGGGTCGGACCAGTACAAGAATAACAGTGAAGAAAACATCTACAAACCATCCTTAAAAAAATGAGAATTACATGAACCGCCGGAAATTTTTAAAGAAAAATAAGTGCAATTTTAACAATATTCTGCCTCAGTTTTATCATTTTCACATGTATATTATAACCATCCGACCACAGTGCGTCTACAAATACACAAAACAGTTAAGAGGCAGAACATTCGTACAGTTTTGGAGTTTGAAACCCACTGATTAATATCTGAAGTGTAATTCTTGTATTTGACAAATTCATCCCATGGACCGGATTGGAATCTGTGGTGGGCTGGTTTTGGTCCCCGAACCGTATGTTTGACACCCCTGGACTAAGAAAAACAAACGATGGGTGAATTTAAAGATTTTGTACTTTTGAAGTTTCATATTGTTCATGGGTGTCTTTGTTCTTCACATTTTCAGTGAAAGGAGAGTTTGGAAATTAAAGATGTTCATGGAATTTTACTTTTTTACACAAAGACAAAAACATTAGAGCTGTCATTATTTATAGGTTATTCTGATGGTACCACCTAAGACCATACTGGGCTGTCTGTGGAACCTGAACTCAAAGGACTGTTAATATTTTCAGTGTCATTTTTGGATTTGTCAGATTCATCCCATGGACTGGATTGGACCGGATTGGACCCTTTGACGGGCCGGTTTTGGCCCACGAACCGTGTGTTTGACACCCCTGGTGCATGTGATAACCTCATGT
>JAPQRQ010000022.1:30483074-30500691 GCA_037367365.1 Apogon talboti
ATTAGTCAGTATTGTTTTGGATCCCAGACCCCTGGGACAAAACAAACACCTGGACTCAACCTGTCCACATACTTTTGGACACATGGTGGATGACTTACACAATTATGCTACGAGGCAAATGAACTGATATTCTGGAGCCAATATCGTCCAACTTCCTCCTTCTATCGCTCAGTTTCCAAACATACAATCAAAAAGTAGTTAAACGTCGTTGTGTGTCAGTGTTTCCTGTGGTGTTGTCAGTGTCTGTGGTTGTGATTAATCTCTGTCACTTCCTGAACTGAGCTCACATGACAGTATCTCATGACCTTTCTTTAAAGGAAATGATCCATAGACAATGCAATATGAAGGTGTCAGACAGTAATAAGTCAAAAACACAACAACTCAGGCGGAAAGTAATTGGAATTGCAGTCGGAGTGAGCGAAACCCTGCAAAAGGCCACACAATCTCATGTTTGGTTATTTGAATATTACAAGATGTTTAGACTTTATTTTTTTTTTCCCTATTTGCATCTGGGTCAGAATTTGCATCCAAATGCACACAGCCATGTGCGATCATGGGATGGTTTTGCCCTGTTTTTACTCTTTTTTAATCAAGAAGGTGCTGTGAATCATAAATGAATGTTCTTTCTGTCAAATGATTTTGGGAAAAAAAATGTCAATACAATTACTAAGTAATGTTTTTAAGATTTTCATCTAAGTTACAGACAAAAATAAAACCCCCTTGATGAAAAGAACCTCCACATTTGCAGTGGAAGAAAATCAATATTCACCAGAGCAGACTTTCTGGGTTGGAAATGTGCCTACAGTGGTGCTTGAAAGTTTGTGAACCCTTGTGAATGTTCTCTTTTTCTGCATAAATATGACCTAAAACATCATCTGATTTTCAGAAAGGGAATCCAATCAAACAAACGTGTGTGTTTATTGTGTAAATGTGAATGTTGGTGGAGCAGCAGTATGTGAGCCTGCAGCAGCAGCTGATCAGCTCTGCACTTCAGCTGGACGGACCGGAGTCTGCCGGGCTTTACAGAGCGCCTTCTGCGCGTGAACTTTCTTCTGCTCGTTCTTCTACACTGTCCCTGCAGAGTTGAGGTCAGGGATCCCACTCGGCCGTCCCGAAATGTTGGATTTTTTCCACTGCTGGGTGGGTTTGGTCTCCGTCGGTCCTCTGGTGGACTCCTTCAGATCAGAGGTGTTAAACTCATCTGAGTTCAGGTTCCACATTCAGCCCACTAGGATCTCACGTGGGTCCGACCCAGTAACAGCATAATAACCAAAAAACAACAGCTACAAATGTTTCTCTTTATTTTAGTGCAAAAAGTAAAAGTGAAATTTTAACAATATTTTGTCTCAGTTTATGATTTACACATGTGCATTACAACTGACAGATCACAGTGGATCTGCAAATAAACAAAACATCTAGTAACAGGCAGAATAAATATATACTGAAATGAAAAAACTAACACGAAAGACAATTAACAATCAACGATGTTAAAATCATTGTAGTTGAAGTTCCACATTCAGACCAGTAAAATACAATCAGAACCTAAAGATAATGACAAGTTTTTCTCTTTGTTTTGGGGGTAAATGAAATAAAATGATATGAAAATATTAACATTTACAAACTGTCCTTTCACCAAAAAAATGTGAATAATATGAACAACAATGAAATGTTTTAAGAGAAGTGTCATTTGATCAATATTCAGCCTGTTACTAAATGGTGTATTTATAGATGCGCTGTGATCTGTACGTTATAATGGAAATGAGAACCTGAGGCAGAATGTTAGAGTTGCACTGACTTCTCTTAAGACAGGTTGTTTAGGTTATTCACACTTTTTGGGAATTGTAAACATTTTCATCATGTAATTGTACTTTTTCACACTAAAACCAAATAATAAGAGTCATTTGGAGTTGTCATTATTTAAAGGTTACTTGTCTGAACCACTTGAAAATGAGTCTGACTCTTTTGATCGTTAATATCTTCGGTGTAATTTGTGCATTTCATCGCGCGGGCCGGATTGGACCGTTTGGCGGGCCGGTTTTGGCCCACGGGCCTTATGTTTGACACCCATAGTTTTATCGTTGACTACTTTAACATACACACAATGTTCCAGTTTTTGTTCTTGCTCTGAAAAAGACAACAGGCGATTTACATGATTAATGAAAATGATGCTTCCACACGCGGCCGTGAATACCCCCATTAAAAATAGGCTTTTTTCCGTTTTCCACTGGTGGCAGATGTCCAGCTGTACCAACTCAAGCCCCGCTGTCATTCCTTCAGACACACTGTGTAAAAGATCAGCTTTTATCCTCCTCATAATGTTTGACAGAAGGTGTGATGATCCTTCTGACCGGAAATGTGGACTTTTGTCTGTGTCTCTGTCTGTGAACAGGGTCCAAGTGTTGAAACAAGCACCAATATGATGCAGATCCCAAATGCACAGTATATGTGTCCAAAGAATCCTCCTAAAACTGGAATATTATCAGCGTATCCCACATGTCCAAGTTGGAAAACACTCAATTTGGAAAAAAGCCCAACTCTGAATATCTAAGTCGAATATACTGTTTACTTGGCATGTGTTAAATTGAGATGATGTCATATTTGTAATCGTGGTGGTAGGGCTGGGAAATATGTGGACCTTATTCCAGCCAGTTGAGCTGTTCATTCATTCATTCATTTTCCGAACCACTTCGTCATCAGGACACCGGTGGGTGGAGGCGGAGTTCACCTTAGGCGTACAGATACACACACAGCACCGTGAACTGTGTATGGCAGATTCACATTGACCAGTCCACCTGTGTTTGGATGGTGAATACCAGCAGAGAACACACACAGACACACTCCTCATACAAAGGTCCACGCCGCGTGGAGTACTGGTTTTAGTACAGAAAAAGTATATCTGGGTCATGTAGTCTTCAGTTTTATAGACAGAAAACAGTTGATATAAGTCAGAAATGATCCATAACATTAAAAAAAAAAGTCGTTTAGATTTTTTTGGCTCCAAATAGTGTTTATAGTGTTAATATGAGTTTGCAGGTAAATCTACTCAATGATGTCGAGCCCTCCAGGGACCTGTATCACAAACCACCTTTTTCTATTTTATTTAACCTTTATTTAACCTGGAAAAAAGCTCACTGAGATTAAAAATGTCTTTTTCAAGAGTGTCCTGGCCAAGACAGCAGCAGAAGTTACACAAAACAGAAATCACAGCCTTATATCTGCACTAAAAATATGCATAAAACACAATAAAAGTCAGTTCTAAAAGCATAAATAAAGCACTAAACTAAGAACGTACATATAAAACACCATCAATAATGTAGAAGGTACTGAAAGTATGTTCCTTAAAAGCATCTCAAAGCAGAATCCGATTCAGTCAGTTCCAAAAACATCTACATCCGGGTTCATCCTTTTCCCATTCAGCTTCAACAAACCCAGGACACACTGGTGTCTCACAGATGATCTGCCTCAGACAGTAAATGGACTAAATGTTAGGTATTTGAATCAGATGTATTGGTTTGTGTCCATTTGTCCAACACATGTCCCACAGATAGAACCTGTCCAGTCCATGTCTGTCCATGTGCAGACAGTGTTTGAAGTCCATCTGTAGCTCTGACACTCAGATTCCTCTGGACTTAAACCCATTCTCTGGTTCATTCTCCAGTTCCACATTTTGACCCCAGACTGGACCTGGAAACTACAACCAACCAGCGTTTAGGACTGGATTTGTCTTTGTCAGTGACTCACACGTGGTAAAATTTGACTGCTCTTATTGTGAAGTGTGTGACTCGTAGACCAGTGTGCATGAATGTGTCTGATTAAACCCAAACAACCACCCGAAGCGCTGTCACAGTCTGTGGTTGTTCTAAACCTCCCAGACACCAGACGACCAATCACAAACAGGGACGCGTCTACAGCTGCGTATTTCACACAAACAGAACAAACTGTAATTTTAAACAGATATGAGGGATCCTGAAATACGATACAGACGGAAAGCACAAACACAGCTCTGGTCTCCAGCGCCGGGAAGGAAAGCTGACAACAAACGGTGGAAGTTAATACTCTTATCAATATCAGCTCTTCAGGCAGGAGTGGATGGGACTGTAATTACAACTGTGTTTTCCATTTAATGAATGTCTGCGCTCCACCCTGGTGTTCATGGTGTTTATCAGTGAAATGATAGTAAAGACAGACGCCTGGACACCTGCCGTACACACGGACCCACACTCACTCAGGTTACCGAACATCGGGTTCTGGATTTCAATTTGGGTCGGTTCAATATCCGATGAGTGAATTCTGTCAATATCAGCACCTGATACTGATATCGGATCAGAATGGTCCCCACCCTGGGTATCAGTCCGTTTTGTCCGTTCTAATACTAATTAAAGCTGCAGTAACTGATTTTAGTTTGCATCATTAGATAAAAACTGAATAATTACCTTTCATTATTCTGTGGTTGAAACTGTTGAAGGTGTTTAATAAACATGTTAAGTACATATATATTCATTTCTTTCTTGAGTCTGTTTGCTCATGCAAAATGAAACGCAATTATTATAGATTAAAAATGAATGATATTTAATTGGGATTAATTGAAATTAATCTGCAGCAACCCTGTGATTAATCTGATTAAAAATTTTAATCGTTTGACAATACATATTAAAATAGGATTACACTCTATGTCCTCTCTATACCCTGCTTGTATGAAAATATACCCCATGATAAAGTACACTGTGTTTTCAAACAGGTAGGGAGGGGTTAAATATATGATTGACAGCTGTTCAGAATCAGATGTATTTCAGGCGCTCCACTCTGTGGATCAACAGAAGCCTGGAAAGAGCAGTGGCATCAGGTTCATCTATATTTATATTTAGTTTTGTAATTTGGTCCAAGAGGAGAGAGCTGCAGAGCAGTTTTAGGTTAGAACAGGAGTGTCAAACATACGGCCTGTGGACCTAAACCGGCCCTCCAAAGGGTTCAGTCTGGCCCATGGGTGAATTTGTTTTGTGTCTTTGTAGATCCACTGTGATGTGTTATGTATAATTCACATGTGTAAATGATAAACAGAGGTAAATATTGTTAAAATTACACTTCTACTTTTTTGCTCTAAAAGAAAAACATAAATTTGTAGTTATTATTTGTTGTTTATTTTACCGGTCCGACCCAATTGAGACCATATTGGTCTGAATGTGGCGTCCCTGGGGTAGACTTTATTACTGCGGCTTTAAGTCCGCAAATTCTGCATTGTTCTCATCTCATACCAGAAAAAACTTCTACCGATATCCGTCAGCCTAATAGACATTACATTTAGCAGACGACAGCAATGTTCTTTAACAGAGTAGTGCTTGCACCTTCCAGTTTGTTCTGTGCTGACGGTGGACTCAGCGGCACTCAGAGGTTTTTAGTTTCCCCAGTGTCACCTGAGGTTCGGACCGACTCACCTGGGTCTGGGTGTGAGGTTTACTGCTCCACCAATCATCAGCCTTCTCCATTTTTACAACAGTTACCCCCCAGTCCACTGGTGGAGCCCAAACTCCTAGAAAAAAGTCTGGTGTTACCCTTTCCAACCTGGCAAAGAAGGACAATTCGTCTTTTTCTGCTTCTAAAGTCCTCAGACATCTTCTTCGGGGCACTTCTGTGAAGGTCTGAACTCTGGTTAACATCATCAGATCTCTTCTATAAATAAAGCCGAGTGTCTAGACTCACGCCTGATCGTCATTCCGTTCATTCATTCACCTCTGATATTCTCTCCACATGAATTCCTACTCCTGGAGTATGTGTAATGTCTCCATGTCTGAAAACCTGCTCATGTGTTTATTATTAAAGTTCCAACCACCGCAGTGTGTTCCATGTGATGGTAAATGGGATAATGGACTCACTGGGTTACGAATGGAAGATGTGGCTGCTTTTAATCTCACAAATGTTGACTCATATGTTCTCTCCTCATGGCTGGTTGTAAATGATCTCCACCGCCGTTGGATTTCTGTGTTAATAATACAGAACCCTGCTCTTATTACTCACCTTTTATCTTGTGTGTGTGATGTGGGCGGACCGATCAGATCGATCTCTGTGATTAATGCTGTGAGTGTGCGCGGCGTCTCCAGGGGGGCTCAGCTACTGATTGTGTTTGCGTTTCTCCAGATGGTCACTAAACGGAACACTCATCGATCTGGGGAATGACTACCGGCGTCACATGTCTGGGGGCAACCTGATCATTAGCAACCTGGACAGGGACCAAGACACCGGGATTTACCAGTGCACGGCCTTCAACGTGCGGGGGACCGTCCTCAGCCGCAGAGCCAGCCTCCAATTTGCATGTAAGTGATCCCACAATGAGAACATGTTTCTGGGGCGGTACTGATGCACTTCTGAGGGTCTGGTGTCTCTGAGGCTGCTGCACGTTGGCCTGACATGTGGGGAATATGGCTGCAGCCTGGACGGTTTTTTCTTTTTTTTTTCTTTTCCATTTTAATTGACTATTCCGATTTCTCATTTAGATTGCCTGGGAATAGATTTTCAAGAGGGGAAATGGTAATCGAATGAAATGTCAGATGCAACAAACACAGTGGGTGAGGCTGCTTCTGACTGCCTCTGAACTCCATTGATTCTCATTAGCGGTTCCAACTCTGACAGCATCCATGCTCGGTCCAAATTGACTCATATTTTGCCAAGTGATCCGCCAGCCCCTGTGATCCGGACCTTAGAGGAGACCAACACAAATAATGCTTAAGGAGTGTTTGCATCTGTGTAATCACCAGCCACGTCTTTAGACGGCTGTGAGCGGGTCACACACTGACAGACTGTCTGCTCTGCCATCCTACTGCTTAAAAGACAAAAGGCGGGTTGGAAAGTGATGCTGTGGAGTGGGATCCTACCTTCCAGACAGGCAGTGGAGACACACCTCTCCTCCCTTGATCAAGCCTGCCTACTATTGATCATGTCCCAAGGATAGAGAGCCTTTTCACTTCCTCTCAGGAGATGGCCTGTCATTATCCCTATAGCCCAGTAATGAATCTCACTTGTGGGGACCGGGTGAAGAGCCGGGCTGCTTGACATTTATTGTCTTGCCTAATGCACAGTGAGGGAGGAGCAGGAGATCAGCATGGCTGATACTCTGCGTTTCCATGTAATGAGGCCAGTGCCCCCAAGATAGAAATGTCGTGCCTTTTTTCCATCTTTGCAACTGGGCTGCAACAACCTGTAAGTAGAGTCCAAGCACCGGTCATTTTGACCATAAATACAAATGGAGTCGATGCAAACATTATCACCAATACACGACAAGAATATATAATACATATGAATTCAGGTTTTCACTGCTCTGAGAGGTTTTGGTGCAAAATCAGGCATATATTGATCTGTACATATTCCACTAATTACAGGCTTTCATTGGTGTTACAGATGTACCAGACATATTTCTATTTTATTTCATTTGAACTGTGAAATTAGAGAAAGAAAAGAAGAAGGGCTGCACAGTAAATGTATACACAGTATAGAAGACTATAGAAACATTTCTAAGTCCTATATTTTTCTTCTTATAAGCGTCTTCAAGTTCAAAGTTTGCTTCAAACTTATTGGAAAATGACATGGAGACACATGTATCTGTATTGAGCTGCTGTGACTTTACTTCCTACCTGTACTTGTTGAATGGTGTATGAACAGAAGCACAAACCCTCACATTCCTCCACTCCTCTGTTAGTGGCTGCTGTTCCAGTGGCAGACATAAAACACCACCATCATATTCTTCTAGTTTCTGAATGAGACACCTACTGGCTTGAACACCTCTTTAACTGTAATACATTTACATTGTCACAGTCTACAGTTAAATAATAAATGGGCAACCCTAACATTATTTCACAGCAGCTGCACTGACAAGACTTTATGACTGAATATGTACATTAGTATCTGTATCTGTGTACATTTAAACATAAATAGGAGCTCATTTTATTTGTTATTTTGCTTTGCTACACTATTAATATCTGAACATGCAGATATGTGTGTGACAGATCTTGAACCATGCTACAAACGGCATTTATTTCACACTCATGGTCCGTTATATAAAGACACTGGCCGCTGTCTATATTTTGTTCATGTACATTTATTTTATTCAGTGATGGAACAAAAGCAACATTTAATAAAACATCAGTTTTGTTTTTTTAGATCAAACCACTTGCATCCAGTCAGTCTTGTCTGAAGTTGTTGTAAATAGATGTACTTGTCTGAATATATTTCCATCGTAACTGATAAAAAAATCAAATCAAATCTGCGAATAGTGACGACTGTTGCCAACGACGATGGGCGGTGGAGGACGAGCCAAACTTTTGATCTGTCAGTTCAGACGCTGGGTCCGTTAACTCGTCAAAGGCTTTTGATTTTAATGTTTGCCTGTTTCAGTTTCCTGTTTGCCAGTGCAGACGGAGGCTGCCCGTTGTCAGAGCGGCATGACTTCTGCTAACTGTCTTTGTGATCATTCATTTACATTTCACTGCAGCCGAAATCCCTGCACAGATGCTGCCATTCACGTGCCTGTATGTTTATTTTGTCAGACATCACAGAGGATTGAAAATCAACTTAAAGAGGCTGCCAGTTGTGCACCGTGGTTAAATGTCGACTTCCGACTTGTTCTGTAGCGTGACGGTGGAAACATCAACACAGATTTCTATGAACCTCAGCTGCATTAAGACACAGCGCATACGGTGACGGAACAACACAGGACCCCAGTTAGGACAGTGTGTCTGCAGCTGTTTGAAGGACAGTGAAAGCGCTAAACAAGACTGGACTGTTTTAGTTTGCTTCTGATGTTTGGTGCAGCTGTGTCAGACAAGGACAAAAAATAGCAAAAAAAAAAAAACCAAAAAAAACCAAATTCGATATGCGAGCGATGAAAGAGGGCATATCTGGGGAAGGGAAGGCTGTGACCCGTGGAAAATGGGAAGCCTCCAATTAGTGCAGCGCCTCAGGTCACCTGCTCACCACCAGTATAAGGACCTACACACAACCACACTGTACACATCCCCACACAAGAGTTTAGGAACTGTCCAAACTGCAGGGGAAACTATTTTTATTTCATAGCTGTTTGGGGTATAATGAGTTGATGTTGTATTCCTGTGTGTCTTATGTGGATAATTGGAAGTGGCCCCTATTGACCCTCACTGCAAACTAAAAACAGAAAAAACAAGGCATGTTATGAGCTACAGTATTCCTCCAGAACGGTCTGTGTTCATTAGGTGGGTTCCTCTAGGTAAGGTAAATGTGGTTTTTAGGAGGAACATCTCAACCAGTGATTCTCAACTGGGGGGTCACAACCCAAAAGTGGGTCACAAACCCATTTTCAGTGGGTCACAGGCCTAAAAAATAATGTTAAGAAACTATAGTTACACTTTATTAATTGAATTAATTTTGCATCAGAACACCAAGTGTGTTAAAATGGCTGCTACTGAAGTGTTCTGATTGTTTTGTCATCTTTAGGGTTAATGCTTGAATAAGCGGCTGAATGCACTTTTTCATTTTTAACTGAGTGCACTTTTTGGTTTTGATTAAAATGTACTTAATTTAATGTTAAAGGAAATATTTCCATATTTACCCCCCCACCTGCTGGTCAGTTTGGTTTATCACTCAACTTGTGTTCTGTGTTTTCATACGGTCATATTCTGTAATATCTCAGGTTCAAAAGGCGCCGCTTAACTTTTATCACTTTGGGTCACTATCACCCCTATCACTAAGGGGTTTTAGTGGGTCCCGAAGCCAGACCAGTTGAGAACCGCTGATCTAAACCATTGACGCCACTGTGGCAGTGTTTGTATGAAGTGTGATACCACAGACAGCCACTCGGTGCCGGTTCCAAATATCCACCCATTCCAAGCCTCTCATTAATGTGCTGTTGTGTAAATTTCCCTGTTGAGACTTGAAGGCTTCAGTATCTGCCGTGCAGGCTTTGATTGGCAGCTCATCCACCTACAGGCTCTGACCTTTACGGCTTCTGTTTATTGAATAAAACATATTTTCCTGAACAGGGAGTTCTACTGCGGTTACTGCCGAGAGGTCACGCCAGCAAAACAAGCCTCTTCTGCCTCCGAAATGGTCACATACTGATGCTTGGTCATGAGTCCGTGGCATTTCATCACATGGGGTTCTCACACGGCATTAATGTTTAATACGGTAGAAGTCAGTGCCATTCCTTAGACGTCATGAGATCATTTTTATTGGTTCCACAGCAGAGAAAATTCACTGTTACAGCAGATCCACAAATAGAGATAAAGAGAGAAACTATTAACGCACGAGGATTTTAAATTAAGTAACATTATATGATAATAAATGAAAATTACCATTAAAAGACTCTTAAAGTACAGGTAGTAACAAGAAATTAAACACTGCACAGAGTTGAGAAGTGTTTTAGGAAAAGCCTAAAGTTTATGGTGCTGCGTCACCTTCACCGTCTCCGTTTTGCTCATTGTGTCATGACTTTCACCTTACCCCGCCCCAGCGCCTCAGACGCTCCTTTGTACCAACCGTCAGACTCCATAGCAGCAGCTGGGCTTCACTTACACCCTGCTCTGAACAGACTCTTTCATCTGTCAATGAGCCCGTTTACATCCACACTAATACTCCGATCATCATCCAATTATCAGACTGTTTAAGTGACCATGTAAACGGTGTCAACAGCAGTAATCTGATTATGAGAAATCAGATTACACACCTGCATCCATGCCCAGTACTCCCATGTCTTCCTGCATGTGTACAGGTTCATCTGATTTGTTTAGTCCTTTTCCGTTTGCGCATGTGTAAACACAAACGGTTACCCATAGTCAAAGGTGAGCGGAAGACGATGACAGGAAGTTTGATTCGACCATCACTACACACGTAGATACTCTGAAAGAACTCCAATACGGACTGGAGCGTCCAGACCAGGGGTTTCCATTATCGCATTCCTTAAGTGGATGTAAACTCGTCAGATGTGATTTTTTTTACAATTATCTGATTAGTCCCAGTTATTGGACTTTTATGGTCATGTGAACAGGGTCAGTGTGACGTCACTCACTTGCACGCTGTTTGTCAACGCCACCGACTGAACACGTTACTTATTTATTATGACGACTCATCCAAACCCCACAGCCTTCATTTGAGAGGCAGAAAAACACACCCCGAAGCCCCAGCCACAGCCCCAAGCCCACTGAACGCAGCCTGAGACTGGGAAGTGCGTGTTGATGTAGACAAGAGTCCCGTCTACATCAAACATCGCTGTTACAAACCTGCGCCCGGACCTGCTGCTGTGGTCCAACTCCTGCCGTCGACGAAGCATACGAGCGGAAAAGGCCGACTTTCTTCCATCTTCCATCTGAAGGGGGGCGTGGTCGGTGATGGTGCGCCCGTGGAAGTGGGCTGCAGGGGTTCGGCATCAGAGGCAGATACAGAGGAAGACGATGGAAGTCGCCACAGAGACGGCAGAGGGGACGGGCTGACCAGGGCCGTCTGTGGCACACACCCGGTCCGATCAGCTGTGGCGGGCCCGCCTCAGTGACGAAGGCTCCAAACACCCATGATGCTGAGGTACACAACCGGTGATGTGTCACACAGCTAGAAACATCTGAGTCAGTCAGAAACAAGGTCCTCAATGAAGATTCCAATCCAATGTGGAGGTCAGTCACCTGGGATTGACACGTCTCGTCCTTTATTAAGTCTGTTATCATTATTTCTGTCATTTTTAGTCACTTAAACAAACTCTTATATGTTTTATGGTCTCTTTACCTTCCATTGTATCGGATGCCTCTTTTCTTGTGCTGCTGTACATTTGAACTTACCCCTCGGGGGATCAATAAAGTATATCTTACCTTATCTTAAAATGATCCTGCATTGAAAAGTGATGCTCTAAGGTAGACCTGGGTACATAATCTCAATCTGTCACATGATCTGCTTTTCAGTGGGCTTCATGATAAGATGATAATAGCACGATAACAACATGATAACAACATGATAATGGCATTAAAACAATAAAATAACAGCGCCAACATCAGTTTTTCTACGCAGCTAATGTTTGTTTAAATGTCCTTTTTATCAATATAATCCATGGGTTTTTAGCGTTAATGTTGCTAACACTGGTTGCTACTGTACTCAGTTTATTCCAGTCTGTTTATAGTGATACTATGACTTCTGCTTATGGATTTAATCCATAATCCTGCTTGCAGAGTTGGAATGGAGAAATTAGAATGAAGAATTCCTACCTGAATCCGTCTGCTGCAGGTCTGGCTTCTGAACTCTGTACGTTGAGTTGTATTTACACACATGCTTTAGAGTTATGGTAGTGTGTGAAAGCTGGTTTTGGTTTATCATAAAACTTCATCTTGACAAATGAGGTAGTCTGGGTAATTAATGGAAGCTCTGCAGCTGTTTGTGCAGGAGAATGTGGACCAGTGTTGTAATAATGTTGGCCCAAACTGATGCAAAAATTTGAAAGAAGTGCAATTTTACCAGTATTCTGCCTGAAACTAAATGTTCTGTGCATTTGTAGATCCACTGTGATCTGGATGTTGTAATGCATGTGTAAATGATACATGGAGGCATAAAATGGTTAAAATTGCACTTATTTTTCTTAAAAATGTTCAGTTTGTTCAGTTGTTCATGTTATTCGCATTTTTTAAAGGATAATTTTCATATATAAACATTTTCACAATGTAATTTAACTTTTTTCATAGAGAAAAGACTGGTGTTGACATTGTTTATATATTATTATTTTACTGCTGCGGTGTTTGGCCCCTGAACTAACATGAGTTTGACATCCCTGCTGTAGTTTAATCACATTTTTCTCAGTTATTTTAACAGATCACAAGTTTATTGTGTAGTTTCATCATGCACTCAAAAAAGTGAACTTAGTGAACTGTGGAATTAATTAAATGCAGTTATGTGCAGTTTAAGTAATAAAGCTGTGTTGGCTTTTTCAACACAGTCCACTTAAATAAATAGAACTTAAACCCAAGTTCGACCTAACACAAACTCAGTTTCTTGGAAATTGTTGACATAACTGGATTAAGTAAAATCGACAAATTATTTTTTTGAGTGTGTAATGCAGTTTTATGTAACTGGTAAAAAAAAAAAAGAATTCTTACAACATTTCCATTTGTTGATAGTAGTTCATGTTTACCAGTTAGTGCTAATGTGAGCATGACTGGTTCCACCGTCCCCTTGAACTTCCCCTGCCTTTGCACTCTCAGCCCATTATGGTCAATCTCACTCCATAAAAACATTGTGATGGCCAAGATACGAGTCAGGCTTTCAGAAGGAGGCTCCAAAAGCCAGTATGTGACCTCACTTCGGCTGCTTCCTCCTCTTTCCAGTCTTTGACCTGCACACAGTCATGCAGCCGAACACTGAAGGTGCTATTGTCCAAACCAATCATCCTCGGGCCGTGATGGTGGCTCTGTGCGGTCTCTCGGCCTGCATCTCTTTCTACACTTACAATAGAATTTGCCGCAGTGACAGTGAGTTTGGCCTCCAGCTCTCAGAGTTCCAGTGTGTGGTCAGTTCACGCCCATGAAGCCCATTCTTCTTCTGCTCAGAGGCCACAGCACAGAAGAGCGGATCCCCTCCAGCGCTCGGCTTCATCCTCCCTCCTCTTCGGAGCCACTTTGCGTGATGTGGGTGAAGAAGTCATCCCTTCCTCGTCCGCTAAGTAATTATTAGTAGCTCTTTGATCCACCTCCCACTGTTTTCCAAAGCGCTGCTGTTCTAATGATCAGCCGCTGTTATGCAGGGCTTTTCCAATCAGCTGGGTATGCTGGTGTGGCCCCGGCGCCGTCTGGAGGACACGGACGGTGTTTCCGAAGGCAGCCTGGCCAGCAGGAGGACATGGCCTCTGTCTGTGTGTCCGTCCGCCGTCTCCTCCTGTGGCCCTTGTCGGTGTCCTGCCGTGACTTGGCTCCGTTTAATTCCACTGCGGTCATCAGAGAGCTGCTCATTAATCTTACCAACACTCTGTCCCACTTCTCTCCATAATCTTCCTCCTCCTAATTTCCCTTATCGGTCACACTGACTTTCTTTTGTTTGTGTTTGGAAGGCTTACTCTCGGCTGTTAGCCAGAGGGTGCAGACGGAGTGCAGAGCGGACTGCGGCAGCTTCCCTCCATCCGTCATGAGGCCGGGGGTGGTTTATCAACCCAGGTTTAGGTTTTGTCTGCCAGCAACAGCTCATTCATTTGCAGGGAATAGATTGTGCTGAGAGTATTGATGGGGAAGCTAATGCTTTTAAGTGCAAGATTACACCACATTTAATAATGATGTTACTTATTGCTGCTGGCACCGCAAACCGTCATTTGTCATTCGTGTGTGCCCCCCCCCCGTGTTTGTTTAGTCCGTGCACAGCGGTTTCCTCCTTTCATCCCATTTCGGTCCACTGTCTTCCTGGTGCAATAGTGTGATGTCGCAGGGTGAACGTCACCGAGTCAGGCCCATCTATTTCATCAACACCCCAGACGCCTTTGAAAGCAAACGGAGCCTGTCAGGAGGAGTCCCAGGGCAATCAATGATGCCCTATTAAAGTCCCACTGCTCAAAACGGAACATCAAAAACATGCCTGAGTGAATCAGTGAAGGGAAAAGTCGCCCCTAGACTCAGACCTATCCTCCCATTCTAAAGAAACCCCTGAGAGTTCCGTCTATATAAAACACACCGTTGGACTGCCTGCTATACAGTCTTTTCTGTTAATAACTTGACATTTTTAGCTGCAGTCTAATTCTGTTTCTGCCTCGTTTGACTTTTCAGACCTTGATAACTTCAAAACCCAAACAGTGAGGAGTGCAGTCAATGTCCGAGAGGGACAGGGAGTGGTTCTGTTGTGTGGACCGCCGGCATATTCTGGGGGTAAGTTCACCTGAATTCAACCTGTCCACATACTTTTGTCCATATAGTGTATGATGCGATGAGACTAACACTATGTAACATATATATATTTTACATACGTATCCAGTACGGTGCAAAAGTCTGGGGTCACCTTCAGTTTTGGTCTTTTCAGGTTTGAATGCGTTTGCAGATCCATTTGTCTGTCTGTCTGTCTTTGTCCATGTGGTCGTCTGGACGCAGGCCTTTCAGACGCAGGTTGTATGGAGCTATGCAAATGAATCTGATTGGCAGATGAGACATTCTGCAATTTCTGGACAAAAGGACAGATCAAAACCGACAGTCAGGTGTGAGCTCCTGGTGTCAGGTGAATGCAGTCCGTCCACTCAGGTCCGCTGAGGGGACAGTAGGTTGTATAAAACGGAACCAGTGTTTCCGTTAACGGCAGATTCCTGTTGGCGGACATTTGGACAGGACAGGAAGCAAACGGGGACTGCAGTCTGGCGTGGTCTCATGGTCTGTGGCATCAGTCTGCTTCAGAAGGTAACGGTATTTGGGCCGCAGGACTGTTTCCATGTCCTCATGTGACATGAGAGCGACAGCTGGTGATGCTAATGCGCAAGTGGTGCCTCATGTGACTTATCCAATGTGATGAAGTACCATGTGATTATTTTAAGAAAATGACTCTCAAGAGTAATTTACAAAGCAACGTACACTCTGAAAGACTATTTGAGCTTTATTTCGTATCCGTCAGTGTTCATAAAGCTGTGGTTTTGTGTTCAAATGCATTTACTGAGCTCCATTATCCAGATAAATAACAGAAAGAACAGACTCGTGCAAGTAACAGTTAATATTAAAGGCACAAATCTGTTCAGAGGTCACCTGTAACATAGTCCTCCAGGTTTTGGATTAGTAACTGAAGTTCACTGGTGTCAAACACTCATTTTAGTGTTAAAAAAGTACAATTACATGAAAATATTCACATTTACCAACTATTCTTTCACAAAAAATGTGAATAATCTGGAAAATCTGAATAACCTGAAATGACTGAAGACAAATAAGTGTAATTTTAACAATATTCGGCCTGTTACTAAATGTTTTATGTATTTGTAGATGTAAACATTTTCATTCTGTCCTTTAACTTCTGTTACTCTAAGACATAAATAACTGGTGTTGACATCATGTCTGTATAGTTCTGTTGTTGTTTACCGGTCCGGCCCACTGGGCTCCTGAACCCACATGAGTTTGCCGTCCCTGCTGTACTCTACCCACTCTGCTGTCAGTTAGCCTCACAGATTAGTCTGTTATATGTAACTAGTTACTCCTCAACACATCACACTATTCAAGGTAACTCAACACAATCACATCTCCTTGTTTCTCATGGCAACCTTAGATAAAGTGTTGCTTCGTACTTAATCTGATTTCACACCCTTTTCCGTGCTCTTAATCATCCCCTGCATGTCTTTAATGATAAATACATCCAAGGCTAACCTCAGTGGAGTGTTTTTTGCCTCCTGTGGTCGTGTTTCTAAGAGTTCCTCACATAGTTGTAACTGAACAGGTTGATAACGTTGCGTAACCGTGTACCTCCGCTCATGCACAGCAGATGCTTTGATTGTGTATTGAAATAAAAGATGAAGCCGCACACTCTGATTATCGGCAGCGAACGGAGGACGTGCACAATGGCTGCTGCCGAGCTCGTCTTCCTCTTGATGTAGCGGCCCGCTCTCTGGGACGACCAATTTCCTTCACAAGAGAACAGTTTGTAGCGTAGTGCTTTGTGCAGCTGGTCTATGGGATAATGGGTCAGAGTACTTTGTGTAAAATGCAGTTTGACAGCTTCCCTCTCCGACACAGACTCAGACGCAGGCGGCTGATGTAACCACAGACCTTTTGTGTTTTTCTCACAGTTTCAGAAGTGAATGGAAAGTCAAACGCTGCTCACTGGTTGTTGCTTTTCTTCATCCTTCTGTTTCTGTTACTCCCTCCTACTTTCATCCTCTCTTCTTCCTGCATTTGCAGTTTGCTATTCCACCCTGTTGTAAATATGGATATAGGCTATATAGTTTTTATTACTATTATTATTTTTTGTTTTAGATAGTTTTTTACTATCTTGATGCATGCACACTCTGTCTTGCTCTTGACAGTTAAATTTGTATTAAATGTCTTACCGCTGTGGCAGTATTTTGTATCTTGCACAATCAATCCTTTTTTTTTGTACCAAATCCACTTTGCACAGAGTACTCGCTTCATTTATTTGTATCTGTCTATTATTTCATCTATCTGTCCTTCATTTCCTCATAGTTTAGTTTAATTGTTTACATTAGTCCTATGAAGGAACTCACAAAGTAAGACTTTCATTGTTCAGTACTGCTGTGTATATGACAATAAAGTCCTTGAATTACCCCGTTGTATCAATCAGTCTTTATTTATATAGTACTTTTCATACAAACAAATGCAACACAAAGTGCTTTACATAAGAGAAGAAAAGAAAAGAAATTAAGAATCAATTAAGTCTAATCTAACAACCACAATGTTAATATGTAAATAATATTTAATTTTAATTCTATATCTATATAAATATTTATATAAATACCAAATTTCTTATTTTTCTCTTATATTTCATTTTTCACTCATTTGTGGTTTTTCTGTTTGTCTTTTTCTCTGCATGTGCTTGTTGTTTGTTGCTGCTGTTAACTGTGAAACTTCCCCATGGTGGAATAAATAACATCTTATCTTATCTTATCTTATCTTATCTTATCTTATCTTATCTTATCTTATCTTATCTTATCTTATCTTATCTT
>JAPQRQ010000022.1:30548231-30563165 GCA_037367365.1 Apogon talboti
TTTCCTATATTTAATTCACTGATCATGTAGATGTTCATTAAAGCTCAGATTAAAGTTGAAGGTTATTATATCAAAAACAGAGAAAAGTGGAGAAAAAGTGACTTTTTCAGCAAAAATATCAGAAACTGAACATAAACCCAGTGTGTCCATCCACTGGCACCGATCCAACTGCATGGGTTTATATATATTTATATATATATGTACATGAACAGATGAATAACTGTATTTACACCAGTTATTGACATGTATTGATAGGATTAGTGGATCATAAGTTATTCTAGATTTCAGAGTAGATGGTTTTGGTCACCAGTGTCCGTTTGGGTCTTTATGGGTTAAGACTAAAGTGTGTAATGATGGATATTTAAATGTAGAAACAGAATTAACACTAAAGAAATGTATTTAATTGCAAATACAATTTTTCAGTGGCTTTGACTGAGCAGAGATTCTCTTACCTATAAACTACAAATTTCCAATAAAACCATCAAGGTCGTCAAACACAGCTGCATTAGTCACATTATCTTGGCAGTAAATCAAATACACTCATATACATCATGTACAGTGTCACATCAGTTAAAATCATGAGGCATGAGTCTGGGTTCTCTCGCTCGGTCTCATGGCTCTCCGTCTCATAGACACTTTATTCGTTGTAAATAGTCGGAGTACGAGGCTGAATAAGGTATTTTACACAGAGTGCTGCATTATGAGTCATTTGTACCCTTCATGTTTTGAGGCCAGTGAGTGCATTTAAGTTCATTTACATTGATTCTGTCGAGTCTGTCAGCACTAAAAGTGTTGAGTTATTCCCCTTTAACCTGCAGGAGTTTGTGTACCGTGTTTTACTGACAGTCAAGTCAGTGTTTTAGCAACATCCAATGTGAAAATAGAGAAAAGCTCTGAAAAAATATTGAGAAACATTTGCTGTTTCTAAAACTGAACTGCAGAACTGAACATGTCTGAGCAGCATCCTTTAAATCTGCCAAATTTCATCTCCAGCGGGCCGGACCAGTAAAATAATACCATAATAACCTAGAAATAATGACAACTCCAAATTTTCATGTTTGTTTTTAGTGCAAAAAAGTAAAATTACATTATGAAAAAATTTAATTTACAAACTATCTTTTCACAAAATAATGTGGATAAGCTAAACAACCATGAAACAACCTGAAATTTCTTAAGAAAAATAAGTGTAATTTTGACCATAATCTGTCTGTTTATCATTTACACATGTACAACTCACAGATCACAGTCAATCTACAAATACACAAAACATTTAGTAACAGGCATCTGCAGCTGAAAAATGTCGTATTTAACTACAGATCAAAACAACCCAGTGACGTCCATGACTGTTAATATCCTAATAATAATACAGTAGTCAGTATATTAGTAATATAGTATAATATAATAGTATATTTTTCATTTCCACATTCATGCTGTGGGCCGTATTGGACCCTGTGCCGGACCGGTTTTGGCCCACGGGCCGTATGTTTGACACCCCTGCTTTAAATGATCCTTTGTTTTTGAACAAATTCATCAGTTATAGATCCATCTTCCCGTGTATCTGTACATGAATCTTCTTTTAAGAGTGATAATAGCACGGAACGACCTCTACACTTTGCTCTACCAACAGAAAACCCACAGGAGGAAAATAAAGTCCCTCATCCTTTCAAGAATGCAAAGAGGGCTTTGCTGTTTTTTTCCCTCCGGTGCTCTTTCAGTATCTGCCACCTCTGGCCCTCGGCTCAAAGCTTTCCAGTTGCCATAGCGCTGCCCACATTGTCCTTTCAGAACAGAGCTCATTTCTCCAAGACCAGGCCTCAAGTGGATTTCAGGCTCTGAATCTCAATAGACCACCAACAATATAGATCTGGAACTGGACTGCACATCCATGACAGCACAGGTATCAAACATACGGCCCGTGGACCAAACCCGGCCCGTGGGATCAATTAGTGAAATGTAAAAATGACACTTAAGATATTAACAATCAATGATGTCAAAGTCATTTTAGTCCAGGTTCCACATACAGAACAACAGGATCTCAAATAGAGTAATAGCAATAATTTTTTTCTTGGTTTAATATGGAAAAAAACCCACATATTACATATGTCTATAAATAATGACGACACCACATTTTTTATTGCAGTTTTAGTTCAGGTTCCACATACAGAGTAATTCAATCTCAACCGGGTCAGACCAGTAGAAGAAAAACAGTATCTGAAAGCTGAGAGGGTAGAGGCCTGCACTGGCTGAGGGGGAGGGGTGGAAGTGGGCGGAGCCCGGAGCAGCAGAATGCAGTCAGTGAGAGAGAAGGAAGATGTTCAGTACTTTTTGCAGCAATTAGTGAGGAAATGCATAGAAATAACAAAAAATAACATGGACACAGAATGCTCTAGACAAACAAATGTTTTTCAGAATAAATGTGATAAAAAAATTGAAGTCCTTTTTTTAAATACCACCGTCTTAAGCATTTATTACATATAATAATAATGATTAATGGCCACATATGGAAAGTCACGTTCTTCCTGAAAAAAGGTGCAACAGAATTGGCAAAAAAAGACATTTTATGACACTTTTATTGCAAAAAACCATAAAGAAATCTCTGCAGCCTGTTCTAATGGTAGTCCTTAAAGGGTTAACTGTAATTAGGACATTACAGATGCACTTTGATTCCAGTTTACTTTGATCACATGTTACTGTACAGTCAACTGAACACATACATTTATGAGCGGTGGAACAGTAGGCGTGGCCCTGAGGGCAGACTGCATGTTTGGATTTAATTATTTATTGACTTAGGTTTTATATCACTTAATGTCAAACATATGAATATTGAAGATGACCCACAGCGTCTGTAAGTGGCTCTGTTTGCTTTATCAAGTATCTGTTCATTTGCACCTTTAATTCGAGGCGAACAGCCCGAAGCAAAAGGAAAGTTTGCAGAGTGAATGCAGCTGTTGCACAACATTTGTACCATTTATTCACAACTGCTTCACTTTTAATGTGCGGTTTTCTTCGACACAAATGAGGTTGAGGTTGTTTTTTTCAGAACAGCAGGGCAGTAATGCAGATTTTTCGGTTTGTGGGTCAGCTCTGGTTTGACCCAGTAACGCCCTGTTGATATGACTGCTGTGGTTGAGGATGCGCATCAGTAATTCAGACTCCACTCCTGACTTTATTATTCATCGTTGCCTCCTCCCTCTACTTCTGTATTACAAACAGCATTTCAGATTTCATGATGAAATAGGGATTTCAATAATGCAGTGCACGCTTTCTTTGAAATCTGTGTTCCCTCTGATTAAGATTTCATTTTTTCGCCAACAGGTTGTGTACTGGGAGGACGACACCAAGCCCGACACCATCGGGAAAGTGCGTATATCTGGAAACTACACGCTGGCGAACATCACGGGGCTGACGGCGGACACGGCGTACTACTTGTCCGTCGCCGCTTTCAACACGGCCGGACCCGGGCCTCAGTCGGCGCCGATCAACACCACCACCAAGAAACCACGTGAGTCCGATCCCAAAACGAGGCTGAAATCACGCCTTCCAGCGTCGTTACATCGTCAACGTGATCGGTGTCGGAAAGTCTGCTTGTATTTAACAGTAAAGACGGCAGCAGGAACAGTTACAACAAAGGGTTAAATACCTCCAACATGCGCTAACATTTAATCACAGCATCCAATTGAACTGCACCAATGGGACATCTCTGATTGGCTGCCTAGTGAAGGGGGCGGAGCCTACAGCGAGGTATCCGCTGTCACAGCCGCTTTTCTTATTTTACTTTTTATTAGTTTTTGTAATTTTATATTCACTCTGTTCTTATTTTCTTATGTATTGTGTTTTTAAAAATTTTTTTATTCATATTATTACTGCAGTAGCACTCCTAATTTCACACACAATAACATTAAAGAGGATCCTGATATGAATGCAAAATGTTAGTGCATACGTGACATTAAACAGTTAATGGAAACAGAGCCATTTGTGAGAATTGAACGGGAATGGAATCGATAAGTGATACAATACACCAGCAGGAAGAGAACAGGTGCGTCTGAGCCCAGACGGGGTGAAGCCCCTCCTTCCTCGCCCACCTCCGTTCTCTTAGACTCCATAGTTATTTCCTCGACATGATCAGCATCGCATCCCGCTCATAACATTTAACATGACACACGAGCTTTTTTTATACTGAAAGAAACCCATAAAGACCAAAAATGGCAGTGTCGTGTGTGGTAGAAATGCAGCTGAAGTGACAAACATGGTATTTAAGAGGGACGTGTGCTGTTTGAGCGGATGGGACTGCTGCCTGCGGGCTTTCACTTCACATACATATGGGAATACACACAATGTACTTCCACTTCATGACTTTGAAGTGATTTTAAAAAAAAAAGTTTTTCATTTCCTGTGGCTGCAGCTTTTTTGGCGGTGACCACATACCACTCGATCCTAGATATTGGAAAAAAATATGGATTCTTGCTTCATGGAAAAGAATCCACTCTGTCTTAATTAGGGAATGTGCTCGGCTACTGCCTGGATTTCTCATTTGGATTGAGATTAAGATTCTTCATATGAATTTTTTATTATTTCTGTGTTTTCCGTATAGACCAGGAGTCTGTTTATTATTTGATATTCATACTCTGGCTTTATTTTCTAGCTCATTGTTTTTTATGATACACATATTCAGCATGAACTAGTTCAGTATTACCATAAACAATTAGCATACTGTACTGTATATGTATATAAATAGCACTTTACCTCCTATTCTATTAGGTTTTAGTGATGTTGCAAATGGAGCTGCACAGACGAAGGAAACAGTCCACATATTTTATTTATTTCTGCTTCAGAGATTAAGGTTTATGTCTTTTTTTACAGTTCTGTGTGAAAGTCCTGCTCCATCATTCTGTTAGTAGTTTTATTCCAGTTCTAATGTCCACACATGTGCATTAGTCTGTATTTAGATCCAATCTGATATATGTGAAGGATGAACAGCAGTAAACCTCCAGTTTCAGGGTAAAAACAGCTTCTATAAACCACAGTGGTCCTATTTACTGTCACCTCCCTTTGGATTTAACATGTCTTTAACCCTTTAGTTCAGACAATATGAGGTTTATGGCATTAATTTACTGGTGTTTTATACCAGGTTTCATTCAACACATGTCAGATGTTTACAGTTGTTTGAGCTGCTTCTTATCATGGGGTCAAAGGTCACAGTAAATTGTGACTTTAACCTTTAGAACACATTTAGTTCAGTTTATTGTGTGTCTTTTAAGGCTGTGCATGTATTTGCATGTAGAAAAGAGAAATAAATAAATATAAATGATCATTTCAACCCTGAAAAACAACAAAGATAAATGTGGAATAAGACTGTGCACAGTTCTGTATAATCTACGTGGAAGTGGTACCCTATAGGGAATCTGAGAAGTGAATGTATTCTGAACATTTTAACCCAGTTCTGTATCTTGAAATTCACATCCAACTAGTATTTCTGACTTAATTTTTTCTCCGTCATTGAGCCAAATTTGATAAACTCTCACTACTTTTATTCTGGAAGCTTTGTGGACCAGTGTTATCATCAAAAACATGATTAATTACTTAATTACTGATGAGTTTATGAGCTAGATCTACTTTTATAATGGGCCAGATGAATTTTTTTAGAGATATGTGGACATGAGCGGTTATACTTTAGAGTACATATTTATTGACTTTTAACTTTCTGACCATTATACAAACACATCAGACCTTCAGACCCACGTATACACACACATTTAATGAAGATGTTCCCCCATAACAGTGACAGTAACAGAAATACCATCAATGATCAAATTATAGTAAAAGAAATCATCATAATGATAAAATAATTTCAAATAATAATTGTCACCATCATCATCATCATCCTCAAAATTCTAATAGATTGCATGTTTCCATCTGCTGTGATGTTGACATGTGGTTCATATTTGAATAGAAGGCACCACTTGGACATTAATAATAAAGACAAATTCTGATATTTATTCTGTCCATATGAATGGTCATGTGCTGCCTTCGGTTCCGTGGGCTCGTACAGAACTGGGTCAAAGGGTTTTCATTAACTGTGCGCCTGAAGTCCAGACTGAGCCTTCCGGAGGCCGACTCCATAACATGCACTTGTTTTTCTGGATCTGCTCACAAAAGTTATGTTTTACTCAGTATTTATTGTCAGATTTGTCTGTTATTTGTGTTTTGACAGTGTGATCTTGTAACCGTGGGTTGTTTTTGCTGCTGCCCGTCTTGGCCGGGAAAGAGGATGTTAATCTCACTGGGGTTTTTTTTCTGGTTAAATAAAGGTCAAATAAATAAATCTCAATAATCAGTCTATCTCTACACCTTCCACCTCATCAGGTCAAATGGAGTTGAGTTTCGTCGTAGAATATTATCACACGATCAGCCGCGTTCTTCTAAAGCATATTCTGCACGTCTTTTTGTCTTTATCTCCAGCGCCAGATCGACCTCCGCTCAACATACAGTGGACCATGATTGGCTCCACGCTCACGCTGCACTGGGACCCAGTGGTAGCCATGGAGACGGAGTCAAAGGTCACTGGATACTTGGTGGGTTCCGCTCTCCAGCCGCGCTCAGACTTCCCTCAGACTCCAGTGCAGTCTGACACTTTTTGACATGTGTTTTTGTGGTTGTTTTCCCATCATGCCTCAGGTGCTGCTGAAGAGACACCGCTACAACGACGTCAACACTATCTTGACCACCAAAACCACTGTGGAGCTCAGCCTCTCCGCCAGCGACAACTATCTCATTCAGATCAAGGCCATGAGCGAAGGCGGCGAAGGCGTGGGCAGCGAACCCATCCACATCCACAAATTAAGTGAGTTGGCTGCTGTCTGCGCCTGTGCATGTCCTCTGCTCTTGACCGTTGATAAGACTTAAGTGAGAATTCAATAATTCAGAAAGAACATTTAATTTGGCTTCACAGCATCCCCTCCGAACCACGTGTAATAGACTTACTTTGAGAAAAGCAGCCTTTTTAGAAATGCGTGCGCGGTGTCATCCATCTCTGCCATTGGGTTATTATTCCTTGTTGACTGGCTGCACAGCGCCGCAGCATATAAAGCAGTTCTGTGCTCCATCCAGCTGCTGTGCAAAATTGTGAAGCGACTCAGTTTGCCGCTCTCCTCTTTGATCTGATACGAACTTTATCTTTTCTGGATACTTAAATAGCCTCTCCTGTTGAAAGCCAGTAATAATGTAGATATGGAAAAAATTCACAGTTGGCTTTTGATTTATGATGACTTGTCACAAATGTAGAGGATAGCTCTGCAATAGTGCACTTTTCTGGCTTTTGATTGGAGGGATATTTCTGGTGCTTCACTCTGCTGGTTTTGGTTGCAGGCATGGGAGCCCGGGGATCAGGATCGAGCCGTCTCAGTCCATTTTACCTCTCTGCAGTCCTCATCAGTTCACTGCTCTGCTCCGACTGGTGATGCCTAATCAGAGCCTACAAAGACCCCCACCCACCCCCTCCTTCCTCCTGCCCCCGTCCCTTCAGTCAAGCCTGTCCTACGTTAACCCTTTGCTGGACTGGCACCGGGCCCGGGCATCAGCAGCGACGCTAGGAAAACCTGGACCGGATCTGGACTGGACTGCACCAAACCATTAAAGGGACCACAGATTATTTCAAAGGACCATCAGATAGAGACGGGATGATTTTTTTAACTTTTTTTTTTTGCGTGCATGATATCTTTTGTGTATTTCTTCTAGCTTCATCAAGTGCTCTAGTTCAGTTATGATGTCGACATGACTTATCTTCTTAGTATCTCTGGAGATACTGATGCCTTAATATCCATTTTATTCACACAGTCTGTACAAAGTAGGCGACAGAGGCTGCTTATTTATGGTTTCCTACCCGGTGTAAAAATACATTCTGCAAAACTCTTAATCAATCCTTTCAAGGGTCACCAGTCTCCACACAAACGACCCTTTAATGTTTGGCTGCATCCATGTTTTAGACAAAAAACCCAAACAGCAGCCCTAAACTCCATTTGTAAACCTCCACCATTGTCTAACCTTCCTTTTTAATCCGGTTTGGTGCAGATGTTTTACCAGGCTTTGTTACATATATGAAGGTGCATTGCAAATTGATCAACTGTGCCTCAAACCCACTTATCTCCGCATAGTGAAATAATCTTCTTGGAGCACCACAGGCTCCTGAGCTCAAGGCCCACTCTACAGTATCCTGATAGATCTTGGCATTTTGCTCTCTATCTCATGCTCCTCTAAATAATAAATGCCTATCACACTCTGCATTCTCAGTCTAGCGAAAAAGCCAGGATTTGCAGAGAAGGAGACGTGTGGTGTTATTGTGTCAAGCAGATCCCATGTGTACTGTTCCTCCTCTACATTTAGACGACCTATGTTCTAGATCCGTAGATCATATTACAGAACGTGTACACCCCATGACCAGCTGGCCCAGTGCACAGTGGACTACAGGATAACAGTGCCTTCACTAGAGCGCGCTCCTTGATTTGTTTGCTTTGTGTTTTTTTTTGTGTTTCCCCCTTTTGCTTTCCTTCCTGAAAGGCCTGCAAGAAAGTGTTACGTTGCATAAGAGACATTGTTTGCTTTTCTTTTCAAAGGTACCGAGCAAATATGGAAAGACAGGAAGCTCAGTTGCAGAATGTAGAGGAAGCCCATTATTGGAAAGGGTAAGTTGATTAAATTTTCATTGAGACAAGTGGACCGGAGCACCTAAGACAAAAAAGGTTGGAAGCTTTAGGAAAAACCGCATTCGATTCAGATATACGGCAGGAAGTTGGGTCCCGGTATTTATGGTCTGTGTATAATAAATGTACGACTCCATCCGTAGCATAATTTATGGGCTGTTAAAGCATCAGAATAATTGATGCCGATACCGCTGTGAAAGAGCCCTGACTGGAAATAGAGCCAAAGGCACGGCTGTCATTTCACCGCCCCGTCCCGTCCCGTCCTGTCCCGTCCCGTCCCGTCCCGTCCCGTCCCGTCCCCTCCTGTCCCGTCCTGTCTCCGTCTCCGTCTGCCGGACGCGTACAAACCAACGCCGCTCCTCTGCTGATGGAGCCACATTTCACGCCCTTTGTGATGCGGATGGATCTGCTGAATCCCAGTGGGGTCCGAGCCGGGGTGTGGCTGTGGGGGTCCTGCACCGTTCCGAGTGGATGTGGAAGGAGACGGTGGACTGAACTGCTACACGTTACTGTGCCTTTGCCGAACATGGGGCTGCGTACCGTCATTAGCTCGGAGGCTGTCGTCGTCTGTACTTTGCACTCTTTACCCCTCCGCCCCAAAGTCCAATGAAAGCACAAGGAATTGATGCAAGGTGACCGCATGTCCTCACTTCGCCGTCGGAGCAGGTGTGCGGACCCCTGAGGCCTCGTAAAAGTCCAAACGGCCCACATAATCAGGCTGTCCTATCTGATCCTTGGCTGGTTTCATAAAGCTCTGTGCTCGCTGATTAGACTCCTGCAGACCGCTCAATGGGATATTGATTTTCCTGCCCCATTATTACAGCTGTCACAGTCCAGCTGCTTGATTGACTGATGGCCACGTTGTTACTCCACTGGTTGTGTTGTGTTACAGTCAATGATGTTTTAGGTGTCCTCTACTACTTCATTCACACAGATACTTTTTTGGGTTTCATTTCGGTGTGGTTTACTTTGTTTTATTACAATCTTTAATTTAAATGTATTTCCTTGATTGATTAATTTTTCTTCCCACAGATCTCCACAGTATTTTTGTAGTGTAGTGGTGAATAGTGACTTTGAATTGGAGCAGTGATCTGATGTTGACTGGCTGGTTGGTACTTTTGGGTTCGGTGATGATCAGAGCCGTCGTTTTGGGCTGTCGTGCGCCGTTATTGCTATTGTATCTTTGTTTTCAAGCTTAAGGCCTGGTCACACCAGCAGCACCACTGAGATTTTACAAAATAAAGTCAGTTGATGTGGTGTGGAATTATCACAAGGATCCAGGAAGTCATTATTACTACTTTAGCAAATTAGCCTCCAAGTTGCTTCTGTATTAGCAATCTAGCTAGCTCTAAGGCAACCAAAACCCGGCCCCTTCACCGCTGTGCCTCATGGGACCTTATTGTGGGGAAAAAATTGCATTAAAATCAGTGGTGAGCAACAACTTATGTTTTTTGATCCCCTTTGATTAATGCATCATTTACACATGATGTTTATCAATCTAAAAGATGATTTTACAAGTCAAGAAACTCGCAGTTTGAGGTAAGTATCAGACTGAAAACAGGTAAATATAAAGACACCTGAAAGTCACAGAGGTAACGTGTCTCTGCAGCGTCAGTAGGACTAGAGGGAGACTACAGTGATTTTTCATCTCTTCTAATACTTTTACAACAGCCACTTTGGTGTTGGTAACATTTATCACATGCCAGAGACGCAGTCCATTGAGCTGTTTAATAGACACTAGAGGGTTCTGTACTATGTCACAAACTGCAGCTTTTTTAACTTGTAAAATTACCGTGTAGCCTCTTAAACCCAACAGGCCATGGTACGCTGTTCTGTTGCCATGGCAACACGATGCCGTGCTTGTAGTAATATCCACATGCTCTACACCCATGTAACCAGAAAAACAGAGCACAACTCAAACCAGCACTTAAATGGGCCGATATCGAACCTAAACAGTCTGAGACCAACGTACGCCATGACTAATTAAAAAAAACAAAACTATTGACAAATGAGACACACTTGGCATCGCTAAGCTAACACTAAGCAGATCCAACAGTACCTTTATTACTTCTCTACCACCAATACTCACTGAACAAGACAAAGAAGAGCAAAAGTACAGATCACATGATGCGCTGATTACAAATGTTGTCCCTTTTTTATGTTTTCTGATCATAACTTTACATGAATGAAGCTTCTGCTCTCGGCTAATCCACCTTCGTTTTCTGTCATGATGAAATGATTCAGACAGGAAACCAGTGGCCCAGGGTGTAAATGATGACAGTTTAATCAGGATCAAATAATTACGTCTGTCGCCATTGACCACCATTCATATATTTCCGAAGTGAAGTTACGTGGTGCACATCAGAAGGGGCGGGTTTTGCACACACAAATTTCACAGTTTCCTGTTATGACCAGGCCTTCAAGCAGCTTATGTGTGAAAATACTTGATCCAAGTGGTGTAATAATATTTCCATTAATATCCAAATAAGGTAACCTCATCGCCAAACGGATAGCTCATAAGTTATTATTTTACAGTACTTAAACGTGTGGCTATTTCTCAGCTTTTCTATAATTTATATAGTCGTAGTTCAGCCTAATGTTTCTTACCTCTGCTACTGCTCACAGAAAAATGAAAAACAACATATTTGTTTCTGGCCTTGTGCTTTATTAAAATACTACAAAGTATTGTCTATGGATGGTGAAGGAGCCGGAGTGGTTGACATGTACCACCGATCACAGACTAACATATCTATTTATATCCACATGGTTGTTTCGGTTTGGTCGGTTTCTGTGGTTGTGGTCGGTAGAGAAGAGTGTACCGGTGCAGTGTAAATAGCTTGCATATATTTTTTAAACATGGCCATCGAAGACAACCTTATTGCTTTTATATAGTGTGTTCTCTGACCTTAATACTGGTGTATTAATCAATGATCTCTGTGAGATACTGACCTGTAGAATGGCATTTTCATATTGAAAAGTAACTGTTTTGTCTTGTATACTAAAATTGTGCATGTTAATCATTGTTTGTGAATTTGTGTTGGATTTTTCTAAAACTATAACTTAATAAAAATGTTTATTCCAGTCCGCAGTCTGTTCACCTGATTTGGCCAAACTTTGCACTTCAACGGTTTTCTTTAATTGAGAATTCCAGACCTGCAGACCTGAAAAAGAGCCAAGTTCACTAAGTGTTAATTGATTTGTGGACATCTGATTAATTGCATATTTGTTGGGAAAATAATTAATCTCCATTATTGACCGCTGAAGCGCTGTCTTCTAAAGGGACACAAAGTGTACTTGAAGGTAGAGGTTTAATACGTTCATCTGGAGGAAGGTTCTGTGTGGGTGAACCTGTGTTTTCCTCTGAAGCTCAGATCTGAGGGTGAATTATTACAACTCAGCTCAAGAGCCAGAAAACTGAGGCAGAAATACACTCACGTTAGGTTTAATAATGTATGTTCACCTTTGGTCATTTTGTTAAATGTGACCGAATAAAACCCTTCTTCATTACATTGTGTAAAACCACAAATTACTCAGAGTTTGAACACTGTTGAAAACATGTTATAGATTTTAATACAAACCCAATTCCCAAAGGTTGTGACGCTGTGTAAAATGTAAAAAAACCAGAATGCAATGATTACCAAATGTCATAAACCCATATTTTATTCACTATAGAATATTAAAAGAAAGTGAGAAGAAAATGTAACATTGTAAGAAAAAATCATGTCATTGTGCATTGGCCTGTTGTTTTAACAATAACCTGTAAATGACTGGACACTGAGGACACCATTTCCTGCAGTGTTTGGGAGGTGAACGTTGTCCAGTATTTGTCCTGAATCTTCTCTGTTTTATTTCACTGATTGGTTTAATGCAGTGCAGCTTGAGCTCCTGAACATTATTGGAACCAAGATGAATTTTTGACCTTGATGATGAGAAGTTCCATGTCTTCCCCGTTTACACTGAGGGACATTATTCTGACGTTGTTCCACAATTTGTCGACATGTTTTTATTGCACAGAGATTTGTCAGTGTTCTCCATGAGTCCTTTAATTTCATTATTTATCGCAGATGCTGAGATATTCAGTCTTCACTTTTCTTTCATGATTGTTGAGGCAGTTTTTCTCCGAATATTCAACCTCTTCCCATCTTTACCTCTGTAAAACTCTCCTTCTCTAAGGTACTCGTCAACATTCCACCATTATTTGGAATTGGGGTTGCACGCAAGTCAAGAAAATATACAAATTCCCAGGTATTTTGTGACATAGCAAAGATGCTGCAAATTCTAACTTTGAGGTGTAGATGTTCCAGCTGGAGCCCTAAAGCAGCTAATTATTCCCCAACCTAACCCATTCAAGTCTGAACGCTGCGGCGTAGAGGTTGTGTTACTGCTTGTATGCACCTTCACCTGTCTGCGGCTCTGTGTTGAGATTACTTGTTACATCGCTAATAAATATGTTACATAGCATAAAGAACTAATAGATCTATAGGCTGTTGAATAATTCACCACAGGCCACTGCCATGGCTTTACATGTATCAGGTGCCAACTGATGTGTAAATGAGACGTGTTAACTTTAAAATAGGTAGTGACATCACAGCTGTGGATGATTAAGCTAAACGCACCTTTTTCCATAAACCGAAGGCACGAACCAAAGAAAGACCAGGCTTGTGGGATTCACACACCAATAGTAAGAAAGGCCTTTTTAGTCAGTGAGATCCAAACAGGATTACGTTAGGCTACAGCAGTTTGTAGAGCAAAGGAGTGTTTCAGAATATAATCACCCGATTCATCAAAGCACAGCTTTGCACTGGCTTCTCTGCTGTGCATTTTACCCATCATTAGCCCCACACATGCAGCACTGAGCAAAAATAGAGGTTTCTTTTTTCAGTCTGAGGGCTGTCTAAGTAGAACTGAATCCATATGACTTTAACTGTGTTTATGTCACATTGGTTTTCACCCCGCGTTGACCATATTGTCTGGTTTTTACACTATAAGACATCAGATACTATTTTTTATTATGCATGCAAATGATCATCACACAATGTGTTGTTGTTACAGTGAAGCTGTTTTTTTTAGTTATTCACAGAACCACCCTTGTGGTCTATTCATGTTTCCAAGAGATATTTCCTTCAGTATGGGGAAATTATTTCAACCATGGTGAGAAGCACCGCAGGAGGGCTGAGGATGATGCTTTTACACTCTGCATTTAGAAAAAATGGGAGATATTTTGAAATAAAAGTTCACTTTTTCAACTGCAAAAGTAGAATCAGTTCTAACTGTTGTGCAGAAGTGGAGGCTATATGTGAGTTTACTGCCAGAGGTCAGTTTATACTTCTATATGTATGCCTAATATGTGTGGGTGGTAGAATTTAAAGATCCCTTCCAGACATGTTAGAAGTCAAAATAAAAATGCTCCGCGATGAATAATAATTTCCCTGATACGTCTATATTTTTTCTCTTCCAAGGAGTTCAACAACCTCATTAGAAGTTATTAAATTGACATCTCCTCAACTGGCCTCATTAAAAAAACCACAACCTCTGAACATGTGAATATTCTTCTTTAAAAAAACTCTGACCGTTGGACATAAGACATTTCCCTGAAAGGTCTCACCTCCTTCTATGTGCAGCGATGGCTTCAGTTTCCATTTTCCCAGTTCCAGCAGCGTATGTAAACGTCCCATGGACGCCTTAACCTCAGATGTTCGGTGAACACAGGGACCGTCCGGAGGCTGGGAAAGATCTACACAGTGAAACACAATGAAAGATTAGAGACGGAAGGAAGTGTTTGTGAGAGGAGGAGCCTGCTGGTCTTTTTCCATAAACCCCTGATGTGTAATGCAAATTCATAATCCAAGTTCGATAAAAACAGGCCTCCAGCAACCAGAAGATTTCCATTTGTGCTTGATTTCAGTCATTTGTTTTTCTCATGTACGTCATTTTGTGCACGAACCTCAAAATCTACAACACAGACCATGTTTCATTGTCAAAGTCAATTTTATTGTCAATTTCTTCACATGTACTTGACATACAAAGGAATCCAAATTAGTTTCTCACTATCCCATGCGTGTACATGGACCACAGTAGAGTGCAGATGCACAACAAGACAATCCGAAACTAAGTAGTATTTAAAAAAAATGCAAGTAGCTTAAGGCTACTTTTACCTAGTACCGTATTTTCCGGACTATAAGTCTCACTTTTTTTCATAGTTTGGCTGGTCCTGCGACTTATACTCAGGTGCGACTTA
>JAPQRQ010000022.1:30579294-30594514 GCA_037367365.1 Apogon talboti
TGACTTCTGATTCGGAGTTATTAAGCTGGAGAAAGCTGCGGGCCATCCAGCAGTGTATGTGGTGGTAAAATGAAGTCTAATAGTGCAGTTTGGCTGTCCACATCACCTCTGCTGTTATGACCCTAAACACTGAAGACAGTGAAGGCACCACAGCTCCGTCCTCCAGCAGTCACTGTGTCTGGACCCTCCTCTACTGGTAAACAACTGTACTGACCAGAAGTACCGCTTAGTTTTTGTTCAGTGGCAGAACTATGGCTCCAGTTTGGTCCAAAACAGTTGCCTCTCTTCCTCCTCTGCTTAAACCTGTTGAACACTGGGTCGTTTGTTTCCAGTGGGACTCATTTCAAACAATGGATTAGCAGAAGCTTCACTCATTTAAACCAAGTTCTGACTAGAAAACAGCAAAGGTAAAACAAAATGGCATCATAATGCAATCTGTATTTTGTCTCTTCTTTGTGTCATTTGGTGAGTTTTAACAGGAGAGAAATGACACTTGTGCTGTTGGATCTGCTTAGCGTTATCTTAGCGCTGCAGAGTTTGTCCCATTGGTCTGTTTTTTGTATTAAATCATTCATGACATACACTGGTGTCAGACTGTTGGACTGGTTCACATATTTGTCCATGTACGGGCTGGTTGTTTGGATAGGGTTTTTTGTTGGCTGGTGTTCTTCTAGCTATATGGATGTATAGAATATGTGTAAATTGCTACCAGCGTGGTGTAGAATTACCATGGTAACACAGACAGAACTGTGGGCACCGGGGCTACCCCCCAAAGACCTCAACAACCACCAGTGACAAAAAGCATTTACTGAACTCAGCGGTTCATACCCTTCAATCCACTAATTCTGTCAATACATGTCAATAATTGGTGTAAATACAGTTATTCAATCTTTTCATGGTCAGCAAATATGACCCATTTGGACATTCAGAGGCTCCGTAGTTACCGTGGAAACACCATCATCTTAATTCACCGGTAAAACCCATGGAGTTGTGGACGGAGACGCTTGTTTTCATGGTCAGTTAATGATATATGCAGCTGAAACTGTCATGTTTTGTACAGTTTTCTCTGTTGTGATACAGAGAAAACTGTACACTGTACGGTACACCCAAAAATCCAAAATGCAGAGGATAACAGATTACTTTAGATTAGATATTGATCCCACAACAGGGAAATTCACTGGTCAAGGCAGCAACAGAATAAAGTACAATAAAAAACATGTGCGCAAACAGTGCACAAAAGACAAACAGTATAATGATAATAATAATAATAATAATAGTAAGCAATAAAACTCTATAGACTATATACACATTTACATAAGAGTAGAATTGCATATGATAATATTATTATAATAAATTATGATAAATCACTTAGGAAAGGTAAAAAGGAAAAAACTGCCACAGAAAGAGTTCTTGGTCTTTAAGGGTTAATGGTTCTATGAAAAGGTTTTCTATTAACAATGGGAAAATGAGATGGATATGTTTCTATACTGCCTGTTGTTACTGCTCTCAGGAAAGAGAATTGAATTAGTCCAATGTGTGATTTAGGGAAAAGTGAAGTGAATGTCATTTCTCTTATTACTGTCCTTTTCAGGGGTATTTGCTGTGTTATGTTTTATTTAGCCCGTAAATGAATATGACTGAGATGCCGGACACGACTGACCTCATAATGAATAGAATGGCTTGTTTAAATTGACGGTGTAACTGGGAAATGCACCGATGCTCAGCAAGAAAATGTACCAGTAATGATGATGATTTATGCTTCTAATTATTGTGTGGTTACAGTATTTCTTATCCTTTTGCAATATTCATTGTGTTGTGAGGCACACCAGTGACCAGTCTGCTGGAATTTGTGTTGATCTGAAAAGGAAACGGCCATATTATTATGCAGGATGTAAAAGTGCCAAAAAATAGAATCATCATCATTTTCTCCGGTAACAGTTTTGTTGGATTATGATGGAGGAACATAGTGGTTATTGATTGGACAAATCTATTGTTTACTGCAGTTTAGAAATGAGATGGACCGGCAAGTTTCAGAGTCATACAGGCTGTTTTTCCCCCTTCGATCCCTATTCTTATGTTCATGGCTGTTTTTTTCCTTATTTTTCTGAAGAATAGTCACAATGCCATCATTACCAAGTCAAATTAATACAGATAAAAGAAGTACAACAATGGGACCCGAGGTGTTTGAAATCAGAATCGTCAGGTTCACACTGATACGCGTCTGATCCACTGTTTCCTTTTTGCATTTGAGAAAAACAATTCATTGAAAAGAACTCCATTTTTGCAGGCGTGGAGTTGTTGTAAGTGATAATCCTCTGAGTCCAGATTCATTATCACTGTGTAGCGGATGAACAGATGCAGCTGTCATTTACAGCAACCGTGCAAATAATTCAATCCAGCATTTTGGCATTTAATATGCTGATAATAGTCCTTGATGCGTCGGGGTTAAAATCACACTGCATCGGTCACTGAGGACGTGAATGCCTGCCGCTGTGCAAAGAGCAGCAGATACAGTATTTAGAGTACAACACCTGTGCTATTTTTTACTGAACGCGTCTAATTGGATTTGGTGAATCTTTTATGATTAATATTTTTATTGCCATTTTTATTGCAGACCATTACATGCCAGAAAATTATACAAGTACATGCACCTTGCTGATAAAGACAGTGATAGATGGTCTTTCTCATAATTTCCCCCATATACAGCTGAGGGTTTTCTGCTCAAACAACTTCACATGATTATGCCAAGGCTCAAATAATAACCCTTAATCATAACTCTTCCCCAGAATCCAGGCAATAAGTTGCTGAAACTGAATTATACATACACTTGATACTTTCTTACTGCACTTAATAGTAAGAGTGGACTTTTTTTAAGTTTTCCATCTGCCTTGAAACAATGAAATGTGTTTGTTTATTCTGCTCTCTCTACTTTACTGGTTAAATCTTTAAAAAGTTAACGATTAGAGAGGAAGCAGAGTTTCACAGTTTTAGAAACATGTTGTGACTCGGGAACAACGCCTGCATTTGTTGTTAATATTTAAGCATAAAATCTCAGGTATGTGACACATTCCCTTTACACTGTAGAAGTAGGTTTTCAGATGTTGTGTAACATTTTATCACAATATTTTAGAATCAGAGTGAAAACTTAAGTTAAAAATAGGTATGTCTGCAACCACTTGCACTTTATCTTTCAGGTTCTGACATTTGCTTACGAGACCCAGTAGAGACAAACCCAGTGACTGACGAGCGATTTCAGACCCGAACTATGCGACAAATAGATAATGACAGTTGCCAGATTAGTTTCCAGCTCAGCTACCAGCCAGGGAGACTCTGAGTAGTGATGTCAGCGCTTAATTTAGTCAGACTGGAAGAATCTCTAGGTAAAGGTTCAATATGGAAGTTTACATGAAGTTTGTGTTGTGCTGGAAGTGATCATGTTTTGGCGTCAACTAACTGCATTCCTAAAATAATGACTTGTCTTCTTTGCTTCGATGCCACAATGTACAGTAAAAGTCCTGCTCCATCATTCTGTTAGTAGTTTTATTCCAGTTCTAATGTCCACACATGTGCATTAGTCTGTATTTAGATCCAATCTGATATATGTGAAGGATGAACAGCAGTAAACCTCCAGTTTCAGGGTAAAAACAGCTTCTATAAACCACAGTGGTCCTATTTACTGTCACCTCCCTTTGGATTTAACATGTCTTTAACCCTTTAGTTCAGACAGTATGAGGTTTATGGCATTAATTTACTGATGTTTTATACCAGGTTTCATTCAACACACGTCATCACATTTACTAAGGGGCTGAAATGACCTGATAGTATTTATTGCTGTCCTTTTAATGGATCTGGTCAGTGTTTTCAGTTCCAGTTTCATCCCTCGTTCGTCTACAACTCCATCCACTTGTTTCCATAAAACTGACCTATGTTGTGCACCTTAAGCCTTCAAAACTGCAGTTCATAAACCAATGGATGATGATAAAGAGGGTTTGTCTAGTCAAAGGCAACAAACAACAGGCCCCCAGCACCAACATAAACCTCATGGAAGTTCAGTAACACAACTAAAGCTTCCATATTGATCCTTTAAAAGACTGTTCAGTCTCTAAAGAATGTAACAGGACAGTGCAGTTCCATGCCTTGTTAATACTCCACCAACTCAAGAGCTTCATTGGTCTTAAAATAGTCTGTAAACTGTGTATTGTTTAGTTAAAGTAATGGAGCTACAATGGGATGGTTTAATATTTCTCATCCCAACGCACTGTTACATTCTTTTATTTAATAAGCTCCCAAAACGGTCAGTGGAGAATTTGCCGCGGAACTCGTTTACAAAGATCTGTGTTCTATGTTACTGAAATTATTCTTCCCCTGCTTTTACCATCGTGTCCAAAATTTCGATATTTCCTGGGGCATTAAAAACCTTCTGAGGAAAGACAAGCAGCTCCCAGTGTGTCAGTGGGTTCAGTTTTGAGCCTGAACACAGTCCTACATGTGTAGGCTCATTTGGTTTGCGGCAGTCCAGAATTATCGATCCAGATTTAAAAACGCATAATGAGTAATGCCTGCCATGTGCTCAGCCCTGTTAGCTCAGAGTTACCTCAGCATGTGCATTCATCAGCTTATGCAATTTAGGAAATAGGCCGGTATATAAATGACTAGTCAACACAGCACACGCATACATGAGCTCCGAGGCTCAGAATGAACCATGTAAACAGTCTGCTGTTGTGTGACGGGTCTGAATAGCATCACATCTCAAAGACGTGCACGGAGAACTTGAACGGGTATTTAATTGAGCAGCTAGCGTAAAAATCGGAGCCTGGCAGATGACATATGTTAATACGTCAGTTCTTTTTCGGCACTGTAATTTGTTCTCTTGCGCACACAGCCTCAAGCAAATTAAATATGTATTTGAATTATTTGAATTATACATTTGTATCAGCAGCATGCTAAAGCGACGGACAGGCTGGTGATTAATATTCCTAAAGTGCTGTTATCGTAAATCAACTCATGTCGGCGCAAGTGCAGTCTCTTTTATATATTCTTGAATGATCATCTGCGCCATGATAAATATCACCCAGGGAAATTACCGCGTCTCAGCAAAGTATTTAACTCGCTTTCAGTTTCTCTCTTCAATTTCTCACGGTCTGTAAATCTGAGGTCTTGTTTGTAGCTTGTCTGGAATACAGTTTTTACAGTCTGTTTCTGGTGGTGGTTTGTGTTCATGTTGCCCGGAGGTTTCTCCAAGACTGAGGTGCCAATCATAGAGCCTGGTGGTATAAATGAGGTCTGACATCAGGCACCAGAAATCCCTGAGCTAGATGTAGCATCGCTGCTTCTTCATTATGGCTTAATGAAGCTGCTCAAACACAGATGTGGGTTCTGTATGCTGATGGTGTTGAAATTTCTATTAAATACACTCACAGGATTTTTTCGCACTGTAAATTGGACGTGGGGGTTTTGCAGCTTTTTAATGCGTCTTTCCAAGATGTGAATATCAGCACAAATATCAGGCTGCTGTTGGGAGGCGTCAAATCCAGCTGCACTGGGTCAGACCAACCCATCCACCTCTGCCGGCTGTCACAAAAGGACACAGCGGTGTGATGCTGCGAATCATTTCATTAGTTTAATCCCCAACAAGCCCTCTGAGTTTAATTTGAATAAGGCTGAAGCATAATACCAACACACAGGGAAGAAGCCATTATAAATGTCATCTTCCACATTCAGATCACGTCATGAGCTGTGATGATACGTCTTAATTTTCAGTTTTTACACTGAGATGTTCCATGCAGAGGCACATACAGTACTGAACCTGTGTCAGGCCGTCGTGGAAAAGGTACACGCCAATTACTGGTGCCAATATCATGTGATGGGAAGGTGATGCCGAGTGGATCATTGCTAATCTAGCCCATGGCGCCGTGGGTCTCCCTTGGTTTCGGCGCGGGGCTTCTTCCTTGTTCAGACGCCAGCGTTTCATGGCAGGACCTGGATTTAGTGAGGCCTGTCGGGGCAAGAGCATGTGAATTACGGCTCAATGTTCGCCGACAGTGCTGAGCCGGTGGCTTCATCTGTTCTGACAGGCTCTTGACTGTGTGTGATGATGAGAGACAGCTCCGGGTTGGCGCTCGGCACCGGCTCTTCAGCTGACAATGTGAATTATGGAGACCCGAAGGAGCAAGAGCATGCATCAGCAGACCCTCACTCCTATTAATCCTCCCCTCAAAGGTTCCACTGCAGAGACCCCAGACATGGCTCAATGCAGCTCGAATGCACTCCAAATACTGGCTGAAACACGGTGTAGTCCATGGAAGCTCTGCATTGTGTTCGGTTTCAGCATCTTTTGCATCAATAGATAGATGAATGTTTAGTGAATCTCCTCTAATGTGATAAAATATCACTTGTTGAGATACCCTCTCAGTTTCTGACCACCCAAATGCAGCATGTTAGCTGAGCTGGTCAACTGATTAGCCATTATATTTACACTTGGCCAGAACTAAGTTGCTGGTTAGATACTGATTTAAACTGTAGGTAATTCTGAATAACTGGTCTTATCTCACCCAAAAAAAAATGACAATGAAATTGACTTTCTTCTGTGCACAGATTTAGCCATTTTCATGTTGCACCAAAACAGGTTTCTTCGCACAGCGCCGCCCAAGGCAATTATGCCTGTCAGAGAGGGTTTTCCCCTATTCCACAATGATAATAGGTTCACTGAAACCTTTTTCTAGGAGCTCAGAGCTAAAATGAAGTGAAGTGAGAAAGGTCTGGCTATGTGAGAGTTCCTAAATCAAACCTTAGTCGTGGCGTTATTACCAGTTGGTGACACTGGAGTGGATTTTCACTCCTGTCCCATCACAATCCCATAAATATTCTCTCGTCCCATCCCAGTCCCAGGACAAAATAAAAAATAAATTCTCGTCCTGTATTCCCAGGAGAGCGAAGCCCCTCCCTTCCTGTCCCATCCCATTCCTGCTCTGTGCTTTAGGCAGTGCAGTGTGTTATGGCCTCTTGTGTTGCATAAAAGAAGTGATTTTCACTACGTTTATATTAATTATTCATTGTACAAATGCGTGTTTATATGTAACAACTAACCCATTGTTATCACAATTTATGTTTTTGCAAACATTCATAGAATTTTAATCCTGTTTCATCCCAATGTCAATAGATAAACAATGCAGCACACTCCTGTCCTGCAGGATTCCCCCAAATGGTGAGCGTCAAATTATCACAGAAGAATTGAAAGCTTTTTTTTGTTGTTCTGCACATTTTAAGGCTTTCTGTGGTATTTTCCCATCCTGCCTTTTTCTGCCATATTGAACCATTTCTCTAATCCGTCCTCCAATAGAATCACTTCACCAACACACCAGCAAATACACAGGATGTGGCTTTGGAACTCATGTGGTACTGAGATGTGTTACCTAAATGGTATTCCACCCACCCAGCTGTCCGTCCGTCCGTCCGTCCGTCCGTCCATCCTCCCTCCCTCCCTACTCCGGGCCTCAGGTGCAACAGCCCAAACAGAGATGCCCAGACCTCTTTCCAACCCGTCACCATTCCAGCCCTTCTCAGGCCAACTGAGAGAGACATAATCCCTCCAGTGTGTTCTCGGTCTGCCCTGGCGTCTCTTCCACGTTGGACATGCCAGAACACCTCACCAGGGAGGCGTCCTAACCAGATGCCTGTACCTCCTCAGCTGGGTCCTCTCGATGTGGATGAGCAGTGGCTCTACTCAAACGTCTAACCTTCTCACCATATTTATGGGGTACAACCCAGGATCCCCGAGGAGGAAACTCATTTCTGATGCTTGTGTCTGCAGTCCCGTTCTCCGACTCACCACAGCATCCATGTTAAATTATATTCAACTTTAAAATGGCTGCAGCTGAACAGCCTCCTCCACCAAATGACCGGCACCACCTCTGAATAATACTCACAACCTTGGTCTCACCAGTTGGTGTTTACAGCCAACATCAGAAATCTGCAGAGTACACAGCAGCTGACACTTTAAAATAATATTTGTCATGCATTTTGTATATTAAAGAACCGGCTGAAATAACAATCCTGTGATTGCGACCATCCACCGAACCCGAACTTGAGCCTCTGTTGAAGGAGATATGAAAATTGAGCCATTCTAGAGAAAGACAAATCCTGTTGCATCGTCGGCACTAATCCTCCCTTTGGACAATAAACGCATCGTGGAGCTTAGAAGCACACCACCCAGGCTAAACCGTGATGTACAATCTCCAGGAGACAATAGAATTGGTGAGTGTATTTTCTCATCTCATGTCTCTGCCAAGTTCACATGCCCACACACACACACTGTGATGCCAACCGCATCCCTACCTCCACCCCCGGCCTCACAACCCATCCGCCACCGCAACCACAAAATATGACAGATTTATCTGCCTGAAGGTATTAGGAAGAATATATATATATATATATATATATATAAAAACCTTATGTGAAGCATCTCTTGCCAGTCAGGTGGTGGTTTCATATTCACTGGGATATTGTGTTTGTGCCTGTTATTCCTGGTCAAATTAATCAATTAGACCTGCTAATGTGACTGTTAATTCAGAGATAATATTGAAGCTACTGGACACCGCATCACAATACTGGGAAGCCATTGGCATCTTGCAACAGTAAATCTGACCAGTATGTTGAGTGTGTGAGTAGAGGATCGCAACAGAGACTATCCTGTTGCACATATGCTGTCAGCTAATCTCATTACTTAGAAAGAGCAGTCTCCACTATTGGCATGTTGTCTGAGGTTAACACACCCACCCACACACTTACACACACAATGTGCTGTTCCATTTCACTTTCAGTACATTTGTATGAGTCGACAGAGATCTTTGCTCGCGTAAAGGTTGCGATTGATTTTACATTCCGGGCATGCTGTGTTTTACAGACGTCCGATCGGGATGTTCCAGCATCGAAATGTATACTGTTGCACTAATGACTTCATCGGTGTGAATGTGTCCTTGCTGACTGGAACTGTGAAGCATATTGCATCGTAATTTGGATTTAATGCTGAATTAGGCCGTACATGTTGGAAAAATATTATCATTGTATGTTTCTACTGGCGCCCCTGTGACCGTTACGAGGACTAAGTGGATGGACGGACGGACGGACGGACGGATGGATGGACGGATGGACGGATGGATGGACGGACGGACGGACGGATGGACGGACGGATGGATGGACGGACGGACAGACGGACGGACGGATGGATGGATGGGTGGGTGGATGGATGGATGGATGGGTGGATGGACAGACGGACGGACGGATGGACGGACGGATGGACGGATGGATGGACGGATGGATGAACGGATGGACGGATGGATGAACGGATGGACGGATGGATGGACGGACGGACGGATGGATGGATGGATGGATGGATGGGTGGATGGATGGATGGATGGATGGGTGGATGGATGGATGGATGGACGGATGGATGGACGGATGGATGGACGGATGGACGGATGGATGGATGGATGGATGGATGGATGGATGGATGGATGGATGGATGGATGGATAGATGGATGGACAAACAGGTGGTCGGACAGACTGATAGATGGTAGGATGGATGATGAATGAATTCTTCTGTACATGTTGGGAAAATATTATCATTGTATGTTTCTACTGTGACCAACACAAGGACTAAGTGGTTTGGAAAATGGATGGATGGATGGAAGACAGAAAGAATGAAAGATATATTTTAGAGAAATCAGAATCATTCCCTAACCGAAGTGGTTTATTATCTGAACCTTGAGTGAAGATGGGATAGATGACTCTGTTGTCTGGAGTTCCCAGCCCGTGGGTTTATATCCATCTTACGCCCAAAACACCTCCTGCCCATTGAAGAAAGGCAAACAAATACATCAAAATCATTGGTATCCATGGTTAGCATTGACATCCCACTGTAACAGTTTACTCTGGTGACTGTCTCATTACAGACTTTTTTGGTGCTGTTGCATGTTGTGTCCTTGCTGACTGAAACTATGAAGCACAGTGCATTGTAATTTGTGTTTAATGATAGATTGGGCTGTATATGTAGGGAAAATATTATCAATACATGAACATCTCCATCTTTAGACTGTTAAATTACCTAGTTTGAGGCATATGAATAACAGCATGTCTTTGGAAAATTACAAGTGTAAAATAATAAAATGATAAGACTAGGTGTAAGACAGGTTCTGTATCTGAATATAAATCATGCTCTCCTTCCTCTTCTGCTGGTGTGTTTATTATTGTACCTTTTGTTCATTTTGTCTTTCTACCTGGACCTTTAGCCTGTAGTAAAGTTTGATTAACTGACAAAAGAGGTATTACACGGGTGCAAATAGTATGTTTTTCATTCATACAAATATCTTTTGTTGTAATATTTGCATTTGGGAGAAACATGTCAAATAGTGTTCCTCATAACTACAGCTTTAGCAGCTCCTTAATCTATTTATGCTGACACGAAAGGAAGACAGCAATAACGTACAATGATTAAAACAGAGGCAACTCTTTTATTCAATATCATTATCTGTCTTGAGTGTTTTTCTGTAAACATGTATTATGGAGTTTCCCCAGGCTTTGGCCACCACCCACTCATGAAAAGACCAGCCACACTGTTAACACCATGTTCTGCTGCTTGGTAAAAATGTCATCACATACAGTTATATTTTCATAACAGCAATGTCATCGTCACATGATATATAAACACACTAATTAGCCATATCCTTGCCATTTACAGGCTGACAGACATAATCCAGTGCAAATTAGCTAATGTAAATTGCTTGTTCTACTAACACACCAGATCTTGTAATTGGTAGGCTTCATGAGACATTAGCTGTGGTTTAGCAGGGAAGTGTTTGATCCAAACCAACCTACAACAGCAGACAAGGATGACACCCACCTGCCACTCAAACCATCCACGGCTTTATTTTTGGATAACTGTAAGCCTTGATGTAATAAACCATGGAATCCCATGCCTTTTTTTTGCCCGGATCCCAAAGAAATGTAGTGTCTCCATGGGATCCAAAGCTTCTGAAATACAACACGAGTTTTCCTAGATCTACATTTTGGCCTTTTATAATGTCTTTCACATCCTTCTATCTTCAACATCTTTATGTATTTTATATTTTAATCTTGACAGGTTTATCACTTCATTTTTGACTTTTATATCATTTTTATCTTGTTTTATGTCGTGTCCATCTTGTTTCATCATTTTCATCTTGTTGCTTCTTTTACATGGTTTTTCATTTTGCTACATCTTTTAATGCCTCTCCTGTGTACATTACATTACTTTGCAGAGGTCAACAGTTCTAAACTGTTCTAGACAACACTTTTCTACTGTTTAGGTTGGAAAATTAATGAACATATTGCATCATTGTTGTATATATTGCCCTGCCAAAAAATTACCACCTGGATGTAGCTTAACAAACAGTTCAGATCTTTCCATTAGATAATGCGCAGTGTTCTGATCTGGGGTTGGTTCAGTTGGTCTGGTCTAGGTTCCATAAAACAAGGTCAGCTGAACCTTAATGTACTGAATGACCAGGTCTGAATAACACCAGGAGTGGATCAGGAGCATGAGACATCATTTTTCCATGACAGTCTTTACATAATGGTCCAACTCTCCATCATCAATACAAGATCTGGACAAAAAAAATTAATGCAACTCTGAATGGAAATAAACCTTGTGACATTTATTGTGACATTGCTAGGGCATTGTTTATGCCACAGTAAATGTGTCCCATAATAAAAATTAAAGCTAACCTTGGGAATGCCTTTTTTGGCTGTGTGGTGTATTTTCATCAGCTAATTGATGACCATATTAAAATAGCTCCACGACTCAGTTTGAGTCCAAAACCTAAGTTTGGGAAACGCAGATTTGAACAAGAACAACCCTCACCCTGTATAGGAGTCAAGAACAGGAAGATTAGCTGCTAAAACCTCTTTTTGTTCCAAGCTGTACACATATGTACTACTTGTCTAAATTTGGCGTTGACTTGTGGAGCCTGCCCCAAGTGGCCGTTGAAGGAACTGCAGGTTTTAGCCCTTCTGCGTTAAACGCTGCAGACTCTGGCTTGAATAGGAACTGAATAGAAAAAATCTAAGGCAATAACATTTCGGATTATACCACAAATTATTGAATAATTAATACTACTCATTGAACACTAATACATTAAAATTAAAAGTGTAATAATAGCATAAAAAAACAAACTGCTGTTATTCTAATACAGATCATTTTGCAGCCTCAAAACATCCTACAGGTACAAAACAAACCCTTGGTATTCTGCATATCCCATCCGTACCTATCTGTCCTTATTAGACAAAGCAGCAGGCTTTTATTCCTGTCTGTGTTTTTGTTATATGTCATTTAAAGCCTGTCTTTCCTCACTGTCAGGAGCAATAAGATTTGTTTGGGGAGAACTGTCCAGTCATATCACTAGGTTTTAACCTCTGCTGAATTGAATCAGATTATGCACCACGAAGGACATATTATTGAATTGACAGCTCCATACTAGTTTGAGCCAAACCTCCTCCTTTATACAGAACTATATGCATTTGATATCACAAAATTAGATTACTTTGGTATCAGTCACACTCTTTCCTCTCAGTGTTTTCACATAACATCAGCATCATCTTTCATTATCCTCTGCTGCTTTGGAGGACCTCCACCGTACTCATAAATATTGTGGATTATTCAATTGCTGTCAATCTGTCTGCTACCTCATAAATTTACCGCCGCCAGAGAGGGTCATGGGATTCAGACAGAGAGCTCCTGAATCTGTGAGCCGGTTTATTTTCTCTGAGAGGAAGAGGAGGGCTGTTGTATATGAGGCTGTCTGCGGCTGCAGCCCGTGATGCACCGACACATGGCTTCTTTCCCCCGGGGCAGTACCTGATGTGTGCTGTATCCACATAGATGCCACTGGCCTTAAAGATGTAACTCAGCTAAATTATTAACAGTGTCGGCAGAGGTGGGGAGAGATACAAAGGACATGAGTCAAAACACATCCGGCTCCTCAGCTGCTGTGCTCTGACAGGGGAAAATGTGGGCGACCCAAGAGATATTTGACCTTATATTGCTATTTGGGAACACTAAAATGTTTCTGCTTTTAATGTTGTTCTCTTGTTTAATGTTTTATTATATATTGGTGTGTACATGTTTTTAATTGTGGCCTGAGGGGCTGAAGATGCAAAAATGAGCTTTTGGTTAGCTCAAAATACAGCAAAGTGTTGTTACGTAAAGCATAAGGTCGGTAAAGTTCTTTATTTTTAGTCTAAATAATTTCATTAAGCAGCGTGGTGGCTGGTTTACTGTAGTTTTCAGCAATGCTCACTGAAACTGGATTTAATGGTTTATTCAGCGAACGCATTTCAGGGGCTGATTGCTACAATTTTGGGTGCAGGGAGTGTTAACGGCTGCATTGTCAATGGGATCGCCTCTATGTTCATGTTGATTCATTAGCTTAATGGAAACCTATTTTAATTTATTGTTCACCTGATTTAGAATGAGTTAATTGTTGTTTTTGGGTTTTAATTAGATTTGTGGACAATAAAAACACACTCGCAATGAATGTGTGTATATATAAAAAGAAATGCAATTTGGTTAATTGAATAGATTTAGGGATTAATTAACCATAGAGGTCATTTTAGGGCAAACAGGTCTTCAGTGTCTTCATACCAGCTACCATTTTAAAAAGTCAAAGACGGAGTAAATATTTGGCTAAAAATGAGTCCTGAATTTGACAGTGTTTGTCCAGCTGTGCATCCTGAATACATACTGACCCTATGAGACCATCGACCCCTGAACGCTTCATAGTTCTAAGGAGCTTTTTCACCTTCAGGGCAAATGTGATCAAATGACATTATTCATATACACAGAGATGATGCAAAACTTGCAGTGAATATCTATGCACCTTACAGCTACAAGAAAACAGCTCCATGCAGTTTTTATCCAGTGAGCATGGGTGGCCATCAACCAGACTTCACCTGTTTCTGCTTGAGTTTGAGTTTATTTTATTCACGGTCAATGAAGTTAAAGCTATTGTGCCTGATGCCTTTTTGTGGCATCACTGGGCAAACATTCTATAATTACCTTTCAACATATTTTAATCCAAGTGGTCTGGCAGGAAACTAGAATTCAATCTACTTCTCTGGCCTCTGGTTTCTATCAAAAACACTTATAGTTGAAGAAAATTGCATTTCCAAGGTAAAGCGTACACAGTTAAAAAACAGTGATAGCAATAAAAAAAGAGCTGCAGTTATTAAAATCAAGCACTATACTAAGAAAGGGCTATTATTTATTGGAGTAGAAATATTTAGAGATTCTATATATAGTATTTCTACTTCAAAATATAAAAAATGATCAAATCATCATTAGAGTGTTAAGGATAAAGACCTGTGAAGTTCTGCCGAAGATGCCAATGTATTGGATTGTAGAGATATGAAGTGTGCGTATGGTCAGTGACATGCCGGATGATATATGATTAGTTATGATTCACTACTCCCACTAGATGGAGTAGTGAGTCACTCTGTCCGTCTCCCATGGTGAGGAACACTAACACCACAGGGCCTTTGACCGAAGCATCAGACAGGGACCAGATGGGATGAGAACCATTAAGAAACAATGCTTAGAGTCAGTGAAAGTGACTCTGTGGTAAAAGGTAGAAACACTCCTTCCTGTTTTCTCCACTGGACTCAGCTACAAATGAAAAGAATGGAGTTTGATGCTGAAATGTCAGCGTTTCTTCTACACGGGTAAATTTGATTCTGAGGCTTATGAAGGTATAAAGTTATTATGGGATGTACTTATCTTTGCTACGTTGCCGTTTGTTGATCCACAATTCAGACTAAACAGAAAAGGGAGGTGATTTGTGGTTTTACTGTGTCTATAAACAGAGCTAAGCTAACAGAGCTAAGCTAACAGAGCTATAATGCAAACTATCAGCTGGCGCAGCACATGAAGATATACGACAGTGTTATTTTGATCGACTGGCAAAATAAGTGTCTTTGAGTTTTAATTTGAGGAAGAAAACTTACTTATACCTTAATATAGATGTGTGTAAACAATGAGCTTTATTCTTTATTCAGTGACTGATACAGTCTATGGATGCATAGGGTTGATGTGTTCATGGTTTTGGTCCTAAGTGTGTTCTGGTACCAGACTCTCACTTCAAACTCCAATACTACAATATCAATGCTACATAAAACCACTTTAGTTTTATAT
>JAPQRQ010000022.1:30620766-30635614 GCA_037367365.1 Apogon talboti
GAATTGAGATTGGGCCAATGTGTCCCAATACTTTTGTGCATATAATGTATGTAAAACTGCATTGTGCATCTGTGCACAAGAAACAAAACAAATGCTTACATTTCATTTAATATTATCATTTAAAAAAGCCGTTGAGCCTTTATTAGAAAACACTTAACCTTCATTTTAATTATGAAACATTTGGATGTTAGGCATTTAATCTTAGGTTTTTACTTTTTTAACTAATGGAAAAGATTTTTATGCAGATTTCGAAGCTCAAGTCTTAAGCACATTGGCATTGTGCATATTTGCAAGAGGAGAGAGAAGAAAATCCTGCAAAAATATGACTTCCCTCCCTAGTTATTATTCTTTGTGATTCCTGAGGACAGTGGAAAACAATTCAATCTCAAGGGAGAATTGAGTGGGTCTGTATATTCTTTCCACATTTATTTATGAGCAGTCCAAATAACTTAACAATGTGCTCTATTGAATATAAAATGTGAGCCTCTCATTAAAATGTTTACACTAAAAGTCACTACAAACTCTCTTGAAGAACAGTCCTGTGAGCTCCAGATGTTATCAGCAGTCCGTTCAGCCGTTCCCAGTCACTGTGTCACTGCGTATGGGAACTGGCATTGCAGAGAGCGAGAAAGCCGCTCGGTATTTATTGAATAACCCCGCCTCCGTGCTCAAATCAATACTCGGATTTATGAGCAAGTCTGTGACATATTTTCACTCTCACCTCTAGGCTGGGAGGTAAGGGTGTTTTAATTGGCGAAATCTATTCCAGTGATTAGACATAACTCACATTGGGTATTGTTTAATTCACTTGTAATTAAAGAGCCGAATAAAGAGACAGGGCTGTTTTAATTAATAAACTCTCAGATCCCTCACATGTAGATAAAATCAGTGCCACATTTTTCCATTTATAATCCACAGACGTAAGTGAGATACCGCAACTTGTCCTAATGGTGATAACATTTATTCTGACAAGACACGAGGCCTTTGGACCTGAGATCATGCACGATACTGTCAAGTGAGATGATTGGATATCAGTCACATAATGAAATTGTCTACGTGGTTAATTAAAACTAGACAAATGTACTATTATGCTGCAATCTAGACACAGATCCTGCCCCCTGTACAGGCTGGTATGCACATGAATTTTAATGCGAAGGCTAAACCTGCGCAGATGGAGCGCTATCGGATGGACGGGGCCGACGCTGGGGGTGGTGCAGCTCACGCCGTAATTAGATCTCAGCAAGGTGTAAATGCAATCTATGCTGTGGAAGAATAGTTTGTTGAAATACCTATATGTCCAGATTGCAGTAAAGGTCATATATCTCCTCATCTTCCTGGACTTCCATCAACAGCCTGCACATAAAACCTTCCCAGAATAGAGCCCTATAGTATAGTTGTATATGTGTTCTGGACGAGGCTCTCATGGTTAGCTTAACGCCACTTTAGCTTGTCAAAATTCTCCTTTGGCACCGATTACCTTTACATTAGTGATCCTGCTTACTGACAGAGCAAAACTCCGATCATTAACTGATATCTGGAGTTATCAGATTATTCAAGGGATCATGTAAACAGTATATGATCTGTTTGATCAGATAACAGCATAATCGGATTATTAGAAATCAGATTAACCTACCTGATTTCTCCCCAATACGCCAGTGTCTTCCTTCATGTATACAGATTAATCTGATTTATTTCATTGTTTTACGTCTGCACATGTGTAAAAATAATTAAAATCATAGAAAATGGAAGTTACATAATCAAATTATCAGAAGACAATAACAGGAAGTTTGATTCTACCATCATATACACTGTATGTGCATCCAATAATGGACTGGAGCATGTAAAGAAGGGTTTTTGATTATCGCATTTCTGACGTGCATGTAAAGGCATCGGATCTGATTATTACAATGATCTGATTACTCCCAGGTATCAGACTTTCATGGTCACGTACACAGGCTCACTGATAATCCTGCCAGTACCTCTAGATCCATTTTCCAGGTGTAAACACACACAGGAGGGGAGTCTTTGGATGCAGGCCCTGAGGCCGAGCTGTTGGATGGAGTCCTATGGGACAAGTGGATGTGTTTCTTCAACAAACGGGTCCATAACAGTCAGATGACCTCCGCCGTGACCTTTAACATCTAGTCCATAGACGAGCAGATTATGACACCGCCTGATAAGAACCAAAGTGAGGAAAAGTATTGATTTGTGAGATAAGTACCAGTTTTTGGCGAAGGGGAAGCAGACGGTCTGCATCCGTGTGACCAGGGCAGGTATCAGGTGATACGCAGTGGAAACGTGAGCTGCTCAGTGTGATTCTCTGCAAATTCAGATGTGTTTCCACTCGCTCTAAAGTCAGGGACACTAGATGTCTTTGCACCACCTTAAGCTTTGACTGTGTGGTGCTTTTGCTGTGGGGTTGTTTATGCCATGCAGTGTCATAATAGATGCACAACATTTATTTCTGTCCCATCTTCTATTGATGTTGGACCACTGTGTAAAGTCGTCAGCATCACATCCCATAGATTCTCAATGTGGTTCAGGTGTGGACTCTGTAGTGTCCAATGTGTTAAATGGATCCGATCCTGATGAATCCAGTTTGTTGTTTTTTTTCTTGGTATATGAAGGTGTCATCAGCAAAGAAAGACTCCACTGATGTCCACATCTGCTCATTCAGTTTGTTCAGGTTCAGCTGAACTCATTTTATGGACACACAGTGTTACTGAACCTAGAGCTGACCAACTGGACCAACCCCAGATCATAACACTGCCTCCACAGGCACTAGGCATGATGGGTAATGACTCCATCCCTCTGGAACAGGGTGGATCTGGACTCATCAGACCACATGACCTTTTCCCATTCAAACACAGTCCAACCTTTATCCTTTCGATAAACTGATGGTTGTTAAAGAAATGAAAACCTCTTCATTGCATCAATTAAAGGGTTAATGAACCGAAACATATTAATCACTGCAGTAATTATCCAAAGGAAAGATCTACACAATTTGCTTTGTGCTTTGCATGTAGTCTGTGTTAAATTCCAGTTTGCAGTTGCAGTTAATTGAAATTCAGGCACAAAATCTTTTAAGGTTTTGTGTCTGATTTTTAGTGTACGTCCACAGTGTATATTTATTTTATTTTATTTTATTTTATTTATTTATTTAACCTTTGTTTTATCAGGTAGGTCAGTTGAGGACCAGTTCTGATTTACAGTGACCGGGCCAAGAGGCGGCATAGTCGACAGGTGTGTTAATGACAGTGTTCATCAGTATTCCAGCTCATTCCTTCTATGGTTTGTCACTATTTCATTCTGTTTTTAGGTTTGTTTTTATGGATGTTTTTTTTGTGTTATGTATTTATTCCTTATTAGGTTTTAGTCATCATTGATTTGATTGTTATATTCATCTTATGCATTCATTGTTGATTATGTTTTAGCTCCATTGTTTTTAGTCTAATCATAATTTATTTGATATATTGTTCTGAACAGGTGCAATGTGCTGCATTTACACTCAGACGTGTTCACCCTCTGTTTTTTATGTGGGTAATTGTACTGTCTGCACATATTGTTCTGCAGAGGCTCCTCGGCGGGTTGAAGAACTGAAACATATTAATCCCTGCAGTAAACATCCAGTGGAAGGATGTGAACTATCGGCTGAGGTTAAATCATGTTGTGACTGTTTCCATGCAGTCTAGTTATCGTTGGTTAGTTACAGCGCTCAGTGTGGATGCCTCTTTACTGTCTTATTTTGACTCTAATCATCAGTGATCTTCTTCTTCCTCTAACCAGGTTGTTTTCCTCCTGAATTTGCCCAAACCTTGAGCCTAACACACACACACACTGTCTCATTTTGGAGCATTCTCTCTGCTGTCACAATCCAGTAGCTGTGTCTGAATGTTTCTGCCGGAGTAAACAAGGCCCTAATTTGCTCAAACCTTCAGAGTATTTTTACCCACGTAGAGTTGATTACACCGAGGGCAGACATAACAATAAGTTATTAATACCGAGTGTAAATGCAGCCGCCACACGAGCCCCTGTTCTTATCCATCTAATGTATCCAGATACAGATTGTGCGATAATACTGTGGATAAATGGCAATCTGCCTAAGTAAACACAAAAATGAGAAAAACATGCAAACTAAGAAAACTGGGAACACAAAGCCATTAGCAGCCGTGCTGGAATCAGACAAATCTCAGTTGATTTATATTTATGTGCTTTTTAAAAAGTCCTGACAGCGTTCTGTGCACATTAAATACAATTTTACTTTGAAATGGGGAATCAGAGCAATATCATCATTGTCCCTGATCTTATCACAGAAACAGCTCCGTTATGAGCCTGCACTGATTTATATTTATGTGATTCTCAAATGCTTCTGACTGTGTCCTTAAAACACAGGCTGGAACTGTACTTCAGAGAAAAGCAGAAGAGATTTGCCATTACCTTTGAAAATTGATTTTTTTTTTTCTCTTTGGCTGTAAATAATTTAATATGAGATAAGCCTGGGGGTTTGAGGCAGGTCTCCATATCCCTCCTGCCTGAAGAAACGCCGCTCACTTCGCCCCATCGCAGCAACAAAGCTTCTCCAGACACTGATGGCGGTCACATTAAAATGCTCGGGGAGGTTTTAAATCTAGCAAGTCTGGGGGAAAAAATGCTAAATCAATCCGTTGATGATTAACTACTAAACATTTTCTATTGCGGTGAAGTGAGCAATGGGCGCCCGGCAAAAGAACTTGTTTGTTAATCCATTCTCTGCGCTGAAAAGAAACCTTTTATATTACAAAGACAGATCATGCAAAGTCGATTTTTATTGTTTCAGCAGCTATTGTATATGTTATTTTTCCTTGAAGTACCGTCGCAAATTGTGTTTGCCAGATGAATCGAGCCGGTTTCTGGGATAAATGAGGCGGGGCACGGTTATTAGGTGGCCGTGACCTATTAATTGTGTTACTCAACGAAATTGACTATCCATGTTCAAGTAATACCTTTCATTACATCATCACTGCTGATTTAAATGATTACTGTCAACACGGTCAAGCCTTTTTCCTCCAACCACTGCGTCTCTATTAGGTCCATGTAATGCTCCAGGGAATGCCTTTTCTAATCACATGTATCACCGGCGGCAGCACAAATTTGTCATGCAAGGAGAAGCATAAGCCCACTGTTCAGGCATTATGCTGCCGGCTCCAGCGTGCATTAGGAGGAGCGCTTTTCCATAAATATTAGCTTTGCTGCACATTTTCGGCTCGAGTGATTCTGTACATATTAAGAGGTGACAAACAGATGGGATGTGAGTCCAAAAAAAAGAGGCCGGCTTTGGGTTGTCAAATCAATTGTGGGAGAAGTTATAATGCAGCCTTTGCTAAATGATCCCTTAATCAAACACAGAAACTGAATCTTTTCTGCTTTGAGCATCTGAGGGGAAGAATCCAATCCGTCATAAAAGCTCCATATTATCCTCAATAAGCAAGCTGTGGTGGATAATTTGAAATCAGATTTCTCCGACGGAACAATTGAGAATTGCTTCTGCAGGTTTGTCGGAATTCAAATTGCGTTTGGTTGTTGCATTGTTCAAGCTCTGCAATGTTAGAACTTTGGCAACTCAAGTCTGAAGTTGGAGTAATAATAATAATAATAATCATAATTATAGTAATAATAGCAGCAACTTGTTTATGATTCAAGCAACAGTCATGAAAATGTGTTGTTGAGGAATGGAAATAAAGCCCAATTACAGGTATCTGTGGAACACCTGCAGCACAAAACACAGCCAAACAACTTTAAACACAAAGATAAAAATCCATAAAAAGTGTCTAAAAGATATAAAAGCAAATTCAAGCAGAGAGGCGTGATAACATGACTAAGCTCTATAATGTAGCAACAAAACAACGATTAGTCAGGAAAGGCAAGTCAATAAAAGTGTTGTTTTGAAGCCATGTTTAAAAGCACAAACAGTTCCAACAGACTGAATATCCGCCCGGTGCAGAAACGCCTCATCAACACATGACTTCAACCTGAGAAATGGAAAAGGCCCTCAGCCTTTTAGTCAAACGTTCAATGGACCCTTCACCCGGGCCATGCAAAGTCTAATGTGTAACTTTAAAGTGCTAATGTTGGTAAGAGAGGAGGTGGTGTGGGAATAAATGTGGAAATGTGTGATCCTGGCTGCAGAGTTTTCCCCGAGTACAAAGGCTTGAATGTGGGATCGGATAAGTGTGAGGTTACTCTGAGGGAAAGACACAGAAGCAGAGAGCATTCATTAAAAAACGATCGGTGTTCCGTTGGACAGAAGACGTCTGATGTTGGAAATGTTCCGTGGTTTGGTGAAATCATGGCTGAATGGATGAATTTCTGTTTTCATTTGGGATTAAAATAACAAATAACACCTCAGTTACCGAGTCCTACATGAAGCATGAATGCACCAGAGAGGGGACGCACGGAAACGCAGCAGCCCCGGTCCGGCTCCTCCGTCTCAACCTACCTCGGACTACAGACGGGTCCAGTCCACTAATGCTCTGGATCCGAACCACAAAGAACAGGATGTAAAATAGTGTAGAGAGAGAAGAACATGAGGAGGTGCATCACATGACTAAAATGACTATAGATCACTACAATAAGACTATAAAATGACATCCAGTCCTGTGTAACAGTCCTGCTCCATCATTCTGTTAGTAGTTTTATTCCAGTTCTAATGTCCACACATGTGCATTAGTCTGTATTTAGATCCAATCTGATATATGTGAAGGATGAACAGCAGTAAACCTCCAGTTTCAGGGTAAAAACAGCTTCTATAAACCACAGTGGTCCTATTTACTGTCACCTCCCTTTGGATTTAACATGTCTTTAACCCTTTAGTTCAGACAGTATGAGGTTTATGGCATTAATTTACTGATGTTTTATACCAGGTTTCATTCAACACATGTCAGATGTTTACAGTTGTTTGACCTGTTTCCTGTCATGGGGTCAAAGGTCACACTAAATAGTGATTTTTAACCTTGACAACACATTTAGTTCCGTTTTCTGTGTGTCCTTTAAGGTTGTGTACATATTTCCTAAACAGATATGCATGATAAAAACAGCAAAGTTAAAGGTGGAATGTGACTTCTGCACAGTACTGCATCTCTTTAGCCCTGTTTTTTTTACTCAGACTTATCGGTGTTACACTCTGGAACTCATGTTGACATTACCAATCTTCCTATTAACAGAAAACACTTGCAGAGAAGTGTGTTCCTTATTGTTCTTTAATGCGGTGCATGTCATCCTCCTCTTCCTCACTGGACATTTTGTTCTTCTGAATGAAGCTCTTTTAGTTACACTTTCATGTCCATGCTACATGAAGACATGAGTTTCCTGAGTTTGCATCAGAAATTAAGGCCATTAACCTGGAAACGTAACCAAAACATATTCTAAATCCTACCAAATGACAGAGGCATTGATTTGTGCACATCAGTATGATCGCTTAACCTCCGTGTTTGCTGAAACAGAGTAACTACTGAGCAGTGGAACTCTGACTTCATGAGAGGATTAAGATCACAGATGACCGCTGCTGTTATCCACAGGTAGTTCTGCTCCTGTGTTATAGGGTGATTGTCATGCACTTTTCAGCATCTAGTAGCAGGTTCAGACGCTCATCTGATCATCCAACATTATGACAGTTCATCCTTGGGGCCAGGCTAAACACATTCCAGTAAAATACCCCTTTCACAATAAAAGTCTTGTTAAGAAATGAATAGTTCTGTCCACTACAACATGGCAGGACCTATAATTTGACCGACTATATAAAGTGTTGTTTGTTGTAACAGCTTTCCACTGCATTGGATTTCAGTGGGTGGCCTGCAGGAGTAAATGAGCTCGTTTTTTTTTGTCTTCATGCCATTGTGGCGGTGAAAACTTGTTAAGAGACTATAATGTGGACTGTCTGAACCCCCTGATGTGTAAATTATGTAAATTATGAGCCTTATATTCTGACAAGACCTTCTAGTCTATGACATATAGTTTTGTTTAACACATTTATTAACAGTTTTACAGCTTCATTGATTGAAAACGTGACGGCTCTTTAATCTTTGTGGACAGAATTACCTGACTGTCAGGAGTTTTTATCCTTGTGTACAGGATTTAAGATGATACAGGGGCATAACTACTGCTCATGTGATGGATGTGGACATGGGCGTGTGTTCGCTGTTTTGCCAATAATAATTTTTCATAGCTAATCGATATGTGAATGACACCCAGTGTAAGATCTGGGGTTAGTTGGACTTAAAGCTCAGCAAAAATGACTCAGTGAGGACAACATGTCTGCAGAAATGGGACATTTTAAGTGTTTGTTGCAGCTCTATCCTTGTACCACAGCACACGTTCTTACATGAATAGATTCTCCTTGGTGTCATGGTTACTAAACACACCATTTTAGTCTCTTCATCCACACTCGGATTTTGGCAAAGTTTCAGAAATGATCTCTAAAGAGACGTATCACATGACAGGAGTAGGTGGCAAAGGCTGCCTGGCACAGGAATGATGACAAACCGCTCAAATAACAGCCAACCTGCTGTGAATGTAATCAGATGCATCATGTAAAAGGCAGCTACACAAAAGCAGAAGACCAGAGCTCACCGCTGCTGTTGGATTAACTGCGCGTTTCGAAATACATCCGTGGCTGGATTTCAGCAACAACATCTGACTTGTTTCCAGAAATGTGAGGTGAATCAGATGTACATCAGGGTTCCCACGGGGTCTTATAAAGCCTTGAATTTACAAATCTGCATTTCATACCTTAAAAAAGTCTTTAAAAGGTATTAAATTTGAAATGGTAGGTCTTAAGTTGTGTTGCCATAAACTTGTTGGCTGTGTTGTGTTTAAATGTGTCTGTTAAACGTCCAAGCAGCAAAGACAGTAACGTCAGTCTACTCAGTTCCGCCCGTTCCAACGCGACAATTTACATCGAAATTAGGAACCAATTATGGCTGACTTTGCAGAAGTGATCCCAGAACATTCAGCCCAACACACGTCACATGCACAGAAAGCTGACTTTGGGACCTTAAAGGGATGGCTCGCAAGTGAAAAGTCAGCATGAGGAAGTACAAATCTGATAATGTTTGGTTGGAGAAAAGCTCATTCTCGACCTGGTTGATTCCTAAATTCTAGGAGTCACAAATTTTTACCAGTATGGCCGTGGTATAGGCTGTGAAACAGGCATTAGATTCTGTTGTAAGTAGTCTTAAAAAGGTCTTAAAAAGACTTAAATTAGAAACCTGTAGTAAATAGAGGTATGTCTGTCATCATTGCATGTCTCTGTCTGCCCACATTATAATACAGCCCTGGAGTTTCAGCACTAAAACATGATCAGCTGTGTTTCCTAAAGTCTCCTTCTTCAGGAGTTTAAATATGCAGGAGTAATGTTGACGCCGGGGGGAAATTCATCGAAAGATATTTGTTTTAAAGCAACAGTGTATTAGTGTGGACGAAGCCTGAAATTTAGGGTTTGTACATTAAAACTGGTAATGTCATTTTACTGTGAGGGAGTGGAAAATTCATTATATAGGTTGATACAAAGTTCGTAAATTATAGTAATGACAGTAGTTGTTTTTTTAAAGTGAGTTTTTCTGGATTTGATTGTGGATGTATGCTCTGATTTACCACTGGATTTAACGTCACTGAGGCTCGTACACAGTGTGAAAGAGGATAAATGAGGTAAATATTCTGTTCTGGCTGTAGAATAGTTTTGACAGTTTTAAAAAGAAAAAAATGCAAATCCTTTCTCGAACCTTTATGCACTCTAGACATGAGACATGGACATAGAGGAAAACAATACCCTGTTCTCCTTTAATGCACTGGGTAAATTTGTGTTTTGACTCATTCTGCAGAAAAAAGTGTGATTAAACAAAAGTCAAAGAACTGTCTGTGGCAGGTCGCTGTTTATGCAGGACCAAGTAACTTCTGGCTGTTTGTGTCAGCTCACTGCTCCGAATGTGTGTGAGCTATGTGCTAATGCTAATTGCTAATGTTAATGCTAGGTACTGGGTGGGTATTAAGATGGGTAAAGTGCAGAGTTAACCTTCATCCTCTAACACAGAATCCAATATTCAAGACAGGGAAACCAGTAGCAATATTCATTTTAGAAAATGTTGAAAGTAATCTTATTCATATTTATAATTGATCAATTTTGAATTAAATGTGAGACAAGTGAACATTGTGCCAAAGATAAAAAAAAAAAAAGTCTGGTGTTCCTGATATATCACAAGAATGAGGTTGACCTTTTACATGTCAGATATAAAATGTCATCACTACTGGACATAAGTGTGAATTTAAATTCTAGATTTATGACCAAAAATGTATTTTATTAAGTGACAGCACCCTTGACCTTTGGTTTATCTAGTACAAATGAACATTGTGCCAAAGAGGCTAATGAGGCTTCGGACACACTGACAGTGACATTTTGCATTTTAAGTCAAATTTCATGACAAAAATGAAAAAGAACAGAAAGAGAGTGAGACCCTCCAACAAGGCAGATAAGTGACATACAGGCCCTACAGTAAAGGAAGCTCTCTGCAGCCTCAATGTTAGCCAGAACTATGAGCAGAATTCTGATCACTTGTACATATTGATCCCAGTTATGCAAATTTGTGCACATTTGTCGAACATCATGTATTGTATTCCAGAGGACAATTGTCTAAATATACCTTTGAAAAGTAGATTGGATGATTTCATTGGACAGAAGTCTGGGGACCAAATCTTGAGAACATCCACCCTATATACCAAGGTCTGGTCAGTGAAACTGACAACCACATAATGGCTAACCTGCGTCTGATGAACTGTACCCTTCCTCCTGATCTTACAGGGCACTCTGCTGATGTTGGGCTTGCGGCTGAGCAGACTGGATTTCTGGATCATATTTGGTGAGTTTGAACATGACCTCTGACCCATCCACATCAAACTTTGTTTTGGTACTAGATCTGTACACAATACATGTGTTTGGTTAATAAATGAGCGTTGAGGTTTATAGATGACTTCCCAGTTGAGGACCTTCTATGGCTGTCATGCCTCGTCTCTCGCCAACCTGTCCTGTTCCTTCCAACACTTTTCTTTCAAAAAAATCATAAAAAACATAAATGTTGACAATGGAAATTTGTAGGAATGTAGAGAACTTCCAGATCTTGACTTTTGACCTTGAGTGGCCAAAATGTCACCATCTGTTGTCGCACACACATAAAAAAACAACCATCACCAACCTCAGGATGGTTTGTCGAATACTGTAGACGCTGAACTGCAATAGATGAAAAAACAACCAAAGACGGTACAAACTTTGCCTCCTCGGCAGAGGTAAAAATACTTCAGAGAAATAATTGTGGAAGGTCCCATGGCCCTTTGAAAGAAAATCCATGACATCAAATAGGAGGGTCCAGGTCAATTAGCATGGGCGACCTGCCGGGCCACGGGCTCTGGGCATGTGTTCAGCAGCTCTTTTCAACATTTATGTGGAAATCTCAGAATTTCAGTTGCACATCCTTAAAAAGTACAGCCGTTGAACAGAATACAAAGACTGGGCAGTTCATTTCTGAAGTCCATTTCTCCACAAATATCCTTAAGGGTGATGAGCGTGGTCGGATGTTTTTTGTTAGACTTCAATGACAACTCCTATTTGATAGCGTCCTCTAAATCAAAGGTTGAGGCTGTTTTTATCAAACTGATATAGTCTCAGTTTGTCACATTTCACAAGCGGCTCTGCGTTTTTATTTTAGTCTGTTGTTGCTGCTGTAAATGTGGCAAGGAATAGCAAAAGGAGTCACATAGTGATACATAAATCAGGCAAGAATAGACAGAGTTCTTTCAGTGTACATCAACAGTTGACACTGTAATGAAGTGAAGAAGAAAACTAGATATTAATGGTGCCAGCAATGTGACGGACTTGTCAGCATTACAAGAGTTTGTTTCGGAAACATCTTTTACTGCTGCTTTGATAAAAGCTACATAAAATCAACCATTTACAAATGACAACAGACATTAGCTTGTCTTATTATTCACTGCGTTGTGGGCTGCACACACAGTTTCATTGTGTTCCCGCTGCACTGTATGGGCTCATGCAAATTCATAATATATCAGCGTAATTCACAGAAAACAGATGGAAATTCCAATAACGTTTGTCTATGTCAGGTCTGTACAAGTCAGATCCAGAAGTTAACATTCAGAACGGAGTGCAGGTTGGAGTCGGGCCAGCAGGGTGCATATAGAAGAAAAGACTCCAGGAGGTAGACAAGTTCCGCAAATCTTACACTGGTGTCATTAAAAAGCAGTATTATCTACCAAACGCAGACTCTACGGACCTGTTGACTGGTCAAATGAAGAAAAGCGTATGTGAAAAAATAAAACTAATCAAGACTTGAATGTCCAAGGTCAGGGATTCGTAGCACACAATGGCACCCCTGCCTTGAGCTAGCAGTAATGCTTCTGTTGTGTGCATACAGTATGTTACCTCTGTTAGTTCAACCCAATAATAATAATAATAATAATAATAATAAATGGATTAGATTTATATAGTGCTTTTCTATTAACACATACTCAAAGTGCGTTCAATGGATCCATTATTCATTCACTCTCTCAGTCTCCCTCTGGTGGTGTAAACTACATCTGTATCCACATCTGTCCTGGGGCAGACTGACGGAAACGTGGCTGCCACTTCGCACCAAACAGCCCCTCCCACCACCACCGAACATTCACACGCATTCATACACCAGTGTGAGTGGCAGTGAAGGTGAAGCTGAAGTGGACACAACAGCTCATGACTCGGACAGAGCAGGACTGAACCGCCAACCCTCCGGTTGTTGGACGGCCCGCTCTACCTCCTGAGCCACGCCCACATGATGATGTGAAGCTATAGAATAATAGTAGAAAGAACTTTTAATTGAACCTTTTGTTTTATCCCACTGTAACATGGTAAAGAGTCTTCCTTTGACACGTTCTCCTGCTGAACTGGACCAGCTCAGTCAGGTCTGTTGTTACACCATGTAGCCACAGAACACTGCTCCAACAGCTCTTTGTCACTGTGCTCATTTGAATTCATTCATCATATTGTATGGCATTCTGTGTTGGAATAGTGTTTTTTATCTCACCGGCTGATAAACCATGACCTGTTGTGAAAGAACTGTGTCTGGTGGTGTCTTCGTCAGCCATTACTCCATCTTCTCTGGTTAAATTGCTGTTTTCAGATTTTATACGTAGCTTCCTTTGGACAATGTCTACAAAGTCTGGAGAAATGTTGAATTTTTGAAACATGAAAAATTTGCTTGTACTCACAGTGGTCCATATTTTGATGACTCATAACATGTAAATGGTGACAGATATGGATGTAGTTACTATTAAGCACTGATAGAAGTCATATATGGACTTGGATGTAATTAGTTGAGTTATCTTCTACCTTGAAACCTCACAAATTCAACTGCTTATTGATTCTTGACAGAACATGCTGGTGAGATACAGGGACAAACCTTCTTTTTTTTTTTTTTTAATCAGGCAAGAATGTAATTCCTGTAGTTGCATGTCAAATCTGTGGCTAATGGGGGCAGAATTCCTCATCAGGTGGTCAGTGAACATGGTACCACGCTGATAACAATGTCATCTCGGTGAATCCTCTTAAAATTCATGTTATTGTGTGAGACAGTCCATGTCCAACACAGACCCCTGCTGCTTTGGTTTCACGTCCGCTCTGACTGTGGTTTTTTTTTCCTTCTTTAGTTTAGACAGACCAGAGGCTATCTCAGACCTGTTTTCTTTTAAAATGTGGGTCACAACATTCTGATGTAGGTAGTTGTTGTTGTTCTAGAACAGGGGTGTCAAACATACGGCCCGCGGGCCAAAACCGGACCCCAAATGGTCCAGTCCAGCCCGCAAGGTGAATTTGACACTAACAACAGTAAACATCAAGCATGTCAAAGTCAAGTTCCAGATGGGACCGCAAGTAAAGGAATGACATAAAAACTGATACGTGATGACAACCGATGAAAAAAGTAAAATGATGATTATGAACATATTTACATTTTTCACAGTAAAATGTGAGCAAGCTGAAATTTCCAAAGAAAAAAAGGACAGTTTTAACAACGTTATGCCTGTTACTCAATGTTTTGTGCATTTGTAGAGCCACTATGACCTCTAAGTCGTGATAGTAATAACAAGCTGAGAAAATGCATTTATTTTTCTGAGTACATTTCAGGTTGGACATAGTTGTTCAGGTTATTCAGATAATTCACATGTTCTCATAATCTAATCTTACTTGTTTTTTACTCTAAAACCATTGTTAGTTAGTGGTTAAACCGATATTAGTTAGATATTATTAGTTATTATTATTATTATTATTATTATTAGTTGTTGTTGTTATTAGTTATTAGATATTATTATTATTAGTTAGATATTAGTTAGTTATTTGATAAACTGAAATGAACCATCATATATGACTTAGTAATAGACCTACTAAGTCATATATGATGGTTCATTTCGGTTCATGCCCTTTGACCTACGATGACCTGGACGGATCAGAATAATGGGTCACCACTGTCGAGATTTCAACAATCTTCTCCACAAACTACTGGTCAGATTCATTTCAAATACCTGATGCATCTTCCTTGGGACAATGTCTACAAAGATCGGTCACAGTTTTGAGAAATTTAGAGTTTTGAATTTCTGACAAATTTTTTAATCATTAAAAATAGCTTTTACTTATAATGGTCCATATTTTGATGTCGTATAAAATAAAATTGGTCAGAGATGTCAGTCTAGTTCCTATTGATCAGTGATAGAAGTCATATATGGACTGGGACTGAATGAGTTGAGTTCTGCTCCAGTGAAAGTACCACCCACTACTATTGGG
>JAPQRQ010000022.1:30835394-30845467 GCA_037367365.1 Apogon talboti
GGGGTCATCACACACATGCACTCACAAAGAACTGGTCTAGCCTGTTGGCAAGCGCAGAAAACCCACAGGACTGCCTCATAGTATTATTTTGCCTGACTCCTTTTTTGTCTGTATCTGCGTGGAATTAATTCCTCTTTGTGTGTGGTTTGTGTCCGAGTTTGGTAACGTGTAGGCATTTTTCTTTCTGGATGCTATATTTTAGGGATTTTAGGCTTTGTGTCTAGGGTTCAATTTGCATTTAGTTTTGCTGTAGAAGAGGGAATTAATTTACTTTAATACAGCAGCTCAGTTGCATGCAATCAATATGTCAAATATCCTGGGATGCATCCTAAAAGGAGACCTCATAAAAGGGTGCACTGCATGCTTTGTAAAACTTAAATTACCTCCCACAGGAACTCGGAAAAGTTGCTCCAAACCAGATGCTAATGGCTAGCATGGAAATACCACACATGTGCGAGTTGTAATCAGGTTGCTTACTTGTACTGTATATGAGGCTGTGACTCTGATTTATTCATTTATCATTTATTTATCCAGGACAATGCAGTGAAACATATGGAACAAATGCTCTACACAAAGATTACATAGCAATTAGCTTATGTGGGACTCCCCTCCCCTGGTCCCTGCTTAACGTGATTATCTATGTTGGTATAAGCAAATGTTTGTATTAAGTGGCAAAGACCTCGGCTCCAAAATGAAGCCAATGCATAAGTCTCTTGAATGTTTTATTACCACTGACAGCCACCAGGTGTTGCTCCAAAAAGCCCTGAGTTTAAGAGATTTGCAATTTGTTTTGTTTTCAACTATACTAAGTCCTTCTGGTCTCATTTGTTCTATTTGGACCTTCTGATATGTGATCTAGTCATCCAACATCAAACTGTATCTCCATTAATGGGATATAAGGTCAACTAAAAGGCTTTGGTTGATAGGTGTATATGAGTGCTAGCTCCCCTGAAGAACTGGATGTTCTGGTTTTTTTCTTGACAAAGATCTCCAGCGGCAGTCGTCTTTAACTGATCCCACTGGACTGTAACATAACATTGTTACTCATTGCTTGGTTAAGTTTTCCATTTTACTCTGTCAGTAGGCTAACATTTAGCATTAGCTCACCCTTGACCCCAGAGGCTCTGCATGAACAGTACCTGCTCTGTTAGGTACCATGAAGTAATGGTACTAATGTAAGTACTGATGTCCAAAGGGTTAATGTGGATGTGGATCAGCACTGATGTTGGTCTAATGCTCAAAAAATGTTCTAAAATACATGTTCCTTTCATATTACACGTATTTTTCTTGCATTTTTTGTATATGCTTCTTGGAGTTTTTGGGATTTTTTTTTTTTTGCCAATTATGGGAAAGGAACCAAATATGGTAACTTCATTGACCTTAATTTTCTACATGACAATAAAAAAGTTTGAAAAGTGCAACAAAAGTAATAAAGTCTTGTTCTGTCCTCCAATAACACACCAAGGTTGAAATGTTGCATTTCAGTATTTCTATGAGTGAACTATAAAGGGTTAACCGATAGATTAAACAATACAAAATAGTAATTACTTGCAGCTTTATTCACGTTCTGATGTAATATTAATGTCCAAATATGGCCGATTTGGCTCCAGTGAACCAACTTCTCCCTCTTCCTTCTGGTGTCTGTTGTCGCTCCACACAGGAAGTCGACTTGAGAAGTTGGAAATGGTTGCCAAGCTTGTCTCCACTCCACAGTAATATCACTGCTCAGTCCCCTCTCGTATAAGACGGTCCTGACAGTTACTGCATGTACTGTTGTAGATCAGATTCCGGCGGTTTCGAGGGCTCTGCGCACTCACGCACACGTCCGCCTGGATAGGAAACAGCCCCGCGTCCCCCTCCAACCCCTCCACTTCAGGCTTCCACTTTCCTATTCAAAATGTCAGCTTCACTTTATTAAGTCATTTCAAGCCCATAGGATCCAAGAACAGCTCTAAATCTGTCATTCGTCCGCAATGCAGGCCAAGAAAGCATGGAGCTCAGTTGCAAGAATATTACCTCTTGTCACGGTAATGTAGTCATTGTTAGGGAGAGAACCAAGGTGGGGGACCGCTGCCGGCCCGCTGCGGCGCTTCCAACTGATCTGGTAGCCGTTTTCTGCGCGGAGCTGTTTTTACCGCCTGCTTGACCAGACATCACAACAGGATTTACTGCTGCCGGATTACCTCTGATCGAACCAGAACAAAAGACGAGAAACATTAACGCAACTTAGGAATTCTAATGAGAAACACCAGCCTTTGTCTGAACTGTTGTTGCCGCTAAAATACAAAGCAGTCGCAGTTGAAGCGGGGTATCAGGTGGTGCTTAGTTTTGTGTTCGTTGTCTCACACTTCTACTCTATCCGACAGATTGAATTACTTCACACTCCCAGGAACAGCATGTCTGCAAAAACAAAGTTAGCAAGGAGCAATTTTGCCTTCATGAGTTCATATTTAGCACATGCAGGGGATAACAGCTGTGCAGTTGTGAAGTAAAAAAAGAAACGCATTACGCTTTACGCATCATTAGCCGCCTCGATGGATTCAGATCGCTTTCTCCGACGTGCGCATCTACTTACCAGCAATAACTGATGAGAAATGAACGGTATTATTACTTCCATGTAAGTGCCATTTGTACACATGCATGTAGACCAGGGGGTCAAGCTCATTTGAGTTCAGGGGCCACGTACAGTCCAGTGTGATCTGAAGTGGGCCGGACAAGTACAATGAAAACAAAGAAAAAAGTACAATTCCATTATGGAAATGTTTACATCTACAAAGGTACCTGAAAAATGTGAAGAAGCGAGAAAAATAAGGGCAATTTTATCAATATTCTACTTCAGTTTATCATTTACAGATCATAGTGGATCTGCAAATACACAAAGATCTAGTAACAGGAAGAATATTGTTAAATTTGCACTTGCTTCTCTTAAGACAGTGTAGGTTGTTCATATTTGTTCAGGTTATTCCTATGTTTTGGTCCTCCAGCTTCTTCCCACCGTCCAAAGACATGCACTAGTAGGTTAACTGGTTCATCTAAATGCCCCATAGGTGTGAATGTGAGAGTGATTGGTTGTTCGTCTCCTCATGTCCACGTCGTTATTGAAAATGAGAATCAGTTCTCAACTAGCTTATCTGGTTAAATAGAGGTTAAAAGAAAATTTAAAAAAGAAAATGTAATTTTACTTTCTTTTTTTTTCAGTAAAATAAAGAGAAAAATGTGTAGTTGTCTTTAGTTGTAGGTCATTCTGATTGTATTTCACTGGTCCCGCCCACTTGAGGTCATATTGTTCTGTCTGTGGAACCTGAACTATAATGATATTCACATCCTTGATTGGTAATATCTTCGGTGTAATTTTCACATTTCACAAATGTATCCCACAGGCCGGAGTGGACCCTTTGGCAGGCCGGTTTTGGCCCGCGGACCATATGTTTGACACCTGTGATGTAGCCTGTCGGTGCAGCCGTTTCTGCCTGTGTACATGGTCCTATGTAGGAGGCTCCAAGTAAAGCCCCAGAGACTTTTCACATAACTCCCCTTATTGCCCTGTAAAGCCTGATAGCCTGGACGCCACAGGGCTAATTGGAGAATGTGTGTCTATGTACTTGGCTACAGCTGAGGTCGCAGGGTGTCATAACCCAGCTAATCAACATCAACTGCTTGCAAATTACCAACACATGCTGCCCAGTTAGTGCAGGGTGTGGGCTGAGCCGGAGGCGGGGACGGGCTGATGAGCGTCCTTCAAACTGCCAGTGTTTGGCTGAAACGCAATCAATAGCTTTTATATTTTGATTGCGAGCTTGTTATCACTTCATTCTTGGTCCTTTTTCTTTGTAGCCGTTGTAAGTATTGTATTCCAGTGTTCAGAAAACCAACAGGAGGAACTTATAGATTTCTTTGTTCCCTCCAAACACAGTGGCTGTAAAGGCTCACGTCTTTGATTCTGCGAGATCTGCCGCAGTGCAGATAAAAAGCCTGTTCGTCTCAGTGGAGGAGCAAAGAGGCCCGTCGCCATTTAACATTATGCAGAGATGAGTCCCAGGGCACATTACACATTTGTCAAAACCATGAACAGCTCGTAGCTGGGAGCTCTCTGGGTACTGCTCTGCCTACTGAAAACTGCCCAGATGGCTACTTCACTAAGACCAGAAATTCTGATTTGGAGGTGACTCAGCACTCAAGTTCCAAATAAAGCCCAGTGTGGATTTTAGCGCACTTTACACCGCTGCAATATATGGCGTAGAGAGAGGCTGGTTGTATGTAGCAGAGGGCTCGGCAGTGGTGGACCTCCTGAAACCACACGGTCCCCAGACTGCTGCTCCACTGCTATCCTAATTAGCTCCTCATAGTTTCAGTCATGATTTAGGTCTGGACCAAAAATCCCCCCGTTTCCCCACCGGAGACCATAAATCTGCTTAAAGCCGCCCCAGTCAGAGCATGGGCAGCGCGCCGAGGCCTGTGTACTGTAACAGTGTTCACGTCCACACAGATCGACCATTCTAATTTCGTTAACAGACTACGTATACAGCCCCTGTTTCTGCCGGTCTGGCTGGAAACAACGCCAATGAAATATTGTATCTTCTCAGCAGCGCCGCTGATTTAGAGTGGTTCTGATTTAGGTCCTGCAGCAGGCAGCCATGTTAAAGTTGGCTGCACAGGTCTGGTGCTGAGCTGTGCCGGGCCGTGCTGGGCTGGGGGAGTGGCCCACTGAGTTAGAGCTTGCCTCAGCATCCAGCTGGAGCTGAGCTCATCTCCCTGGCCTGACTCAGGCCTGAGCGAAGAAGCAGATGATGTGTGAGGAAGTGTGTGTGGGATCGGACTTAGGAGAGGTATATTTACAGACGACATTAATATCTCCCTGCCTTGTGTGGTCACATTATTGGAGTTCAACATCATCAGTCAGATCAGGGAGAGCGATGTTTAGTGGCTCCAGTTATGACCTAAATCTCTTTTAGTGTTTTTAAAACTGTCCCTTCAATTCCTGCTCATACGTATAAAACATCACACACTTAGCGCCGCTGCGTGTGGACCTTCCTGCCGCTCTCTTAATCCTGCCCTTGACAAGTCAGTCGGAGTTTATTGAAAAAAATGTAAAAGCAGGCAGAGAAATCAATTTCCTATCAGCGTTTACTGTAAGTGATGAACATACTAATACTGCCAAAGCACAATATAGTGTGGATTATATGTATTCGAGCTCCTACTGTGAGTTTAAAGAAGTATTTACTCAGAATAAGATGCTTACTTTGCCAAAGAAAAGACATGTTCCAGTCAAATTTGATGGAACCACACCCAAAGCCACTAAGAAGTAGGTTAACGGAAAGCTCTCTAAAACTGCCGTTCTCTATAAACTTTATTCATCAACTCAGTTCATTTCCAAACCAAACGTGATATTAATGTAATTTGTCCCTGGTCAGCGATCCATTACTTCCAGTATTTCTTTAATAGGCAGGAGGTGGTTGTGGTGGATGGTGAGTATAGAAAATCCACCAGGGACTGGGGTTCATGTTCCCCGGCATGTGGAGTTTTAAGTTTAGGCCATAAAACGCTGTTCTTAGGGTTCGAAAAAGATCATGGTTTGGTTTGAATATTAAGAAATGCATAGTTACTGGTATTTTTTTTGTAGGGATGCACCAATTCTGAGATTTTAGGTCAATATAGATGACTAAAATGTCAATCTGACCTATGAACAGGGCTGATATTAGGTGTTTTTAATGTCTTTTAACTTTATTTTGATGGTGTTTTGTTGCTAACCTCTTACCAACTGCTAACACCCCTATCCTGTTCTATCCTGTTCTATTCTATTCTATTCTATTCTATTCTACTCTATTCTATTCTATTCTATTCTATTCTATTCTATCCTACTCTATTCTATTCTATCCTACTCTATTCTATTCTATTCTATCCTACTCTATTTTGTTCTATTCTATTCTATTCTATATCAGTACTTCTAGATGTGTGTGTATGTGTCATTGCAGTGTTTTATCCACTCGTGCCACTTTCTAACCATGTCACTTAAAAAACATGTTCATATGTAACCGAATGAGGAGTTTTATTGTTTGGTTTCGGCAAAAATTAGAAACAAATGAGTTTTTTTTTAGAATTTTTATGGTTGGGTTTAGGCACTGACAGCAGTTGGTCAAGATTAAGGAACGATACCAGGGTTTGGTTTAATACAGGAAACATCTGCCAAAGCATGTCCAACCACACTCCACTCTGTACTGGTTCTGTGAATTGTTGCTGAGTGAAGACGTATCTGACCATTGGTTTGTGTTTTGTGTTGAATGTGTGTGTCTCTGATGACCACTAAACACAGACACTAATTCAGTTTAATTCAAGTTCATAGATGCATGCTGCAAGTTTGGATAGAATAGAATAGAATAGAATAGAATAGAATAGAATAGAATAGAATAGAATATCTTTTTATTGTCATTAAGTACAATGAAATTAAAAGTGTAATCCATTCTATATAACTCAACTTTATTTATAAGCAATTTAAAAACAACACAGTTGGACTTAGAGCTGGTCTAAACCGGACTCCTAATAACCCAATTCACAGACACCCAACAGAATGTGTTTTTGTTCTGCAGGAGTGTACCCCAGATTGAGTTTTTCTAGTGTCTGTGTTTTGTTACTAATAATAGTAATCAGACACTACCAGTCATAATGGACCCAATGAAGCCATAGCAGCAAAACCCCAGAGTGCATTAAATCGAGTAAAGTTGGATTAAACTGCACGTAAAGTCAACTTTCATTTGTAGAAGGGACTTTGTGTTATTCATGTGTTCATTGGTTAAATACTCCTGCTTTAAGACTTGACAGTAGTGTGACATTTACGTTACATTTGTGACATCTGGCTGCTGTGCTGCGTTCACGGTCCAGACGCTGGTGGGACAACTCGCCGTCAGTGCCCCCCCACTAACAGGTGCCACTGCTATTCTCAGTCCACGCTGCTCCATCATGATCAGTCTTGCCTGTTACAGCAGAGGGCCGGACCGGTCCCTGGGTGTGTTTTTGTCATCTTCAGACGTCAGTTATCTTTTCCAGATCCTGCAATTACAAGTCCGCCGCCGGTTCGCACGCTCTGGCATCGATACCTCGCCTCGAAAGGGGAGTAGTATATCAGCTTTTAATTTGGCATGAGTGAAACCGATCTGTTTTATCGCCACGCCTGGGTGGCACGAAGTGTCAAAGTAATCAACGGCAACAGACACTAATAGCACTGATGAGCACGGGGCCGTGTAACTTCATCTCCAGCCGCTGCGTGCCTTCATGTGGATTCACTGTGATAACCACCTGCATAAGCTGCTGCTGAGTGCATTAAAAACACTCAGACATCCAAGATTCAGTGCAGCGCCTCATAAACAGCCTTTATTAATAGGCAGCACTTTCAGATGTCGGTATTCCATTTGCAGGGGAAGCGGCCGAGAAGTATTCTGGGTAGATTGCCTCCCAAAACACTGGTGTGCTGTTCACTCCATAGCACAGACATAAACCTTCTCCCCCGCCGCCCAGTTATATGTTTATCCTGAATTAGGTCATTTGTATCCTTACACCTTGGAGGCCTGCTTTTAGCAGCCAGGCAGAATGTGTGAGAGGGCTCTGTCGAAACGTTTGAAGTGCTTTCTCTTGCAGATTGTTGTACAGTCAAAGACGCAGTGTGTGGCAGCGCTCTCCTATCATACCTATGTGTTTGTTTATGTGATGCCCCACCACTGGCGCTCTGCTCACATCCAAACATCCTGCAGTTGACATGGGGTTTTAATTATGAAAAGTTGTCGCTGCCTTTTGTACGTGCGCCCTGTTTCGCAGCTGGGTTTGTGTGCGCGTGCCTGTGCGCCGGCCGGTGTGTATATAAATGTGTGTGTGGTTTGCTCTTAAAGGTCCACATTCATCCAGTAGTGGCCGGGAGCTCGCCAAGCGTACAACAGAGCGCCTCTTGTGTGATTGGACCGAAGCTGCGTCAGCTCCTTTGGGAGAAACGTTAAAAAATGTCCCAGTCAAGAATCCAGTTTCTGTATGCAACATTTAGCCCAACCTAAGCCCGGATTCTGATGGTACTGAATCAATCACAAGCAATTTGAATGACGTCTGTGCAGCTCAGCTCGAACCAAATCGCTGTACTTGTTTGCGAGGACTTAAAGAGACTCTCATTGTTCTTCAAACCTGTCCTCCTTCTCATCCCTGCCTCGGGAAATGAAAGAACAGATCATCCTAAGTGATAAAATGTGCGTGCCCACTGTGCCATCAGTGCTGTGATTGATTAGATTTAACTGACGTCTCACTGAAATTATGTACATGTTTGTGGAAGTTCCAAAAGTCTGGGGCTCATATTCTTAAAGGCTTTAGCCAGAAGTTATCATTGATCTCCTTTCATTGGCTTTAACGAGAACATTTTGTTATTGCACTAGGAACGCTGGTTGTCACCACTTGCCATGTAGTTATAAAACTGCAGATAATGTGAGTAAATCTAATTATTTATGTGCCCGGGGAATATCAAAGATGCGGGGGAAAAAAGGAGCGGCGTTTATAATCAGGTCGTGTTTACACTGATAATGACCTAAGTAAGATTAAAACAGCAACCTGACAATCAGTGTAATTGCCTTGACATAACTGCTTTAATTCCTCATAAACTGGGACGCTGTAAACATCATACTCTCCACAAACGCATCCATAACGTACACACTGGTTACAGCTGACGAACACATCCATTTAAAGGAGATTGTGCGTAAACAAAATCATTCATTTAGCTTGATTTAATTTGGTTTTAAAAACCAGGCATCTTTTTTTTTCCCTATCTCGAGTTCTTTCAGCAGAAACTTTATCTAACTTTATCGGAAATGTCTGGCATCATGCTGCTCTGTCAGTCTGCTGCTGCTATATCTTAATGTGGTGAGATGGCTGAACTCGGAGGGAGAGAAGCAAAAGCAGTAGGGGAGACTGGTGAACAAAAGCAAGAGGAAAACAAACATGGAGGGGGGGGGTAGTAAGCAATGCACTTCCCTCTCCATTTTTAGGCCAAAGGAAGACATGAGCTCGCTGTGAGAAAACCTCCTATATCATCTCAAATAGTGCTGGGGCCGGTTTTAAGCCTTTCGTCAATGCAAACTTATTTTTAGAACTTCTTTTGTCAAGTGACATTTCTTAATACTAGTGCAGTCATCTGCTCCTTTTGCCTTGTTTCCAGCTCCCTTGGTACCAGAAAATCCCTGAAATATGAGGCTCTGCGTTGGGCATAAGGGAGCGCTTTGACCCTGTTCACAAAACTTTTCAAAGTAACATTTTAATTCAGGAAAAATTGACTCTGTAGCACATTGTCGCAGCGCATATCATCCTTGAATTTCACACAAATTGATGTTTAATTCTGGCAAAAATGTTGCTCAAATTTGAACCAGATTATGATCAAATGATTCCAAAGCAAAAGTCAGAGAACACCAAGGAGACTGTGGGTCCCTTTACATCCACACGAATGGTCTACAAGGTTTTAGAAATGATCTGCTTCATGGATTAAATCTGCTGAATGGTACGTATTTTAATTAGATTAACTGGAAAACAAATGACTAAAGTGCTGGTGTGCTGATGTTTTCCACATGTATGTTGGTTTATGCACATTTATACAATAGAGTTATGTATCTTCCACTGATAGAACCTGTAAATGAATGCACTGTGATGTGCACACAGTGTTCTGAAGTCCATCTGTAGCTCTGACACTGATATTCCTTTGGCGTTAAACCCATTCTCTGGTTAACCCTTTATAGTTCACTCTTGAAATACTCTGAAATTCTGAATTTCAACCTTAGTGTGTTATTGGACAACATCACAAGACTAGTACTTTTGTGAAAGTTTTCAAAAATTTTTATTATGTAGAAAATCAAGGTCAGTGAAGTTACCATATTTGGTTCCTTGCCCATACGTGGCAAAAAAACAACCAAAATGTATCCAAGAATTTATACAGAAAATACAAGAAAATCCCATGTAATGTGACAGGAACATGTATTTGATAACATTAGAACATGTCTTTTCTAACATTAGTCCTCCATCAGTGCTGGTCCAGACCCCTGTCCACATCCACATTAACC
>JAPQRQ010000022.1:30866387-30888049 GCA_037367365.1 Apogon talboti
ACCTTACAGACCCTGGAGACCACATTGGACCTCAGACTGGGGACTCACTGTCCTCACTGGGACTGTTACTGTCACTGCCTTGTAATGTATGTGGAAATTACCAAAAATAGTCACTTGCCCGATAAAGGGTTAATTCTCCAATTTCACATTTTGACCCAAGTCTGTATCAGTGTTTTTGACTTGATTTTTCTTTATCAGTGACTCACAGGACAAGATAGTCTTAAATAGCACCTTCCAGTCCAGTTGGAGCATGTGGTGGGTACAAGTGACTAACTCTTAAAGCGGATACATGTTGTGTTTACACTTTCAGTTATTAAAAAAAGACCTAAAATTATCATTGTAGTGTTTAGAATAAAGATCTGTTGAACCACTAGAGGGAGTAGTGAGTCATTCCCATTTTGAGGAAAATTAACACCACAGGGCCTTTGACAAAAGCATCAGAAAGTGACCAGATGGGATGAGAACCATCAAGAAAGAACTTTTTTGAGTCAAAGAAAAGATGTGATAAAAATAGAATTATTGCTGTTTCCACTGGAGATGACTGTAACATAAATGAATGGAGTTTGATTCTGAGGCTTGTGAAGGTATACAGTTATTATGGGATGTTGTTATCTTTGCTAAGTTGCCGTTTGTTGATCCACGGTTCAGACTAAACTGTGACAGTTCTGACCTTGTTTGTTGGATTCCAAACACATCTTTAGTTCAGTTACTGACAACACAAACCAACAGAAAACAGAGGTGGTTTTACTGTGGCTGTTTTCAGTCTAAAAACACAGCTAAGCTAACAGAGCTGTAATGTAAACTATCAGCTGGCACAGCACGCGAAGATCAGAAGACACTGTTGTTTTAGTTTTAGTTTGAAGAACAAAACTTGATGCCACAGATGTGTGGAAACAATGAGCTCTCTGCTTTATTCAGTGTTATATAGTGTTGATTTGTTGGTGGTTTTGACCCGTCAGTGGGAGTCTGGAATATCAATACAACATACAATCCCTTTTAAATACAGCCAAATTGTCTTGTATTAAGCAAAAAAAAAATCCTGTGAAAATGATGCTTGGCCTGATTTCTTCAAACTAGAACAAAAGTGCAACCAAAAACCCCAAATGTGACCAACTTTTAACAAGCAACAACTCTTGTAGACTTCTTAAAATATGGAAAAACAATATTCCCTCTGCAGGGATATTATGAAAACCATGGTCTTAGTTTGTTATTGGTTAAATCTTGCTCTGTATCAGATGGAATATTTCATTAAGACATGGTTAAATATGTTTTCTGAAAATAAGATTACCTTGCAAATGAAAAATGTGCTAGACAGGATTTTTTTTCATTTCAGAAAAAGAAGAGTCACTCCCCAGAAACTTGGCTGTTCTTTTTTACTTCTTTAACATTCTTTTATTGCTTTATAAGACTCTGAAGCTCAAGAGAAAAAGGAAATATGGCAATTAATGAAAAAATCCACCTTGATTTGTACATTTTCCATTAAAAAAAGGATTTGCCATCAGCGTTAAACCCTTTTTTATGTCGAATTTGAGGTTGAATGTCTGATATAAAATTAGAACGGTGTCTGTTTTCCCACAGGAGACGATAAATATCAAGAATGGGTTAAAGAGTGGTGGTGGTGAACTGGTTTCACAGAGACCACTAAGAGTCTGAAGACCTGAAACACACCTACACGTCCACACATTCACAGAGTTCCCCCCGTAAACCCACAACTCCTGCTTACATCACCCACCTGCCTTAGCCCGACCTCAGCCACATCCTGGGAGCGATGGGGGGGTGTGGTGGGGGGGCAACAAGCGGCTGGTGAAGATAACACTGTTTACTCTGAGATTCAAGGGAAAATGTTGACATTCTTAGAACAGACAACAAGGAACATCAACTGATAGCTTATTTTTGGGTACCACAGTTCAAGAACATATCAAAACATTCAGTGTGCAATGTTTGTTTGTTGTTAATTTAGTTTATTATTATTATTATTATTATTATTACTTGCTCACTTTTGTTACTTATTACTTACTTATATGTCATTGTTACTACTATTACTATGATTACTTATTAATGTTATCCTATATGTTATTATTATTTTTATTATTATTACTATGACTGCTTGTATGAGGTATTTCTACTTGTACTTCTAATGTGCAATTCCCTTTTTGTTTTACTACTGTTTTTATAGTTATAGCTATCATTTTCTTTACTTTTTTATATTTTCATTCTACTTATATGTATACTTATGGTGTGCTGCTGGAACCTTAATTTCCCAGAGGCTCAGCCAAAGGAATCAGTATAGTTCTATCTAATCTAATCTAATCTAAAAAGAAAGTGGAAAAAACCCCTCAATACGACGCCTCTTCCAAAAGGCTCTGAACGGTGGCTTTGGAGTTCAGTTCACTGCTGCTTTTCAACGTTTGCACTGCAGAGTACGAACACTGGAGACACTTAACGTCTCCGAACAGTAGTCTGGCCGGTTAAGACACAAGAATGACGTAGTGGTGTGTAAGGCATGAAGGTAAATCCCGGTTAAGCCGTCTCTGCACAACCTCAACAGCAGTGGCGGAAATTACGGTTTCGCCACAACGCGTCTTTTCTTTCAGGCTAAGCTTCCAAGTAATAGAGTAAGAGCAAACCACTTGTACTGCAGGGAGCATTTTTGACATTTTGACCCCCTGATCTCACCACATTCAGAATGCAGGGACATTTCTTCGTGACCAAATTCTATCCTTGTAAAGCCTGTGTTCGCTGACATCATGACTGTTTCGCCCATTAAGTTTACCTTTCATGAGAAGAAACAGCTGCGTCACCCAGAGACCGCCACGAGGGTGTATTTCGGTTCCTCGGTTAAATACAACATTTGAAATTGGTTCTGTGGAGGGCCAGCCAACCCGACCGACGGGATCGGGGAACAGAGCATGTTGTGCAGTCTCACATTCAACCTCGTTTCCCTTCCAAACCTTCATCCACTTTGGCCAGACCACACATCCTTAAACGTTGATAGTTCTGCTGGCTTGCTCATACTCTCCCTTTACACTGAGCCACACAGTCATGACCTCAGATAGGGATCGCATTCAGCCTCGCTTGGCTGCTAAATACCCTCAATTGCGTTTAGGGTTTATAACCAAGCAGACCATGAGTACCCCTCAGTATTTATAAACAGTAATGATCACATTTGCTCAATGAAATGGTCTGAAATTAGTATTTCTGTGGAAGGTCAACAGAAAGACGCCTGTCAAAAAGACCAAATTTGCACTGCGTGTTCTAGACTCGGCCGTTTGGTGTGGGCCAGACAGGCAGTAAAAAAGCTCACGGCTTGAGCGTTGGGTTACAAAGGGCTCCAGCAGCCGTGATAAAACATCATGTGGTCAGCTGGGAGATTGCACAGCCCTTCAGACCCGTCAGCGACTGATAAAAGCAGGCCTGTTTTGGGGTGTTTAGCGTCCAGAATATGGGTGGTTAACAAGGTCACAGTGAGATTTAACAGAGTCCCCGTGGTGCAAGTCCAGACCCTGAAAAGGAAGGCTAACCTGTAGAATGAACCGCACAGAGATGCATTGTTTTCAGATAAGAGGGAGGACGAAAAGATGTTAGGAAGGAACCTTAAGGTTGGAACTGACAAACGTCCTCATTCACTGTGTTTACATGCACTGAATATTCTACTTTTCCCCCTCTTTTTATGAAAAACCCAATATTTCTGCCATACTGTTTACATGGCAAATGAAAATGAATAGTCCTCATAAACTCCTGGTCACACACAGTCATGATACTGCTTTTAACGATGCTCTAATATATCATTTATCACGCCAAAAGATGGAGAAGCGACCAGAGTTTTCCATTAGTATCAGACTTGTTCAACAGTGCAAACTTTTCCATTCCATTCACTCTTGTCTTGTAAAGGTTGGCAAAAACCTGCTGAGGTCCAAGTCTTTTCATAAAGTGTGAAAGTAGATTTATTTCTCCTCCAGACCAGAAATATGGGCTTTTCTTTTGCTTCTCAACTCCAGCCTTGTCAGTTTGTGTACGACACACACACAGACTACCGCAAACATCTGGAAAAAGGTCCAATTTGGGATGGTTGTTTATTTCACCTGTGTCATGTTTGCAATGTTGTCATGTTCAGGACAATAGTGAGGTATTAGTTTGCATGTGAACGTGGTGATTCTTCTGTTTGAGTTCAGATTTCCCTGGTCGTCCTGCAGATGTACATGCCTTCTACACCATGTTGGTTTCAAAGAGCTGCTGTATGTGAGTCGCTGCAGAGGCAGGGATGCCATTCATTTCAGCGTTATCAAATTAGAAGCAGAAGGCAGGGTCGCTGATGGAAGAGGAGTGATGTGGCATGTGATTCAGAGAGGTGATAATGAGCCGTGTCTCATCCCTTCACCCTATCGGACACATCTGCCTTCCTGACTCAGCTTCATCTGTACCAATGACGAACCAGCAGGCAGCCCTTCCCTTTGTCCTCATGAACACATGTGTTTTTCATCAACCTCTCCGCCTATCCTGCTCAGTTTCACATCTTCTTCTCATTCATTTCTTCATCTCATTGTCTTCTGTTCTGGTGTTTTGAATGCGTTCTTTTCCGTCCTCTGCCAAATCTGTATGATCAGCTCAGACTAAAGTAAAGATCCCACTGGGGCATCAGCTTATGCCTTTAACAAAGGGTCAAAGAGAAAAAAAGAAAAAAAACAGGGATTACAGCTGTGGATCATGATGAGCTCGCAGCTCCAGCTCATCAGGACGAATGATGGCAAAGCCTTGGCATCTGTATGTCTAAGGGTGGTATCGGTGTGAAATGACGGCGAGTCGTAATTGGCTGGCAGCGTCCTGACAGCCCCGGTTCAAATGCCACTTACCGTGCACAACTGCCAAAGCCAGCTTCAAGACTCAGTGAAGCATCACCAGTGAAAGCCTTTTGGAAATGAATGCTGGGTCACTGACATTTATCTGGAAGAAGATTTGAAAATGAGCCAGGCTGTTGTAACCAAGAAATCCAGGGTTTAACCAGAGTGCCAACACAGAGAACTGTGTAAGTTGCTTTTAATTTAACCCTATTGGACGGCTGCACAGCTGGAGCCGGCCCCGTTCTCTGGATACAAATCCTCTCCTAGTACATTGTGTAAATCTCCCCAGAGCGACTCCCACTGCAGGGTGCATTCCTCATAGCCAGGGCAGGGATTGGTCATAGAGCACTTTACACTATTTCAAACCCTCCATCTAGCAGCTGAACTATGGTTTGATTAGATGAGTGTTGCTCAGAGAGAAAAATGTGTTTGTAATTCTGTAGTTTGTATTTAAAGACCAGGAGACCATCCTATTGGTCATTTTCAGATTAGGTCATAGACTGTGGCATTCGAAGACATGGGGGAAGCCACTGTGAGGTTGGCAATTGTCTTGTGAACTAAAACACTTCAGCTGTTGATGTATTTGTTTTTTGGGCCAAGAATGGACCATTTTTGGACAAGAAGTTGGAGTTGGGCCTGCACGAGGGGTGAAAACACAGCCACTAATTTCCTGAAGAAATATTCTGTTAAAGCCATGTCGTTTCAGATGCTTGAAATGAACACATATTGTTGTGTCAGTTTCATATAATGTATAAACATAGTAAATCACAGGCACTGTGGGCTAATTAGCAAGCTAGCTGACACATTATGCAAAGCTGATTTAATGCTAACAGTTGCTAATGAAGCTAATTTGTGCCAACATGACAATTTGATGAATGAAACATTTGCAGAAGAAAATCCTTGTTGGTGTTTTTTTATTCAGTTGTGGAAAATGACACAGACGTGACAAGACATACTAGTGACATAGTTAACATAAATGCTGCAACAAGCAAAATTTATCATAATAAGTTTGCAGGGATGAAAGTGTGAGAACATAATAATTAGCCAATAGTAATTAAAAGGGAGGGTTTGTCTTAATTACAATTACACTAGAGCCGCGAAAAAAAAACCCAACAACCTTTCATTCAATATACATAAGCTCAGAAAGTTCAATTTAGCAGGTTAGCTAGAAGCAAATACTTCTATTAGCCTTAAAATCTAATTAAGTAAGCAATAATTTCTAAATACCAACAGCCACTACAGTTATTTAATGGTCTAAATGAAGTGATAGAGTGACTGTCTCCCTCCACTGGTGGAATTACACTTCAATATCTCTACAATGATGTTAAATTCAAGCTATTTCAAGACAAAAAAGTCTGAATGGATGTGGTAGATGCTACATAATCTGATATTTCTCTAATGAAGTAAAGCTCCAAAGATACTGGGTTCTGCAATTCTCATAATAAAGATAAACAATAAAGATAAGTCCAGTTTATCCCAAGGTCTCTGTTCAATAGATGTCAAAGCCAACACAGCGTAATAGTATTTGTCAACACTTCTGTTTTGAAAGGATTACTGTGGCAACATCTGTGGGTACTGGAGGTAATGACAGCTTTGTAAGAAAAGCTGTTGCTTAAAAATATGCAGCTATAAACAGTACCCCAAGGATCTGATGTAATAAAAACCTTAAGGATTATAATTGTTGCGTACAAATGTGTAATTAGAGCAGGGTTAAAAGGTGATGGCAGATACTATAAGGTTCTCACAGGGATACAAATGCAGTGTTGTGTGTGTGTTTATGCTTTTGCATGCACATGTGGTTGGGTGTGTATATGTATGCTGTCCAATCCACAGGCCGCTTGTTAGTGCAATGTCAGACATGTCCATCAGTGGCATCCCTGGCCGCTCTGTAGGCGAGCCCAAAGCCTCGGCTCTGATGCGTGTTCCACCTCTTTGTCACTGTGTTTACCTCCTCAACCCCCCTTTTCCTCGTCTCTGTGCTCAAGGCTTCTTCGTTTCAATTAGTTTTTTGAGCTTTTTTCCCGCTCATCTATAGACTCCCTGCTTTCACTGTGAGTAAAACATGATTGTGAAGCATCCCTGGGCTTCATTTAATTTTATTTAAATCCTTATTTAATGTGTATGCGAGTATGCGCTGAGGGAATTCTCCTGACCTCCTCTTCCTGCCAGCTTTTCTCTGCTACAAAGAGGTAAAAAAAATGCACATCAGCCCCAGGTTTGTATCAGCTGAGCATTTTCTTGTTTTGCCACTAAACCTCGCCAACCTGAAGTGACCTTCTCTAACTGGCAAACTCAATCAAGAGAAACCAAAGTTAAGAACAAGACTTTCCTTGTCACCTTTGGGCTGTTGTCAAGGCCTTTGCTGCCATATAAGAAGTCTGATTCAGTTAGTGAGTGCAAGGCCAGGAGGACCACATAGGTCTGACAGACAGAAGGGAAAGTGAGAGGAGAGATAACTCTGGACCGGATGGGTCTTATCCATATCTTCCTTATCAGTGCTGACCTCTGGGAGGCTGTGTGTGGATCTTGACCCTCTGGGGGCTGCTTTTTGGAGGGAATGCCTTTTATTCCCCTGTCTGATCGCACTTCAAAGACTGCACAGGGAGTGGTGGACATCCTTTCTTTCATTACCAAGAGCTTTGTGCTAATCTGCAAGGGTACACCTGATGGCTTTCCCCTCAATGACAAACCAAACGCCACCTTTTTGTTTTCTGCCAGGGGGTAAACGCTGTGTAATCTGGGCGTAAGGGAGCCTTAATCCCCAGCATTCAGGTCGTGTACTCCTGAAGCTGCGATAGATTGTAGAAGGTTGTTAAATTGTTAATCAGGGCGAGATTATAGGGAAAAGCGTAGAGGGCATTTACTTCCTCTGACCTGTGCATGAGGGCATCTCTGACACAGGAGCAACAGTAATAGAACATAGCGACAAAAACTGAATTTCAATGACGTTTCAATCATAAATGGAAAGAAACAAAATAGAACTACCGCTGCTGGGTCCAAGACGTTTGCAGCAGATTCTAAATTCTAGACTAATGAACTAGTTGAAATGTCCTGAGCACTTGTTTAAGTCGGTTATTGCTACAAAACAGATATTTTGTCAAACTTTTCTTCAAGACCCCGAGGATCTGAAGGACTGTTATAAGCCACGAAAGGTCAGTCCAAATCCATAACATGTCAAACGGATTCGTACTGAACGTCAGCAGTGTCACAGAAAAGGATGAAAGAAAAGAAAGCATGAATTATGTGCATTTCCATCAACTGGTTCGAAGCAAAGTGTCGACAGAAAGTGTCTCAATAGACTACGTTAAACAGAGTAGAAGAAGTGGGGCGTTTTGTTCCTGTTTTCCATCTGAAATGACTGTAATGTGGTGGTTTTTTCCACTGGTGAGAACAAGTCTAATCCACAGCTTTTTTTTCTTTTCTTTTTTTTTGGCACTTTTTGACTCTTTATGTCCAGATAGATTCTGGGGCCACAGTTGATCAGTAACTTGTTCCTGTGCTGTAGTCCCATTTACTTTTTTGTCAATTTTATTTCCAAACATCTCCTTCATTGTTCAGACTACAAATGTCATACAAGTCTGACATATGCCCATAGATATTCACCAGAACTGAAGGCAGGGTGTTCAGATGGCGTGTGCAAATTAGAGCAGTAATGGGTTGTTTAATGAACTTAAAACTGATTGATGACTTGAACAGCAGTTAATCAAAATGATCATCAATCAGATGCCAAGTATGTGCTCATTCCTTTTTTCCTAAAACGTCCTAATTTGAACCAAAAACGCAATACGAACACTTGAACCCTGGAAATACCAATCAGTGTACTCTGACATGTTGTTGACGCAAACAATCAAGAATTGGCAGTTTAATGGGTTAGAAAAGTAAATTATGTGTTGCTCTAACGCAGATAAAAATAGAGCTGAGGAATCTCACTTTGCTCACAATGGACGGCGTCACAGATACTGACGAAGTCTTTGACAGAAGGTCAGTGGTGGGAATGTTATCTCACAGTTGTAAGTTGTTCAAGAGCAACCTGTAATCGACAGCTGTAGACGCGCCTTCAAAGAATAATAAAGTTGTTGTTTGAATAACACTTGTTTTTCTCTTCAGATCAAGGTTTGCGCGCTGCAGAAAGCAGGTGCTAATTGGCTTCCATTGTAAGGTTTGTCAGGGGACCTTTTGTTATAGGAAAAGAAAGATGAGCAGAAAAACATCAACAACAGCAACAAAAGTGCAAAAGTCAGCATACTTCCTGGGCCTCGCTGACAGTAATGCTCTTTAAAAAGTTATGTTTCTGTTCCCTTTAGGGGATGTTTTCTTTTCCTGTGTTAAGCTGTGGGAATACTTGGAGACGCATCAACCATTAGCCTACATGGAACTTGAGTTAAGGCACGTCAGGTCACAGACGTTCATTGAATTCAGGAGACTTGGATAAGATATTCAGACATCTTTTTTCTTTCTTTTTTTCTCTCTCTTTTTTTTTTTGAAGTACATTGTAACAGGAAAATGATTTTTCCACTAACTTCATTTTCAGCACTCTGGCTCTCAGTAGCTTTAATGTAGATTTGCCAAGGGCCACTGGAACACTCATTGTAAGAGGGAGTGTTTGACTTGCGAGTGCAGAGCTGGTGTGAACTGCACTCCCTGCCCCAGGCCTGTTCTCCGCTGCAGAACTCTTTTTCCCTGGGAATCTGTGATAGATAAAGATCGATGTGAGAGACGGAGCCGTGCCCCCGTCTCCGACCCCTTCCTCCTGCCCTTCTGCCCCCATTTCCCTCCTCCTCCAATTCTCCTCCCTTTCTCAAAATCTCTATTCATCTTTTCACAACCAGCAGTAATTACAGCAGCCTCCCCACAACAATGAGCTGTTTACACTGGGACGCCGGCCACTGGCCGCCACGGCCGGCCCTCTGGTCCCCCGCGGAGAACCAGCGGGATCGGCCGCACAGTCACCGAAACGCAACCGACCCCGTGCCCGCCGCGCCCGGCCCAACCCAGGTTCCCACCCAGCCATTTCTACTCTGCCCGAAAGCCCACAGAGCTCCATCAGTCATCATGCAACTCCTCTTTCCAGTGGCAGCGCTCTGCAGTTTGGATTTCAAGCCCAGCTGTGGGAAAACCATTTAATTCGTTGAAGGTTTTAGTGTAAAGAGGCAGGTCTCAGAGCCAACAGATCTACCACATGCTGTTTTCTTCTGTGTTTTCTGTGCCGCAGGGTTGAGGCAGAATGAAAGACCATACTCCCTTGTGCTGCTGCCGTGTACAGAGAAGGGATGTTTGTTTACACACAGGCAGCCATGGAGTGCTGTTTAGAGCTACGGAGCTTGCATGGTATCCTACTATTCAGGCTGATGATGTGTTTGTTGGGGCAACAGGCCCCCACCATTCTTCAGCCGTTGTGCCCAGGTGCTTCCTGTCTGTCTGCTGGAAAAACTACGAGTGCGACTGTGATGGACTAAGGCAGCCATGAGCCTTACACCATTCCTGCTCCTGCAAAGCCCGATGGGACCAGCAAAAGGGCTTTAAACTATTTTTTCTCTATATATTTTCCTAGTTTCCCACCTCCCACGCAGTTATTCTGGATGCTTGTAATTAAAAATACGTTTGTCTTCATCATTGGCAGAGGGAGGTAAAGCTTTGTGCTCTTCGTTTTATTCTCTGTATTTCTTTCTTTCTGCTCAGGTGTGGCCTGTTGCACAAGCAAAACAATCAGATTTCATACTTGTTAGTTCTAATGTAGCCTGACAGTGTTTTCTTTTTATTCCATTGTTCTCCAAAGAAGCCCTAGAGTTGTACTTCAGAAATAATCCCAAGACAAAGAAATATTTTGGCAGATATTTTCACAAATGAGAAGGGATTTACAAGTTGCAGTGCCAGCTGTGGCAGTTCTATAAAGGATTTACAAGTTCCCTGAAATATGCATTTTATATGTTACTGGAGCTGTTGTCTGTTAAAGAGCACAGTTCGACCGGCTGGAGCTGCATGCATCTCACAGACTGGGTTTTGTATCTGGACCGAGGCTCAGCTCTGTGAAGCTCATTCTTGACTCCTGTCCAGCTGGCCTTGGGTTTTGTATCTGCAGCAGCGGAGGGTTTGGACTGACCCCTGGTGGCCGACTTTTGCACCTACACCTTCAGTGCCATTTGAGTCTCTTCAGAGCAAGTTGTCAAAAATGATCAGTCCCAGTGAAAGGAGCATGTCACCGGAGGTTGTTGTGAATGCGGAGTTTGATGTTTCGCCACCGCACTTACATTCACTGCCTTGGTTTTACTAGCTGACTCACTTTTCCCTTGTCATGCTTATGTTTTATGTCTTGACACAAAAGCATTTAACCAGCGAGGTCTGATTTATGACTTCTCTGAAAGGTGTAATTTGAGGTTTCTGGCGAAGAGCTGGAAAAAACTCGGTGTCTCTTCACTGTCAAATCACGCAGGGACAGAAGGAGCTGTGATCATTTGCACCCTTCTCCTCCTCTGACAAGGTTCAGGCTTTTCAACCAGTGGTGAAGTGAAGAGGTGACAGAATACATTAACAACACCTCTTCGTCTCCTCTTCCTGCTCCATAGCTCCATGAGTCATCTGATGAGTCTGCGTGGAAGGACTAAGTGAACGGTGGTAATAACGGACAGACCTGACAGAGGGAAGGGAGTACATTAGTTGCTCGTAAAAAGCGCTGATGGCACCCACTGGCAGGCTGCCTCCCTATTGTCAGGTATTTCATTGGTCTCCCCCCAGGGTGTCTCTATGGCGATGGGTGCAGTTAAAGTGGTGTTTATTTCCAGGTACAGCAGTCGGCCCCGTCCGACGCCAGCCGTCTGCTTCTGCTGATAAGGCCGAGACTGGCTGGGAAGACGCAGAGACTCAAGGTTAATACCCACAGTCTGGGACACGTTTGCTTTTGCTTAAGGGTAAAGTTGTGCAAGAAAAACTTTGTTCCCATTTGTCCAATGGAAGAGCGAGTAAATGACTGCATTTTACTACAGCCTTACAGGATAGTTTATGGCAAGGACAGTAGCGCTCAGTAACTTGCATAATGAAAACGTCTTTTGTCTGTGTTAAAAGCTTATATTCTTGTAGTTGTAGTGGCAGATCACAAACAGCTCTGGAACAAATTAAGAGACGGCTCCAAATTTCCAGACCTGGACTCCATTGACAACCCTGGAAGAGGAAGATGGATGCTCACCAGGCATCAAGCAAAGCAGGTTTAGTGTTTCACAGTGCTTAGTTTACAAACTCATGGTCTACTAGTAATACAAAAATGAGCACGGCTCTGTTTTTCCCTTTTGTTTCTCATTTGTGAGGCACTGTTCACCATGTTTTTGGTTTTTTTTCAGGGAGAAAATACTATTTCCTTCACTGCTAGTTTTTGTGAACTATTAAAATCCCGGCCAGAAGTATGAAGCACTCAACAGCGATGTGTAAGACTAGTAGAGAGCATGACACATGGAAGATGTGACTGAAAATCAGGGTTATTCAAAGGCCCGTACGTATTAGTAATGTGTTTTCACAGATGAATGTGGCTTTTTTCTGCTTCACTCAGGGCCGGAAAAACTTGGATTTCTTTGTCAGTACTTGTCATTTTCAGCCAGTAATTGCTCAATGACAATATTTTTCTTTGGGTTTTGAGACACCTTTGAATATTAAAACCAAAAGCATCTTTCCAAAGCTCTACACGTCAGATGTGTAGTTTCTTACAGCAGAAATGCAGTATAATCCTTCCACTGGTCATTGTGTGCAGGCAGCAGATGGGGCAGATGGGGCAGATGGGGCAGAGGGGTCGATGGTCAGCTGATTTCCGGAGTCATCCTGCGCCTCCGTGTGAGCGCTGACTGGGGCGGTGACTGGTCCAAGGTCGGCCTCGGTCTGCGTTTGTCCCCGTCCTTGGCTCTGTTTAGGACTTTGATCTCTGCAGCCCTGCAGAGCTTCAGCTGATTCTGCACAGCTCCAGTGTGCTTCCCCACCAACAGGCCCTGCTGGTGCGATAGGGCTGCTGAAAATTATAGTTGCACCGGAGCAGCCAACTGTGACCTACTTTAAAGTTGGCTTGCATACTGTAACTTTTATTGACATATATGTGACATTGTGCAGAGAACACTGACATTTAAGACTTGAGTTTTCCACCTGAATGGAGTCGAGAGTTTGTTACTTTGGTTCTGTGCCGGGTTTTGATCTGCACATATAGACTTGGAAAGACAGTGCTGGAGCCAGCTGTGGAAACAGAAGATAGTGAGTGAGCCAACAAGGAAGTGAAAGGGATTTGGTGTGCAGGATCTGCACAGCTCTGCAGAGATGGAAGTTTTCATTTCCTCAGGATAGCTCTGGCTGTTTGAACAGGTGGGCCATCCCCCCTGGGGCCGTTAACACTCCGGCCCCTCTCATGTCATGCAGTTTGTGCTGGTCTCTCCTGGGCATTGCATTCTTTACTGCAGAGCTTTGCCGATAGAAGCCCACGGTCGAGAGAGAAAACAGCCCTAGAGCAGATCTGTCCTCCAAGCTTTGTGTTTGCAGAAAAGCCCAAACAGACTCTGCAATAATGCTTTTCCACTCACCCTCCTCCTGTTATTACTGCTCTGAGCAGCTGGGCTAAGAGACATGGAAATGCTTGTTAAAGGGGGGAAAGTGAGCATCTGAACACGCTGATTACAGAGGATGAGTACGGGGGGAGAGTGGTGTGTTCTCGTACATGTTTTGTGCGTTTCCCCAGGGGCGCTGGATGCACCCAGACTGAGTCATGCTAGACTGGAGCCACGGCTCCGGCTCCCTAAGCTCCTTTTTCAGTCTTTTTCCTCTTGCTTCTCCTCCCACCGCCAACTGAACCAGCTGGTCTCCTGCAAACACACACACATATACACACACTGGAGAGGTTTTTGATGGGAGGACAGGAGGAGGGAGGGAGGAGTGATGAAATGCCTGAAGCAGTAGGTGCAGGCAGTGTCAGAGCCACATTCAGATTGATGTGCTGCTGTAGAATCTAGCAGGTAAACACCAGTGTGGCCCTTCCTCCCCCACACGACGGCACTCTGGGATTAGGCCACTTGTTGAAGCTGTCTCCACAAATTCTCAGTTTGTTAAAAGCCACATACTCCCCCTGCTCCTCTCACTTCATGTCTGTCTACTTGTTCGTGCCTTCCTCTCTTCCCTTCCCTCCCTTATCCTTATTTCATCTTTTCCCCCGTTTTGAGAGCATCTGCAAAACTCATTATAGTCACTGTGTTTTACATTTTGGGAACATGAAAGAAAAACAGAAAGCTTTGAACATTGTGAGGCTGTGGAGCTGCACATTTTTCTCAGACTTTTAGACATGGCCAGTAGGTGGCGATGTGACTCTTCAGCAGCTCTGCTTTCATACAGAGCCTCATTTCCTTGGCCTGATTTGATCCCACATCTCCTCAGTGAAAACACTGTCTCGTTACTGCTGTGTGTGATTTTTAACAAAGGAGAAAACTGTCTCAGAAACTTTCCATCTTCCTAACTGCTTAATTCTCACTTTTTTAGCTGCCAGTCTATTTGTAATAAGACAGATGAATATGTATTTTACATGAAATTCCCCAAGCTTTGGATGTGTCAGTCGTTTCTGAGATAATTGATGGTTTGCAATTCATCCATGAGAAACACAAGCAGGGGTCAGTCTGGTTTGAGTGTGTTCTTGGACACTTCTTGAAACTTTATGCATACAGTTGTGGAAAGAAAGTTTTCAGACACCCTTAAAATTTTACACAATCTCAGATATTATCGTGGAATGTTTGTGGACTAATCGTCCTTGTGTTTCTATAGGTGTAGCTGCATTAGACAGACACAAACAAATGCTGTTTTTTTTCTTGACTGTTTTAACATGTCATGTCCTGAATGTGTTTGATTATCTTGCTGAATCATCCAGTTTTGACCTCAGTTGAACAGAGCATGTGCAGAAGGACGCATGAGGGTTTGGACAATGGAACAATACTTGGCAGAGTTCAGTAACTTAAGGGTGATTCTTAATGTAATGTATCGCCAAATGCATGGAGTGTCCAAACATGTGTTTTTTCTGCCGCTGTAAATACAGTATTTAGAGTGTGTTCTCTTCAACGATAGTCGGTTATGGAATGAAATGTAACATCTCAGTGTTGAAAGAAGTCAATTTACTGACACTGTCAGCCGTTTAAGGGCTGCAGAAGTCAACAGCATCGGCAGTTTATGCTCAGTTTTGCTCTTTAAGGTGCTTTGCTCGATAGTAAGTCATAACCTGAGCTAAAAGAAACCTTCTAAGATGTGGGGAGGAAAAAGTAAAGGTGGAGTGAAACTGTTAGCCGTGCTGTGTGCTCGTTGACCTGTAGATGAACGCTGACTTGTTGACTTGACTCATTCTTCGACTCTTGCTGTTCTGTCTGTGAACAGCGTGACCTGTGGACATAACCCAGAGATGGACTGTCTCAAATTCCTTGACCTCGCTGTCGAGTAGAGTAGATTTGGTCATCATGGCTCTCTGAGGGTTGTTTAGTCTGTGCTCAGGCTGTTGTGTATGTTCTCCAAAGGCCGGCTGTTTGCTGTGGAATGCGACTGAATGTTCACGTCAGCGAGGGCGAGCGTCAGTGTGGTTTTTTATCATCAGTGGTGAATTCTCCAATCCTAATCTCAGAGCTGCGTGCATTGGTGGTGGGCAGCAGCTCGGAGTAGATTGGTGATGTAATTGGCAGTTAATCTCTGCCCTGTTGCTTCCAGATCGACCCCCTTAGGGCCCGCCTCCTCAACCACCGGTCGTCCCAATCCACACGTCCTGCGGTATCTGCAGCTCTGCCGTCCTCCAGCTCCCATCTGAACCAATAATCTCATTACCAAAGTGAGAACATGGAGAGGACACAAAGCTCCAGATCACCTGAACCCTCAAGAGCAGCGTTAAAGCCAAATGGAGGGAGGAAATCCCATTCGAGGCCCGGCTCCTGTTGCATCACCCTGGTGGAACAGCCGCAGAGCCGGGCTGGAGCCGGACCGCTGGTGTCAGCTGTCACACTGGCCAATGGCGGCTTTTTTTTTTTTTTGCCATTAACTACGTATAAAAGACGTAAAGACATGAAAACATTTAATTAGTTTGTGGTTTTTGCTCCATTACTGACATTTCTGCATTGGAATTCTTTTCTTGCTAATTGGAAAAGATTATCTGGGATTATTGTACAGTTGAAAAAGCGGCGTGACCTTCAATGTTGAGTCGAGTTTGCACAATTTTTAATCACGGATCATTTCCAAATCACTCATTCAAGCATCAAGAATTGATTATTTTCTTTTTTTTTTTTTCAACGTGCACTTGCTGATGCTTGCTGACAAAGACGGATACCCTCACGGGAGAAATCCTTAATAATGGAGCATCATCCCCTGAAAAGAGCCCTTGACACTTTTAGGATGCAGGTTGCCATGGTGATAGTCAGAAACAGGTCGTGTTTCCTTGGAGACTGGGGTCCTGCCCGTCTTGTGCATTAGCCTCATTGTTACCGTCCTCTTCGGTGACAGTCTCTTCACCCGGCATTCACACACAAAGGAAAATAAACTTTCAGCAGCATCATTAGAGCTGCACTGACTGTACAACCCTCCGCCTGTTTTAACGTCCCCCTCGTTGCATTTCTTATCACTTAGGTTTGAGTTTTGACAAATGTTGACATGACCTTTGTCTTTCCTTGGCAGTCCTCTGCTTTTTGAGGCACGGCCCTTCAGAGAGTCACTAAGGTTGACTAATGGTTTCCCCTGCTCACCTGTTTCTCCCATTAGGAGCCTCTGGGTGCTGGAGCTAAGGGGAAACAACAGCATCAAAGCAAAAGGCTTAGTGAGACACCATGTCAACCTGTGGTTCTCAATTAGAGACAGGGGAGATATTATACCCCGGGATGGCTAATGACAGCCCACCGAGACCTGGGAGGAGGGGACGAGGAGGGGACGAGGAGGGGACGAGGAGGGGGAGCCTGGCAAATCCAATCATCTTCCATCCAACATCCTTGTTTTCACTTGTTTTTGGGCGTTCAGTGAGTTGTTTAGAATCAGAAATCAGAGGTTTAGTCTTCACATATAAGTCATATATGCCTCAGGAAAACTGCACGCTGCTACTAGACATGAGCCAAATATTCATAAATACAACAACAAATAAAATCTTGCATTAAGGTGAAAAAAAAAACTGCCAGCGGGTGAGTACATTTTGCCTGGCTGCATTTCTTAAAGCTAGAGGAAGTCTAGGCAGTGGAAGAGCATAATGGGCTTTAAAGGGATTTTTCTTCAAGATGAAAATAAAATAAATAAACGAAATACTGGAAATGCTGAAAATCTGAAGTTTTTTTTGACCTTGAAAAACTTTTAGCCAAGGTTTTTTCCTCTGTGTTGTGGTTCCAGTTGTGATGGATTTTGCTCTGTTGTGTTTGTGCCAAACTAAACAAGGAAACGGGTTTACTTTTCGACTGAAACTAGGATGGAGTTCTTCATCTGGAGTTCTGTTTTGCACCTTTGATTAGACCTGATACTGTTAGTCATATTAGTTGGTGCTATTTTGTTCCATTATCAGTTTGAGTACTTTTTTTTTTTTTTTAAAAGGCCAAATTCTTTGATTCTATCTTCTTAAATTTGGGTTATTTTCTGGATCCTTTCTTCCTTTATGACAGTCAACTGAATGTGTTAGGACATTTTTATAGATGTAAGAATAAATCAGAACTAGAAACACCAGTCGGCTGCACGCCTACTTTTGAATATTAATGTTAATATCACCACCTGGACAAAAAAAGTCCTAAACTCTATCATGTTTCCTTTGATCACCGTTAGCTTTGATTACTGCTCACATTTAGCATCATTTCAATAAGGTTGTTCAACATCAAAACATGCATTTACATCATTTTTTACATGGTAACATTGTGAACCTAAACTTGCAGCCCCACATTATAACACTGCCCACATAGGGATGTACTGTAGGCACGAGGCATGATGGGTAATTTCTTAAGACAATAGAGACTCCTCACTGCATCAATTAAAGGGTGAAAGAATGGAACTATATTAACCACTGCAGTTATTACCCAATGGAATCCAGGTTGCAAAATATTCTGTGTTTTGCTAGCTAGCAGATAATATTGCGTATAAGTATACTAGACTTGTAACTATTGTCATGTTGAGTTTTCAGGTGTGTATTATGACACTCTGACTTTCTGGCAGAGTCTCCAACAGCCACTGTTTATCATCCATGGTGTCTGCTTTACATCTTGCTTTTGTGTTGGGTGTGAAGCCCTGGGTTTGTTAGTGTTATCCGGCGGCCACGGTCTGTATGATGTGCCGTCTGCAGCCGTTCACTACCTGCCAGCACACCCAGGCGTGACTGGCACATAATACCTCCTCACCTCCACCATTCAGCTGCAAAAATCGATCTCCTTTCCTTGGGTGAGGGACGTCCACTGGTTCGGAAGAAGGCTGAATGATGGTGTGTTGGCTGAGAACGGTAGATAAGGAAGTAGTCGGCTGTGGACGGAGAGGAAGGAGTACTTTATAGTGAGGAGCTCCGACAGAGATAGATGAGCTGAAAGAGCTTGGAGTGCGGACCTCAGTGGAGCAGAAAGCTAAGCCTCTTCTGGCACAGAGCGGCGCACGGCTACACTGAACTGCAGCAGGGAAAAAAACAAATTGGATTCCTTAAGTTAAACTGTATTTGAAATGAGATGAAGTGCATATAGTTCTGCAGCTCCGTGCCTGTTGCTGTTTTTAATGAGATCGCTTTGAGAACAGGATTTGTTCTGTTACATTGAGCTCATGTTGTTTGTGTAATTGCCACTGAACTGCACACTTCACACACCTCTCACTCACACTTTAGTCTACAAAAAAACGGCCCTGGAAGAGAAGCCAGATATGCTTAAATATATACATGTCCTTTAATGCTGCAACGCTTGATTTGTTGTTTTTGGTGCAATTGGGCAAAAGTTCCGTAATTACCTTTCAAGTGGAGGAAACGGGAGGAAACAGGAATTCTACTCACTTCTGTGGGCTGTAACAAATTACAGCTCATGATGCAGGCTTTGGTTGATCACAGGTGTTTTCAGGCAGGTAGGGGCTGGACGCTGGTATTTACAATGACAGTTTGGCTAATACTAATGTTATTTTCTGTTTGGTTTTCTTTCTTTTTTTTAATCTATCTGCTCGTTTGTGCTGCACAGATCTATCCAAGGGGGCTTCAAAAAGTTTGTGGAAAAAAAATATAAGTCACGATGTTTATTTTTCTACTTCTGCTCCATCTAGGTCCATACACTTCTGCAGGCGTTGAACCAGCCTTTAAGTCCATCTGTGTAAAACTGAGGGCCATGCGCTTCAAACCATGTCATGCTACTTGAACTTTTTCAATCGAATCAAATTTTATTTATATAGTGTCACATTGTAACAAAAGTTATCTCATGACACTTTACATTTAGAGCTGGTCTAAACCTGGCTTACAGAAACACAACAGAACCCTCCAGGAGCTAACACTGTTTTTTGGAGCCCCTTTGTTTATACATGAAAAACCCTGACCTGTATGTTTCAGCCACTCAGTCTGTGCAAAGGTGAATGAACTGTCAGTTAGAACCAAAAGCTTTGTTTAGCAATAACTAACAGAATCCTTCATTCACAGTGTTGTGTTTGCTTTTGCCTTCTACAGACATTCTATCCTGTAGCGTTCTCTTTTGGAGACATAGTTGGACGAAAAGCCAAGAAAGAAACACCATACATGCAGGACTTAACTGAGTCAGTATTGAAAAATCTCAGAAACATTGTCTTGGCACCTTCACTTGGAAAGGTGTCTGCAGTTTTGTGTAAGTTTGGATTAGGAGTATGTGAGTAAAGAAAGAGAGTAAAGGCTTGAATTCTCCCAAAATCTCCAAAACAAATGAAAATATTTTAGGAAAAGCTGACTTTACAGGCCTGTGTCGGCCCCTTACACTGGTGCAGCACTGAGAGGGCTTTAAGAGCCTTGCTGTACCCAGACAAGGCCGAGAGTGAAGAGGCACCTTGAAAGGTTATGCTCCGTCTGCAGCAAACCGCTGGAACATGACTTCATTTTAAAGACGACCCAATCCTTTCAATGGGCCCAAATCCTGGCTCTGGTGTTAACACCTTACAAAGAGAACGGTTAAGTCCTCATAATGGGGATGCCACATGCCGATATCATCTTTCAGGAGCTCTGTTTGACCACCACGTCCACTGGTGCACATCCCTGCCTTTTTTTAATCACATGTTTTCAATTACTTTGGGAGTGCACAGCAGCAACTTGCGCTGTAATTCAATAAAGGCACAAAGAGGCAGGTCGGGCGGGTGGGACAGCCTGGCATTGTGTGTGGACACGTGAGTGACAGGGGTGAGTTTGGGACCTCAGAGCGCACACTGGTTACTTTGTACCTGTCAATCAAACCCTGACATGAACAGCCGGCTGAGATGCTGCTGGGACGCCTTAAGAGCCCAGTGAGGTGAGAGGTCCTTGACCACAGGGCAGCTCCACGCCAGCAGGTGACCCCCCCCCCCCCCACACACACACACACACACACACACACACCCAAGACTAGAAAACAGCCCATAACAATAAGAAGAGCGGAGCAGCTGGCGTCTGCGACACAACAGACAAGTGTGAAGGGAAGAGATTCGCACAGTGGGTTCCTTTAAGATCTTCATTGGTGTTACATCGACTGTTCTGAGCAGGAAAATAAGATGTACAATAAAAGACAATGAGCACATGATGATATTATTAGTTTAAAGGAAAGATGGTTTTTTTTAGAATGTGTAAAAACATCGGAGATACTATTTGTTTTCCAACATGAAACACTTTCATTTAAATGGTGTGATTTAAATTTACAGTGTTGTTTTGTGTACTTGATATTATTTAAAATGTAGTTTTTATTTCAGTTGTTAAAATTCCACTTATTTTTCTGAAATACATTTCAGGTTGTTTGTATTTGTTCATGTTATTCACATTTTTTAAAGGACTGTTTGTTAGATCTAAACATTTTCACAATGTCATTTTCCTTTTTTTCAGTCTAAAACGTAGATCAAAGTTTGGAGTTGTCATTATTTATAGGTTATTCTATTATTTTACTGGTCTGGCCCACTTCAGACCACTAAGATGAGAACTAAAATGAGTTTAGCATCCATGGTTTTAAGTCAGCACAGAAACACATACTTTAATAATGTTTATGACACACTTATTTTGAAGAAATTAAGATAAATCTCTGGCACTAATAAAGAGGTTAAAGTTGTGTTTTGGAACATAAAATATACCTAAAATTAATATCTCAAATGTCCAGCTGTCTTTAACTCATGTCTGTCATGTTGGACGGAAGGGAAGTCTGTACCAGTTTAAAGACACATGTCCTAATAAAGTGGGACAAAGGCTAGGTATCCCATTAATGGGGGGATGGGGTTATCCTCTAGCAATATATATCCAACATCTATATCTGTCCACAGTGTCCCCCTTCTGTCATTCTGAAGGGAACCACCACAGGCAGAGATGTTTTCCAGATCCAGACGTGGACTCTGGAAGCACACAGGGTCTAAGGGCTGTAATTGTTGCTTTCGGGGAGTGTCGTGGCTCATGAATGCGTGTCCTGTTCTCATTACTAGCCTTGATTACCTTAATCCTCCGTCTGAAGTCAGGCCCGTCACAAGCGCAGAGGGATCTGCGAGGTCAAAGGTCAAACCATCCCCCTGCTCACTTCTAAAATCACTGTCTCCTCATTAAACTCCAGCCTTCTCTCCATCTCTGCCTCCTCGTCCCTCCTCCCTCCAGCCAGTGTTCCCTTCCGTCTGTTGCTCTTTTGTTTTTCTCTCCTCAGCTCTTTCTTATGAGAAAACGTACCCCCCCCACCCCCACCCCCA
>JAPQRQ010000022.1:30923136-30936090 GCA_037367365.1 Apogon talboti
TGGATAATTACATGGCACAGATAATAGGTTTGCAGTGATGAATCTGAAGATGCACGTTAACAGTGGGGTGATGAAGTGGGGAATTGGGGACACTCGTGTCTTGGTTGTGTTCCTTCCCTGACCTCCCTCGACCCTTAACCCCCCCCACACACACACACACACACACACACACACACACACACTCCAAACCCCCACCACCTACTGTTTGATATGAATAACATCCATGGGGTAAATATGAGGATGAAAGGTGAAGTTCAGGGCAGTGAATCTGCTAAATCTCTCTTTGGATCATCTTCTGTCACCCTTTTTTTTTTTTTTTTTTTATAAATATAGTTGTATTTTAACCTGTTACAACCGCTCACCATCAGCCTCTGCCTCCGCTCCCCTGACTCCATTTTAACCCAGGTCACCTGCATTTTATCCAGTACAGAATTACGCTGCATAGTTAAGGGTCTTCAGACAAACGTCCATCCAAGAATTCTCGCTGCAAAACATGTCCTCTGTCTCACATAACAGACTGGTGCATTCATCCTCATCATCTTTACACTGATGTATGGGAGAACTGCAGCCCGTGGGCCGAATCCAGCCTGTGGGATGAATGTGTGAACTGCAAAAATGACACTGAACACATTAATAGACAACGAAGAGTTATTTTAGTTCAGGTTCCACATGCAGACCAATATGATCCCAGGTTGGTTGGTTCAGTAAAATACCATCAAAATAACCCATGAATAATGTCAACTCCAAGTTTTTCTCTTTGTAAATGTAAACATTTTCATGAAATTTTCCTTTTTTTCACCAAAACAAGTTATCCTTTCACAAAAAATGTGGATAACCTGAACAAATATGAACCACCTGAAATAAGTGAAATTTTAACAATATTCTGCCTGTTATTAAAGGTTTAGTGTAGATCCACTGTGGTCTGTAAGGTGTAATGTACATGTGTAAATGATAAACTGAGGTATAATATTGTTAGAATTGTACATAATTTCCTTAATAAATTCAAGTTTCTTTATGGTTGTTCATCTTATTCACATCTTTTAAAGGATACTTTGTAGATGTAAACATTTTCTTAAGGTAATCTAACTTTTATTCCCTCTAAAACCAGAGACAAGTTTGGAGTCGACATTATTTATATGTTATTATTTTACTGGTCCGACCCATTCCAGATCATACTGGGCTAAATTTGACCCCTGAACTAAAACGACCCCCCTGACTAACTGAGTAACTGATCATTTCATGTGTTTTCATTCCATTCTGCCATCTGCACACCACTACCAGAGCTCAGACCAGATTTAAAGACTGATTTGGATGAAAAAGCCTCATCTGTTAACTGGGACTCTCAGAAGAGTCATGGTTCTGTTACCACAGGATCCATCTGTTTGTTATCTTCATATCTGAACGTCTCCAGGTCGAGGGATGAGGCATACTTTGTAGATGTAAACGTATTCATAATGAAATTGCACTTTTTTCACTGTTATTATTCTACTGGTCCAGACTTTCACATCATACTGAGCTGAAGTAGAATGAGTTTACCAGCCTGGTTTGAAGTGACTGGACTAAACTACTCCACATTTATTGTGTAGATACTTCCTGTGTTGAAGTAAAGCATCCTGTGTCATGTTTGCACTTTTTTTTTTTTTTTTTTTGCCAGTATCTGTTTTCTGCAGAACAAAAAGTCTCCAAATGACCTCAAGCTGTATGTAGTCAAATGCGACAGCTCTACTAAGAGTCCGAAACAGCCCTGACAGCAGCAGGATGTGTGTCAGCGTTGGAATTCAGCCGCGCTTCAGCCTGACCCGCTGAAATATTTCATTTCTTAGTATTCAGCTCCTGCCCAGCTCTGGGTTTAACCCTCGCTGAATCCACCCTTTGCCCTCTACGCCCAGCACCGCTCGTATCTCCATCTGTATCTGTGAGATTACAGGTGTTGACAAGTGAAAAACGGCGCTCGGCCCGTCCACAGTCCACTGCATCATCTCTCATTCTGTCAATGGGACGCTAAGGAAGCCGGTGACTCCCCTGCGTCCAGCTGAAAGATTCATTACAGTGATTGATGGGTCACTGCTGCTCCGTGATCCCATTGTGTTGTCTGTCCAGAAAAAACATACCGTTTTCTATTGGGGTTGTTTTATTTGTGTTACCAGGAGGTGGATTTGTACCGAGCCAACATCCAAGACAAGCTGGGCCTGACGATCTGTTACAGGACCGATGATGAAGATGAGGCTGGAATCTACATTAGTGAGGTAGGTGGAGCCGATCTTCATCTTACATAGTTGTTCAACGCTTAGTAGCTCTGGACGCTGTTTTTTTTTTTTTTTGTTATTTAGGACGTGAACCTTTGCCGCTCCTATTTTTAGGGGCATTTGGTTGTACGTATTTCACCCGGGGGCAGGGTTACGTTCTCCGTGTTAGGGTCAGGGGATAACCGGATTATGACACGCGCCGACACAAGAAACGCATCAAACACATCAGTGACGCAGGATGTAACCCCGCCCCTGGGCGAAATGCCCCAAAAAATAGGAGACCTGTGAACCTTCATTCATTTTCACTTCAAAAGTTCCTACAGTGGTGGAAAAAAGTGTTTGGACGCCCCATGCATTTGTGATACATTACATAAGAACCACTCCTAATCGTTCCACTCTCCAAACCCATATGCTCCCTTCTGTATATTTTTTACTGATACAAATAATATAACTGTCTGGTTTCTTTATTCTTCATAATATAAGATAAAAACAAAAGAAAAATGTATCAAAAACAACACATTTCATGGATAAAACATGAAACTGAGTGCAGTCTGAGATCGTTCTCAACAAAATAAAAAATAATGAGTGTCATTTGTGGTCTTAAACTCTTCTAAACAACAAAACACTGAAATATTTGGGGTTTTATTTGATAGTGTGAAGCAGATAAACACAAAGAATAAATGTTCATGATAATCATTACTGCTGAATGTAAAACACAGCCATGGAAAAAAGTTTTGGACACTCCATGGATTTGTGGTACATTACATTAAGAACCACTCCTAATCGTTCCACTCTCCAAACCCATATGCTCCCATCTATATTTTTTACTGATACAAATAATATAACTGTCTGGTTTCTTTATTCTTCATAATATAAGATGAAAACAAAAGAAAAAACAACACATTTCATGAACAGAACATGTGTTGTATCTGATTTTGTGATTTAATGCTTGTTTTAATGAAGACAATGACTGCAGTCTGAGATTGTTGTCAACAAAATGAAAATAATGAGGGTTATTTGTGGTCTTAAACTCTTGTAAACAACAAAACACTGAAATATTTGGGGGTTTCTTTGATAGTGTGAAGCAGATAAACACTCAGAATAAATGTTCATGATAATCATGGAAAAATATTTGTTCACCCCGTGTATTTGTGATGTATTACGTTAAGAATCACTCTTCAGACACTGAACTCTACCAAGTATTGTTCTGTGGTCCAAACCCACATGCTCCTTCTGCACATGCTCAGTTTCATCGAGGTAAAAACTAGATGTTTCAGCAAAATACTGAAACAACATCCAGGACATGACATGTTCAAACCATCAACACTTTAGTTTGGTGATTTTTTCTTGTTAGCATTTGTTTGTTTGTCTGATGCAGAGTCTGGTTTAGACCAGCTCTAATTGTAAAGTGTCATGAGGTAACTTTTGTTATCATGTGATGCTATATAAATAAAATGTGGTGGACTGATTTGATTGATTTTTCGGTTAAAATTTCATGATAATTTTTTTTTGATTGTGTAAAGTTTTAATGGTGTCTGAACATACCATACACAGTTTTTGGTCAATTTTTGGTGTAAAGTAACATTCTTTAATTGTTTTTGTTTTTGTTTTTTTTTGCATTAGATTGATCCAAACAGCATTGCTGCTAAAGATGGCCGAATTAGAGAAGGAGACAAAATCATCCAGGTAAGGCCTCCATAGTTTGATTCGACCCAGTCCTCACTTCAGTGTCCCCAGTTTTACCTCATAGTTTATTCATCTTGTCTTTATGACATCATTGTAATTGCTATTGTAAAGTGTAATGAATGGAAGATCAGGTGACTCATGTAGTCGTTGTGTCCATCAAGATCAACGGCGTCGAGATCCAGAACCGAGAGGATGCGGTGGCGCTGCTGACCAGCGAGGGGAACCAGAACATCTCTCTGCTGGTGGCCAGACCGGAGATCCAGGTAAAAAAAGACAACAGATGTTAACTCTGTAAAGGGTAACAATAACGTGGTGTCTCATGGGAACGTGGACGGCATAGAATGGTTTAAAAACAGTATCTGAGCGTCCACACACATCGGTGTACCAGTAGACCCAGGTGGAATATTCAGAGTAAACGTTTGTCTGAGTCGAGTGTTTGAACCTAATGAGGCGTCTCATCCCCACACCGCCGCTCAGCTGGACGAGGGCTGGATGGATGATGACAGGAACGACTTCCTGGATGACCTCCACATGGACATGCTGGAGCAGCAGCACCATCAGGCCATGCAGTTCACCGCCAGCATGCTGCAGCAGGTACACAACACAAACACACACACAAACACACACACATGCACACACACATGCACACGCACGTGCACACACACATGCACACGCACGTGCACACACACACGCACACGCACGTGCACACACACATGCACACGCACGTGCACACACACATGCACACACACATGCACACACACACGCGCACACACACATGCACACACACATGCACACGCACGTGCACACACACATGCACACACACGTGCACACACACATGCACACGCACGTGCACACACACATGCACACATGCACACACACATGCACACACACACATGCGCACACACACATGCACACACACATGCACACGCACGTGCATACACACATGCACACACATGCACACACACATGCACAGCGTGACCACACAAACATCAGTCAGCCTGCACATATGTTCACCGATAGATTACTTTTGTATGGAGTCGTTTCCACTAGGGATAACAGCTGTTCAGTTGTTCAGAGGATATTGATTTATCAGGTTTTCTGATGTCGTATTGATGTCTGGTCCAGAAGACAGTGTAGTTGGATTTGTCCATGTCCTCTGAAGCAGACAGAGAATCAGAACTTATCAAAAAAAGGAACATTTTTACTTTATATTGGTTGTTATATTATTATATTGTTACTTTATACATGTTTTTTTTTAAACCAGATCAAAATACTTTGTTTTTTGTTTTTTTTTTTACAATCACTCCACTCAAGTATAATAATTTCCCCTTGGGATTAATAAAAAGTAGCAGGAAAGAAATTATCGACACAACAGAAAAAGAAAAATAGAAATAAATAAATAAACAAACAAATAAATAAATATTAAAACTCTGTATTAAGACACAAAATTAGAACAGCAATTTGTACAATATGTACTAGAAAATATATAATCAATATGATAAAGAAATACTGTACATAAGTGTGCAAAAATATCATTGTATGTAGTAATAGTTATGTGGTTATAAGGTGGAGTCCGACAGTCTGATGGCCACAGGCAGGAGTGATTTCCTGTGTCGTTCAGTGATGCATTTGGATGTAAGAAGGTGTCAGGTGTACATAGACAGTTTGGTTTATCATCCAATGAGCCTTGAAGACAGACCGATGTCTCTAAATCCATTTGGCTGTTGTTTCAGAAGAAGCATGAGGAGGACGGAGGCACCACAGACACAGCTACACTCTTGTCCAACCACCATGAAAAGGACAGTGGCGTTGGTCGCACCGATGAAAGTACCAGAAATGATGAGAGCTCAGAGCAGGAGAACCTCGCCGATGACCAGACCACGGCCTCCAACACGCTGGGAAGCTGCCGAAAGCTGACCTACAGCCAGGACACGCTGGGCAGCACCGACCTGCCCTTCAGCAGCGAGTCGTTCATCTCCGCAGACTACACCGACACAGACTTCCTGGGCATCCCGGCCGACGAGTGCGAGCGCTTCAGGGAGCTTCTGGAGCTGAAATGCCAGATGGGTCTGGGGGCGCAGGGTCTGTACTGCCAAGGCGTAGGGGGGGCAGAAGGCCAGGACCAGGAGGGTGTGGACAAAGAGCTGGAGCTGCTCAATGAGGAGCTGCGCACCATCGAGCTGGAGTGTCTGAACATCGTCCGCGCTCATAAGATGCAGCAGCTGAGGGATCAATGCCGTGAGTCCTGGATGCTCCACAACAGCGGCTTCCGCAACTACAACACCAGCATCGACGCACGCCGCCACGAGCTCTCCGACATCACGGAGCTGCCGGAAAAGTCCGACAAGGACAGCTCCAGTGCCTACAACACTGGGGAGAGCTGCCGCAGCACCCCCCTCACGCTAGAGTTGTCCCCGGATAACTCACTCCGCCGAGGAGCCGAGAACCAGGGAGGGGCGGGGCCGTCGACCAGCTCCAGTAGCAGGATGATGAAGCCCCTCTTGTCTCCTGTACAAGAAGCTCCAAGCCGGAGCAGAAGCTCTTCCAAGGACCTGGATGGAGCCCTGCAGTCAGAGACCAAGGAGAGGAAGCTGGGGGAGTCCAGCAAGGCCGGACGGAGCTTCTCACATTCACCGTATAAACACGCTCACATCCCCGCCCACGCCCAGCACTACCAGAGCTACATGCAGCTGATCCAGCAGAAGTCAGCCGTGGAATACGCCCAGAGCCAGATGAGCCTGGTCAGCATGTGCCGGGACCCCGTCACCCCCAACGACCTGGAGCCAAAGATGGAGTGGAAAGTGAAGATCCGCAGCGACGGCACACGATACATCACCAAACGACCGGTCCGTGACAAGCTGCTGCGGGAACGAGCCCTGCGCATCCACGAAGAACGCAGCGGGATGACCACGGATGACGACGCCATAAGCGAGCTGAAGATGGGCCGATACTGGAGCAAAGAGGAGAGGAAGCAGCACGCGGTTCGAGCCAAGGAGCAGAGGCAACGACGCGAGTTCATGAAGCAGAGCCGGGCCGACTGTCTGAAAGAGCAGGCCGGACCCGAGGACAAAAAGGAGCCCAACATCATCGAACTCAGCCACAAAAAGATGATGAAAAAGAGGAATAAGAAAATTTTTGACAACTGGATGACCATCCAGGAACTGCTGACCCACGGTACCAAGTCACCAGATGGGACACGGGTTTATAACTCACTCCTGTCCGTGACCACAGTCTAAGTCCTGGTCAGGTTCAGGTGAAGGTCGGCCGAGGACAGACTGGAGCGTAATGGACTGTACATAGGACACTACCGGTTGGGGTAGAGATTCCTGCCTCGTTCAATGTGGCAACATTTTGTAAATAGGAAATAAGGAAAACCTTTTCTGGACGAACGTTTTCCACCGCTGTGGTGAAGAAAAGGTCCTTCACACCACAGTGGGACTTTGAGACATAAATCGGACATTGGTATGAGGATGATTTGTCAAATTCTATCAATAACCTTTTCTACCTTTGTGCTTGATCTTTGAAATAATTTGGAAACAAAAGAACACAATATTTTACTCTTGTGGGAGGTTTTGATAGTGTGAAAAGACCGTGTGCCATACAATAACAGCCAGCATTTACACTCTTTTACATTATTTTCTTCGTACTATATATCTTTGTCAGTATTTTACTGTTAGCATACTTAATGCTTTATGGAAACGATGCTATTTTCCTGCAAGGTAGAACACGTAACCCTTTTCAAAAGGACTTTGTAAATTAAAAATAAACATTTTGTAACAAATCCACTTTTTTAGTTTTATTTTTCTGTGACGGTGCTGACTTCCCAACGCCAAGAACACTACCAGCGATGGACCATCTGTTACATAATGTAGAAACATGACGTGATGTCGGATGTTGTTGCGTTTGTACGTTTGTTTGGAGATGTTTCTCCCGTTGTTGAAACTGAAATGTCTGTTCAAGCACATTGTAGTCGCTTAATCTTTTAGGGTTTCATGTATCAACAGAATAACAGCTTAACAAATCCGTAGTTAGCCACACATTTTGATGTCCTGTAAAATGAGAGATAATAAATTATTGTTTTATATATGATGAGCTTTCAAATGCTGGTTGAATTTGTCCTTTATTAAAAGTGAAACTGAATAAATAAAAGTGGTTCAGGTTGGAGTTGGATTACGTCGTCAAACCAACAAAATGGACTTTCGGGGGTGTAATGGTTTTAGTCCGACCCCCGCGATGTCCTTTATGTGAAGGCGATAACTAGGACAGATGTGGTTGGATTTCTTAGTAGAAGAACCCTACCGATTTCAGCTTCTCTATCGGCGTTTTCAGGCCGACAGACACCGTGCCGGTTCGCGACCATAATCTGGAACCAGACGACGTGTTCACGCCGAAAGTCTGAGCGTTCGGGAGCCGAAAATTTGGCTCCCGACGGGCTCCAAGTAAAACCTGGTTTTTCTAAACGAACTGTGAAGACATGAGTGGACGTCACCTGCTGAAGTTCCGTCTCTGGGCTGGGCGTGGCTGCCTTCTTCTCCACAGCAGATGTTGTACCATGGCCTGGTGCAGATAAATAATGATCTGTACTAAGAGGACAAATGCTCGCAGGTGGTGACGATGCGATCCGTCGCACTGTTGTTCTTTTCTGGGCCGTGAACACATCCGCCTTCGTACGGCCTTTTTTCTGGCCCTCTGTCGATGACGTGTCACAGACTCACATAATATGCATGAACACAGGCCGTTCACGGACAGGCACTTCAGTTCCCAGTGTAACTGGAGTGGAAATCCTCAAAGTCAGCTGATCAGTATCACTGTCTGGCTCTGATGCCATTTTCTGATGCATCATGTATTATTAAAAAAATTAAATAAAAAAAAGCAGACATAACATGGTTTAATTCAGAGCCATTTTTCATCATAGTCCATTAAAATGTAAATTAACTCATATTTAATGATCGTCTTACTTTCCTCTGAGTTTCATTTAAATGTAAAAGACCATTTTGAGTCCAATTAAAACAGACGTATGCATTTCCACAGTCTCAGATCCCAGATGATTCCGTTTACAGTCCACTTATTCCTCTTTTCTCCTTTTCTTTATCCATTTGAATACCCATGATGCATTGCTGCTACGCTCCTAGAATCACTCTGCTTGTGTAATTGGTGTTTGACATCTTGTGAGTGTGTTTCATGTCAGAACCCAAACAGGGCCACAGCATGTCGGCCTCATATTTCCATAAACCCGTCCAATAAGTCGAGCTGCTGCCGCTGAAGCTGCAGGTTGACTCAGACTAAGTCCTTTGTTGTGTCCTGACGTCCTGACGGAGCCTCTGTCTTGTGGATCCTGCAGTCATGGTTGTTATTAATCATCTTTTCATTGCCCTTCTTCAGTCGGACCAAACAGCCCCAGAGTTTGGAACTAAACTGACATCAAGTCTACTGTTTCATGTTGTAACTGATGTGAGTGAAGCGGCCATGTGGCTGCTTCACATGGTGCTTCCTCCACGGTGACTGAAGCTCCAGACTGATGCCATCTGTGTGAGACGCCTCGAATCCATATGATCCTTCAATTAACAGATTAAAGCCTCATTACTGACGACAAACGCAGCTTCATGTCACTATGATGCATTGTTTTTGTCTTTACAGCTAATGCTAGAATCCAGTCGTTCAACTCCAACTAATGCCAGGCACAACAAACCCCGCCCCTCGCACGTATTGGAGCTTATTATTATTTGGTATTTGGATCCAGCTGATGTCATCATGTCTATGCGTGAAATTTTTTTTTTAAATTGATGTTTTTATGTACATTTGACCATTATTAAGTAAATGGGGAAAAAAAAGATTTTAAAAATTCATCAAAAATTTTAACTTCGACCTACGTTTCCCAAAATGTAATCACATCTATTCTGGGTCTCTGGAATTCCAGGCAGCAGCAGTTTCACTGTCTGTTGGTGAGTGCTGAACCCAAACGTGGCCTTTGCCTCCATCCACAGACTGTACTCACAGTCCACAGGGTTCTTTAAAGAATACGTTTACATTGCAGTGATCTGCCTTGTTCTTGTCGAATCTGCGAGAAACCGCTTTCTCTTGGTCGCTGCGTAGAATTCCTGTTCCCACAATGCACTTCGTGACAAAAGTTTCAAAAAGGCCCAAGTGACGTTTGTGTTTGTCATGTAAACAAGCAGACTGTGTTTATGATGGAGTTGTTGACTGTGAGGGAAGTGATGCAGGTGTGTAAGCGCGGAAAGACTACTGAGTAGAGGTCATTCAGGTGTCACTGTTTTGGACACCTTTGGACAAAACGTTTGGGATGGAAGTCATACGCTGCTTTGAGAAAGGTTCAATAGAAAAAATCATTTGGGAAGTGGGTCTTTATGGGTTAATCTGGATGTCACACAACTCATCCTAAAACACAGGTAAGAAGTAGAAGTACTTCATTACTGTGACAGTCAGTGCTTCTATAATCTCGTCTTCTGCTCGGGTGCAGAATGTGTGTACTTTGGCCACTAAAGCGTTCATCTACATGGAGATGCAAAACCACAACGGGCTGCATTTCCTTTCAGAATACTACGGCCCCATCCTCAGTTTGTATTATTTGTCAGGTCTAATAGCTCATGAATTAATCTGTTGTCTGCGTTTAGAGTCTGCATCACTTTAGGGGGATGATTATGATAATGAGAGCAGCCGGGGGTGCACGCTCAGCCTCTTCCTCATGTCTGCTGGAGTAGAATTGATTGCTCCTCCTCAAGCCTGACCGAACCCGAGCCTCGTGATTTATGTCCGAGCACAGGGCTCCGTATACACTCTTTTAATGGGAGATAACAACATGGAATGCAAGACAAACAAAGAGCTCCCACAATCAATGTTTGGGATGCTCACCCACCCACCCACTGGATGATTAGTTGATCACATGACCGGCTCCGATACCCCCGTGTGTTTGTGTTATCTGTGTGATTAAAGTGGGGGTCTGGTAGCCGCTGTGACGGTCCGGTGCTGGAGCCGGAGAGTCGCACTCATCAGTTTAAATGTCATCCCAGTGTACTCATCCATTAACTGATAAGGAGGCGGCTGCTCTCCTGGTTCTGATGCCGTTTCACTGTGGAGACGTGGACACTGGTGTCCCCGGCATCAGCATATTTACGCCTACACCAACATACAAATGCTTCAGGACTCGATTCATAGGACGTCTTTGTGCCTCTGACTTTTGCATGACCTAAATAAGTGTTGTTTTTTTTCTGTTTAAACCTGGGAGGCACTGGAATGAAATCCTCCAGCCAGTTCAGCAGGTGAGGAGTCTGTGTTGGCACTTTTCACACCTCAGATTAAAGTGAACAAGCTGCGGGATAAACAGAAAGATCTGCTGAAACACACATTCACACTCCTCATCATATTTGGAATTCAAAGGCAAAAACAGAAGTGCTTGTACAGTACATCTGCCCCTGAAGCCTTAACGGGTGTGTGTGTGTGTGTGTGTGTGTGTGTGTGTGTGTGTGTGTGTGTGTGTGTGTGTGTGTGTGTGGTGGGGGGGGGTTCACATTCAACTGGGCTGGACCAGTACAGTAATAAAAAAGGAAAATTACAACAAGAACATGTTTACGTCTACAAAGTTTCTTTAAAAATCTGAACAACCTGATATGTCTTAAGAAAATTAAGTGCAATTTTACCAATATTCAAGACAGTCTTTAAACCTGTTTAAAGACTGATGGTTAGTCTTTAAACAGACCAACCTGTTGAAAGACCTGTTGGTCTTTCAACAGGTTGACAGGTTTAAACAGAAATGACATTCAAGAAACTGTCATTTCTTGAATTTCAATTAAAACAAAGTACTGAATGTTTTACGGTGATAAAACCTAGTCCAGTCAAACCCAGACGACTGTGGACATGGTGTAGAATCTGGGTTCAACTGATGCTTGAATGTTACTGGTCATGTTTTCTGCAGTTCCACATCAGCAGTATTTTAACCTCCCAGTTTTTAATGAGTGAATGTGAATCCAGACAAAAACTACAAACTGACCTTGACTTGCATGACTGATCATCGGCCCAAAGCCTTGGTATTAAAAGCTAAAGTAACCTTTCATGATATGAGGAACAGATTTATGCTCATATGAAGAGTATCAGTAGCAGAAATAAATTAACTTAATGGAAAATATTAGCTTTCCCCTTGACCTGCAGGAACTGACCCCAAATCAGACCTTTAATTAAAGAGTCCAGGTGTGTTAGTACAGGTTTTTACACCGGACATGTGAGCCCATGCTCCTGTTGCGTCTTTACCGACTTCATCTTTAATTCTTTGGACAACGCCGACATGGAGCACAAGCCTCATCATTTTATCATCCAGTTTTCATCCCTGAGACAGGTTTACCGTGAAATCACATGTGACACATAAGGTAACGAAATATACCACAAGTAAAGTGAATAATAACATTCTTGGGCCGCTCCGATTTATCACAAGTACAAGACTGAACGCCACAGCGGTGGTTCATGGAACCTGAGGCACGGTGGAACGTGGTGAACGAGCTGTCAGATATTATGGGAAAGGAGTTGGTATAGTGGTAATAGTACAGCAACAGTCATCAGGCCTGTGGATACTGATAGTCCCATGTCTACTGAGGCTGGACAGGGAGCTTTGAGGCGGAACTGCACAAAAGTGTTCTGTTTGGTTTTGCTGTTTTTTTGTTATTCTGAGTTTTCCAGTTTTGTGGCGTTTCAGGCAGATGTGGACCACAGTTTGTCCCATCACTGTTTGAGGTTGTTCCACTCAGAACAGGTGGGTCTTCTAAAGCTCCTCCTGAATTGAGCATAAGTTTCATTGTTGTATTGTTGTATATGAAGGTGTGGGCGACGTGGTGGTGCAGTGGTTGGAACTGTTGCCTCAAGGTCCAGCGTACTGAGGAACGGACCCCACCATCCAAAACCAGAACCAATGGCCCTGTATGTTCTATCAGGAATCAATAAGTTGAATGTGTGAGGTTGTCAGGTTCTGTTCTATTGGATCAATCCCAGTTGAATGTGTGAGGTTGTCAGGTTCTGT
>JAPQRQ010000022.1:30969141-30981339 GCA_037367365.1 Apogon talboti
ATAAACCCATGGAGTTGGATCAATGACAGTGGATGGACACACTTATTTTTACATTAAGTTATTGATATTTTTGCTGGAAAAGTTCTTCAGTTTTCTCTGTTTCTGATAAAAATCCGTTGAATTAACTCGGAGTTTTCAAGAACATCTAAATTAAATATAGGAAAATACACGATTTACAGTAAAAAAAAAAAGCTAAATACAGAGGATAATATTATAATAAATGGTGATAAATCACTTAAAAAAGGTTGACCAGAGAGACAAATTCATAAGGGAACCGCCTCAGAAGTAGCACTGGGTCTGTATGGGTTTAATAGGATCGTTTCTTTTTTTTTTTTTTTCTTAAATGGAACGTATCAAGGACTAAATGGTATTTACGTTTCCATCAGAGGAGTTGGGGATTCTGCATTCATCATAAATTACCACCCAGCCAGTGTTTAAGAGGCTTATCTCAGCAAAGCAGAGTGAACCCACTCTGCCGCTGGAGAAAACAAATCCTAAATTTAAAAACTGACCCAGATTGGAATAAACGCTCGCTCGTTTGATGGTGGTTCTAAAGGAGCAGTCCGACATTTTAGAGGAAAGAAAAAAGACAAATGAAACGCATGTTTACTATTTTATCATGAGTGAAACAAAATGAGGTTAGATTTCAATGGAACAGGTTGAGGTTGATGGAGGGTGTGTTTTCAGGGGGTTTAGGAGGTGTTTGACGTCAGTACGGCTGGATTTATTTGAAGTTATTTGATTTTTTAATTAAATAACCTATATTATAGCAGTTCAATATCATCTGTACACCACAGTATGCCCGTTTACTGCTGTGTAATATATTATTTTATAACCAAATGTAACCAACTGTTTTTATTTTTATGTTTTTTTGTGCATATTGTATGTTGTATAGAGGTATATTTTTAGATACTTTATTTTTATATTTGATCCTTTATGCTATATTTATTATTGTGTCAATGCAGCAAAATGTCCATTCTACATTTTTGCTATTCTATTCTATTCTATTCTATTCTTAACCAGTATATTTGCCACATTTGTGAAGGACAGCCAAAAGTCTTTTAACTATTAAAGGAACTTTTACAGAGTTTGGGATCCTTTCATTTCAAAATTTTTTTTATCTGTTCAGTGAAAAACACAATTTTGAATATGAAAGTGGCCTGGGTCTGATTTGAAAAAACAAAAACAAAAACAAAAAAAAAACAGATTTGTGCTGCTCAGACTATCATGAAACAAATCAGATATGGGTGACCCAGCCGGTTTGTGCGTGCAGTGTGAACGCAGCCACAGATGCCATTCCCTTCACATGCGTTGTTCGACACAAGCCAGACTGTGTGTCAGCAGTAGTTCAACAGAGGGCGCTGTTCATCAATAGCACCGTCCTCCACTCACACTGGGACACTCACATCACGTATAGCATCGTAGACCACTTTGAAGGCGGGCTGCTTGTCGTCATGATACACCCCGCGGTTGCCGTGGAGGATGGACACGCCCTCCTCCTCCGCCCCTTTACAGTTACTGCCGTACATGCAGTGATCAGGCCTGTAGTTCCACTGGCAGGGGAAGATGAACAGACACTCTGGAGAAGAAAAAAAACAACAGACTAGTTTATGAAAGAGTCACAACACATTTTGGAGCTCACGCACTTCAAATGTTGTGTGGAGACAAAGTGGCGACGGTGGTTTATAGATGGCTGACAGGCAGACGTGGGACAGTGCAGGTTTTGTAATGTGGAAGGAAAAAAACAGAAGAATAAAAGAAAGAAAATGCGGAACTAAGAACCAGGTCTGCGCTGCACATGTTGGACAACACAGATGCAGGAGTCAGTTCTGCACCACAGTGGGAGCTGTCGGAACCGTCACATCCACAACCGCATTTCAGTCATTCTCTGACCACAAAGGAATGGACTGTATTATGTAAAAATACTGCAGTCCAATTCAGCCGCAGGTGGGCCGGAACAGGACAACAACAGCGTAAGACCTCATGAAAAATGACACCTATCGTTTCAAGAAATACAGTATCTGCGTCCAGGTGGAAACGGGAAAACTGGGTTAAAACGGTGTAATACACATGCCACACCTGTATGTGGCGCTGTACACAAACACAGACAGAGCTTCAGGATAAAACCACAGAAGGACGCACTGAGCATGCGCATGAGGTTCCGTCCGGGGTTTTCTTCTTCTGGTCACGTGGTCCTACGGCGTCATCGTTTCCATAAAGTGGTGTTTTGCCGATACATACGGGAGATTTTTCTGCTCTGGGACCCGTTCTCCAAAAATACCACTTCAGGGCACCGACAACGCCGGTGTCATGTGGACGAAAGGCCAAAACCATATTAAACTTTTGTGGATTGACAGAATTTTGTTGTGGTGCGTTCAGGGCGTATACACCATATATGACCACAGTACTGAGGCAACAAGAGGTTAATGAGTTCATGTACACTGTCCATGATTGGCTCTGTGGAAACAACATGTCATTACTGCTTATTATCACAGTACAGATGCTAACATTTGATTGGCTCTGAGTCAATAGACAAACTGATATTTCGTGCCACAGTACTGTGGCAGTAGCCACTGCCTTATTTAATTTTAAAGACTTTGTGTTAAAAAGCTGAACTGGAAAACCTTCATATTTCCATTCCTGGCAGGGTTGACAACGCCAATGCTGTTTTGACAGGGCTCCGCAAAAAGACTATCAACAAGCTTCATATTATTCCAAATGCAGCTGCTGGAGTGACTTTAATAGCTCGCATTTCGGTAACAGCCACTGCAATATTTATTATTTTTCACATAAGCTCGGGATATGAATTATACATACTGAATTCAGGCTGTTTACTATTACAAAATGAGGACGTTGTTACATATTGAAGAGAGAATTTGTTCCATTTTGTTGAGTTATTGCATGATGTGGAGTTCAGGTGAGTGTTTTTGAGTCACGGCTCCGTTTGTGTTGAAAACGTGATGAAAATAGATGCTATGAGACGTCAATTCACCAGGGTGTCCTTAAAAACACTTACATTTATCCTGAATTAGAGCTGTATTTATCCTCAGAATTGATAATTAATCCTTAAATCTTTGAATAGGATTAGTCAAATGTGATATTGGTGTTAGTGTTTGAAATTTGACCAAAGACACATTGAAAAATATAATGAAAATGTCATTAATTCAGCTTCATCAAACCTGCTTGTGTATTTACCATATTTTTTGTATTTTAGTGCATTTTTTGTGTTTTTTCAGTGTATTTTAGCAGATGTTAGCATATTTTATGAATATTTTGGTATATTCTGTGTAATTTTTTGGGTAATGTAACGTCAGTGGATGTAAACATGGTTCAGACTGGTTCAACCCAATAACTATGAGGCCTGTTGGACTGTTGTTTGTGTGAATGGACGGTCTGAAATTTGACCAAATACACCCTAAAAATGTCTTAAAAAGTCATAAATTCAGCCTCATTAAACCTGCAGAGAGCCTGATTCACAGTTTTACAGTTGTCGTCTTTGCACACTGCACAATGATCACACACAGCTCGGTGTTAAACGCATGGCGGTCTGGTTACAGGGAGTTAATAGAAGACCTTCCTCCCACCTCCACTGCCAGTGTGTTTTCTTGTTTTTCATTTGTTTATATCTCTCCTTCCATATATTAATTTAGTTGTATGTATACAAACCCTCTGGGAACCACATATTATAATACAAGGTATGTTTGAGCAAGGCAATCAACCTCCGACTGTTCCAGTGCGTCAGACCTGCTGATAATTAGTGCAGCTGCAAGGTTTGGATGTATGAATGTGAGGAAAACACAGCGCAGATACATGTGTGTATTTCAAACCCGACATCTACATTATCGCTGTGGGATATTAAATGAGCTCAGTGTGACATAATATGGGGCATATACCAATATGTTCTAGGTCAGATCCATTTGATTTCCTTTAAACCCCTGCAGACAGATGAAAGTCCTCCGACTGTTGCTGCTGCTCCGGTTGCAGAATGTGAAAAAATAGGTCAGAACTGCAGTGTATCCCTCTGGAGATGGAGGAGAGCTCAAAGCCATATCATGTAAAACAAACACTCGGCTCAGCTCTGTTTTCAAGCAAACAGTGGCGGTGCCAGCTCTGCCGATGGCTCCGAGCGCTTAATGTGCACATCTGGCCGCTGCAGCTGGAGGTCCGTCTGCTGCTGGAGTCGGCTGTTCGCCTGCAGACGCCGCCTCACCGGGGAAATGAGCCCCGCTTCCACCAAGAAGCAGAGAAGACACAAGTGAAACCTGCTGACGGTGTTGAAACTGCACTGTTTGATCCGGTCCTGGACCTTAAACAGAGCAGAGCACAGAGGGCACTATGCATGTTTCCACAGGGATGACACGAGCTGTTGTGAAGGCGCCGTGTCCGACATCATCTTTGTCCTCTACGTCTTCAGCAGTTTCTTCAAACATGTTCTCTGATGAAACTACTGGTCGGATTCATTTCTAATTTTCTATGTATCTTCCTTGGGACAATGTCTACAAAGTTTGTTCACGGTTTTGAGAAATTTAGATTTCTGAATTCCTGACAAATTTTTGAAGTATTAAAAATGTTCCTTTCCTTCTAATGGTCCATATTTTGATGGTTTATAACATGGAAATGGTTCCAGATGTCAGTCTAGTTCCTATTGATCACTGATAGAAGTCATATATGGACTTGGACTGAATGAGTTGAGTTCTGCTCCAGTCAAAGTACCACCCACTACTATTGGGAGACTGACCTCCTGCATCAGGACCACAGGACTGGAACACAGAACAGAACCGGACAACCTCACACATTCAAGTTGGTACTGATTCTTGATAGGACATGTCGGTGACATACAGGGACACTGGTCCTATTTTTTTTGTAATGAGATGCTGTTCTCAATCTTTTCAAGTGTACACACTGTATATGTTTGATGGTTCATCTATGATCCCTGACATGGATGAATTTCAGAATCCTGTTTCTGCAACAGTGTTGTTCATTTCATGACTTTCTACTGATTTTTCTTTGGTTTGGATTGTTGACTGGAATAACTGATCAATAAAAGAATCGACATATCTGAGACTGGAACATTTGATTAGTTACTATTATACCATTTACGACTGATGTCACTAATTTGCCTCATTGCTATTGTACTGTATGTGTAAATTCAAATGAACAATTGCCACCTAATTTATCATTTTAACCTTTATTTAATCAGGAAAAATAGACTTGTTGAGATTAAAAATCTCTTCTGCAACAGAGTCCTGGTTTTAACCGTACAGCCACACTAAAAATGTACATAAAACACCACACTAAAAGCATGCATATAAAACACCAACATCCATAATTTAAAAGGTACTAAAAGTATAACAACAATGTTCCTTCAAAGCAGAACCCGGTTCATTCCATCCGAAAACATCTGCGTCCGGGTTTATCCTCCCCCATTCATGTAGAATGATGAGACCAGTTCCTTCAGTTTGATCTCCTTCTGCTCCAGACTGTGGAACCACACAGTTTTCAATCTTTATTTCCCAGTTCTGTTCTGACTTTTGGAACATGTAGAGATAACAGCTCCTTGGACCAGAAACTGTAACTATTAAAGTCATTCCTACAGATTTAGACCAGTAAATATGACAAACGCAGAAACACCACCAGAGTGAGAATGTGAGAGCGAAAGAATAATGCATCAATAATGTAAAGCGCTTTGGGTGACTGGAAAAGCGCTATAGAAATCTAATGCAATATTATTATTATTATTATTATTACTACATTTATAAATACAAGTATACCAGTGTTTCAGTCTGCTTGACAGGACCAACGCTCATTTGTTTTTTTCTATAATAATTGTGGGTAGTAAGGTGTTAAATAGTGCAGACTGTAAGGGGGTATTATGCATGTTTTCACAGTGATTATATATAGAGTAAGTCACAGTTGAATCCATTCAGAACTACACCTCTCTTCTGAGACTGCTCTGTATTTGTGCAGTGGATTCCTGTTGTCTGATCTTTGTAGAACTCCTTCATTTACGTGTTAAAAGAAGACAGTACCTGGGTTGTAATGAAAGATGATGTTGAGGAGGTCTTGGTCTCCCCAGGTGATGTGGTTCTTGTACTTCTGATAGAGTGGATGTAGAAGATCCTCCCACGACAAGCCACTGGGGATCATACTGTTCTGGAATACCAACAACAATGTTCTCTCACAAACAGCTCAAGAGCAGCTCTTTTTTTTTTTCCTCAAAAACACATCATCAAAGGAGGAGCACATTTACATTCCAGCTCCCAGTTGCAAACTGCTGCCAGTATTAAGAGCCAGAGAGCTGCTAAATTGAGTTCTGAGGGCAGAAGTCTGTGATGCCAGTGTGGTAATCAGAACGCTTCAATCACAGCCCACTCAGAGCACTCAGCCTGTGACTCAAGCTCAAAGGAAAAAAAGCCCCTTCTGAATGCAAATGGGAAATGACAGCCCGCTGTAGCTCTACTGATCAGAGTGTGAAGGAATATGAATACATTTGTGGTCTTACTTTGAACAGAGTGCTGCGGATCCTTGTCAGATTCATCAGCATGACCCCGGAGTTGACCCCGGTGACCCCGTAGAAGGGGTGGCGTGCAAAGCGACTGTACCAGCCGATCTTGGGGACCTCGTGCTCTGGGGCCATGGCCGCCAACTGGGAGCTGTTGAAGGCTTTAAAGAGGCTCCACATGTCATCCATGGGCCGCAGGAACAGCACATCGGTGTCCACGTACAGTAAGGAGTCCACATCCTTCAGGATCACCTGGAAGAAGAATTTCAGAGCCGTGTCCGACCACGTCAACCCTTTTAAGACGAGCGTGTCTCCGGCGACACATTTTGTATTCACCATTGTTCAAATACCCATAACTCCTTAACCATTTGTGCTATTGAGAAAATTCAAATGGCAACTGAAAACTGAGGCTCAGAGCTTTCAATTGATACTGAACACATTATGGTAGAGTCCTGGAGCGCTGTCTTCGCAGTATTTACCCTCGTTTTTCCCCTATTTCATCCATACTGGAAATGCAACTGTATCAAGTAACTCATGGTGCTTATTCATAGTTTAAGATGCTATAAACCTCACCCAACTACAAAATAGCCTGAAACCTTGTCAGTTAGAACAGGAGTAAAGGAAGTCCCTGTTGCACCAATGACACCTTGCCCTATTTAGTCGCATTGGTGTGATATATCAGGCTGTCAGAATGTTCAGAACTGGTTCATTGCAGTGAGTCACCAGTTTTCAGCTCGTCTCAATAGAAATCTTAGACCTGAACAGAGCTTTAGACACACATGTCTGATTCACCTTGTAATAAACCACAGCTAGAAAGAGTCTCTGGACGCTCATTTTACTGCAAGTTAAGTCAATGTTTTGAGTGGACAAAAGGTGAAACCCCAGATTATCAAAACACTTTGGTTACAACATTTAGAAATAAACGATCATCTGGGGAATTTTTAGAGTCGCTGATAATAGCGCAGGCATAAACATTTAGAGGCGTTATCAGGCAGGACACATCAGGTCTCTGGAAGGGCATCTAAGACTAAATATTTTGGCTACAGCAGCACTAGAAAAATGCTGAGTTACACTGTCGGCTGAAAACAGTAAGACGAGTTAAGATGAGATGATTACGTTCAGTGCATCGACTGATGGATTGCGCCATCAATGGATGGCAGATAAATTACAGAGCGAATTTGAGATAAGATTCGGTTTTTATGCCTCGCCGCAGCAGAGCAACTTTCAGAGATAAGAGCCCTTTTCAGACAGCTTAAGTACAGTGTACACTGGCACAATATGCCACATGTCTGGAGAAGCGTTCGAGGCCAGTGGGTAAAGCTGAGAGGGAGGTTTTGTGCTGCGAGCCATCACTGAAGGAAACCCAGAGTCCCTGCGGCGACGGCTTTCACCATGAAGCCTTGTATGTTTGTGTTGGAGGATCCGGCTGACAGCAGTTCAGTGTAAGAGCTGGTGTGTGTATCTGAGCTGCAAGCCATCTGAGCAAAGACTGAGAACAACCTCATTTGTCAGTGTACGTTCAGAGATACACTGCAATAGATACTGGAACAGGCTGAGAAGGAGAACAATGATTTCTCTACCACCAGTGAGAAATCATCCGTCTGGTCTGAGTGTTCATAGAGGATCACTAAGACTGGATGCACACAAGGCTTACAACTGACTTCATCGTACAATATATGGACAAAAGTATGTGGACACGTTGAATTCAGGTGTTTCTTCTCTTGTATTGGATACAAAACAGTAATAACAAATGTCATAATATTGTTTTATATTGGGATAGAAATGAACTAAAAACCATCTCTGGGGCATTTAGAAAGCAAAGATAACAATTTAAACCAAATTAACCAATGTAATGATATTTATCCCAATATAAACTATATTCTGACATTAGTCATTCTTGTTTTGGATCCCAGACCCCTGGTAGAAAAGAAACACCTGGATTCAACGTGTCCACATACTTTTGTCCATATAGTGCATTATAAATGTCCTCCAATACTACCATCTTCTTGGGTATGTTTTTCTAAAATGCACACAATTATCACATTATTTATTAAGCTGAAGTGGTTCCCAGCATGTTTGCTTTATGTGTAGTACAAGACCAAATACAAAACCCTGATATGACTACGGTGAATGGTTATCTGACCTCACTGTTTAATGCAGATTTGCTGGTATGCTGCTGGTCTTTACTGCAGCCGGTCCGGGCAGATGGCCGTCTACCCGGAGCCCAGTTCTGTCAGAGGTTTTTCCATCTGTTAAAGAACTTTTACCTCCCCACTGTGGCCTTGGGCTTGATCCAGGAGGGTTTATTGGGTGTCCTCCATGTCTTTTTAAGGCCTTGATCTGAATTGCCTTGAGGTAATTATGTATGAGACTGGTGCTGTGTAAATAAAATTGAATTCAAATAGAATTGAACTGAACTGAAAAAGTCCTCATTATGCTGACTGTGCCTTTTTACTTAGAACACACAGACATAACATCCCAATACACACGGAAACAACTAAGCTAGGTCTTTGTAAATCCAACATTTCTTGTCTATTATTATTATTATGATTATTACTTTTCTAGCAGCACTGTGTGTTTAGTGGGTGTTTTCAATAAAGACTTGAAATATTACAATTGTTTATTTGCCATTAGGTTAAGAACACTGTGTTTGTCTATACTCGTGACTGATTACATTTTATAAACAATGAATGAAGAAAACTAGAACATTTCAAATGGTTCATGTTCTTTTTCTCACTTACTGTATCTTTCAGATTACACAAAAAAAAATGCCGCCGCCGCCTAAAAAACTATATTTACAGGTGAATGGTGTGAAAATCAATGCATTTTTATTGGGGTAAATTTGACCCATTGGCTGTTAAAGGTATAAATGCTCATATTTTTTATGTGGATTTATCTTTACTGTATTTAACAACAAGGAATGCAACACAAAACAGTTTTAGGAAAAGTCAAAACTGGTGAGCTTCAACATTTCATTTAATTCAGGTAATGCATAATTGAAAATTGAATTGGGTAAATTTGATTTGGTAAACACTGAGTGAAACATGCATTTCATAAATACAGCTGTAATTCTGTGTTTAAACTGACTAAACACACATCGAAACCAGGCTGAGACAGAAATTAAAGATGGTTTTTGGACCAGATGTACATATGGTCAACACATGCAGGCCTTAATATCAGCAGAAAGCAGAGTTCCACCGCGTCCCCACTCAGTGTTTCTGATAAAGTGGATAGCGGATGCATATTGACTGCCTTGCAGCAAAAGAAAAACACCTATAGATCGGTTTGACCTGCTTTATGTTGATTACACAGTAAGTGAGCTGGCTGATATTTCAATGAACACCGGCAGCAAAAGAAAATCAATAGACAGGCCCAGGCTTTTCACTTGATGGAATTACTGGCTTTAACCTCTGGAGATTTGCTAACTAAATGCTGCAGAAAAGGTGTGAAATCATCAATAATTGAGTGAGTAATTAATTATAACCATGCGCTGGAGTAAAACAAAGGGAGGGAAAATGAATTGGGTCAGACTGACGTGTTCTTTACAGCGCTTAATGATGAGGATAGTGGGGCTGATAAGAGCTGCAGCCTTACAGGGAGGAAGAGTCTCTGAGCGGCGCAGGGCTTGAAGAGCTTCTTCCACTCCTCGGCGTTGCCCACGGAGAAGGTGATGGGGTAGATGCTGTACTGGAACTTGGCTGAGATGGAGCGAGGCCACTGCTTCAGCTGGAAGTAAAGCAACACGCTGTTATTTCACACTGAGTACGTTTAAACACCTGAGTGGAACTCTGATAGTAGCTCCAGGTGAGCATGTTATGCACACGTTGCACTTCAGGCTATAAAAAGTCATACTATTTTTCACAGTTTGTTTTAGGTCAGAATTCAAAAGTTGTTCATTGTTACATAATTTTAAAATTCTGTCTCAGCCGCTAAAATCAGCACACTGTAAAAAAATGTTAAATTACTACACTAACACCCTTCTCCCAAGTGAGTAAAAAATGTGCATCAACACTTTTTTTGCATTTAACATTTGACCTAGCACAAAAAATAATAATATACACTACAATAACTAATGTTGCTGTTAATCATTGACATATGACAGGCTTCAAAAAAAAAAAATTAACCCAATTTTTATGTAGCATATTAAAAAAAATGTGTTTTTTGCATCACAAATATAGTTTATATACCTTACAAACATGGCATTTAAAGGGTTAAAAATATGACACTTATTGAGTATTTGGTATTTTTGTTCATGGCTCAAGTTGATGAAATACAAAAAAGTGTACAACAGATAAAAACAAACTGTATGAACAACATTTTCACATTACTACGGAGCTACGCAGATTACAGGCTTTCAGTGGTTAGAGAGGCGCTCAGTGGGCGACAGCAGAGCGTTAAACCATTTCATCAGACTGTTGTCTTTGTCTCAGTCTACATGCACAGCAGCGTACTGGACTTACTGTTTACATCACATAGTCTCAGCTACAATAATTGGTGATATATGCACTCTTTCAGCTTATTAAACCCAAGCACAACAGCCTCTAGCAGTCCAGTCCTCCACCCAGATGTAAAGTGGCCCAACAGTGGACACCGCTGTGAACTTGTACATGGAACACAGAATGATGCCAGGTCAGGGCTCGGTTCAGAACACCTGGTCCCGTTCCAGTCCGACCGGTCTGTTCGTGTGCAGGAGCAGAGCCACTTTAATCCCATTATCTGGGTCTGTCAGTCCCACCAGTAAAGCTTCGATTTCAGTCTGCGTTTACATGCACCTTTCAAGTCCAGTTTTTGTCAGACTATGGTAATAATTACATTAGCAATTTCTTCAAACATCTCCTCTGACGAAGCTCCTGGTCAGATTCATTTCTATATGCTGCTTCCTTGGGACAATGTCTACAAAGTTTGTTCAGTTTTGAGAAGCTTTGATTTTGGAATTTTTGACAAACTTTTAAAGTAATAAAAATGTGCCTTTACTTCTAATGGTCCACATTTTGATGGTTTATAACATGTAACTGGTTCCACATATCAATATAGTTCTTATTGATCACTGATAGAAGTCATATATAGCCTTTGATTGAATCAGTTGAGTTCTCCTCCAGTCCAAGTACCACCCACTTTGACTCTAACACAGAACAGAACCTGACAACCGCACACATTCAACTGGTTATTGATTCTTATTAGAACATGCTGGTGACATGCAGGAACATTGGTCCTATTTTTTTAAGTGTCATGTAAATGTACTGACTAAATACAGAGGAACTATCTAATGGAAAGGTTGAGTAAAGGAAGAGTGTGACACAGAGCAGGGATAAACAGTCATCATCCTGAAAGCGAAGCCGTTCGTGGGCTTATCCACACAAACTGGCTCCTAAAGACAACTGAGTAAAAACAATGAAGTCATGGCTGATGGTGTGATGTGGTTCAGCGCTGGACACAAGCAGCTGCCAGCTGTTGTTTTATTATTAACTATAGTCTAAACAGCACAAGCACCCTCTTAGCGCTACGGTCCGTGTTATCTGACCGTACACACTGAAGTCGTATGTCATCATCGGTTTAACGGTCGGGCCCTGAGCCGAGTGGATGTGATTGGCAGCGTTTGTGTCGACAAGGACAAGAGATCACACACACACACACGCACGCACGCACGCACGCACGCACGCACGCACACACACACACACACACACACACACACACAC
>JAPQRQ010000022.1:30997785-31019471 GCA_037367365.1 Apogon talboti
ACGGTAACTACGGAGCCTCTGAACGTCCACATGGGTCATATCTGATGACCATGAACAGATGAATAACTGTATTTTACACCAAGTATGGACATGTATTGATAGGATTGGTGGATCTAAAGTCATTAATCATCTTAGATGAGTAGATGCTTTTTGTCTTTGAGGGTTAGCTTGAAATGTAAGAAGATACTGGCCTTTGAGCACGTTCATTTTTGTATCTATTTATACACTGAATTTACAGAAAAAGTGCCATATCAAGTGTCCTATATCAGCCACAGTACATGTTGTTAATTGTCTTTGGCTTCTTCTGCCCCTAATGCTGATAAATGGACTGGTTATTAGCTGCAACATCATGGTTTCTACAGAAAGGTCAATGCCTTCCAGTAAAACTCGGATTTATTTGGCCTGATGTGTCACTTTCAAATCCTGCTTTGTAAAAACCCCGTCCGACTCTCCATCTCCTTCTCCCTCCACGCCCTTTACGACTCATTATTGAGTCATTAAAGAGCGACTGAGACGATCCAACAGACGGATGTAACGGCCTCGGATGATGAGCCCCTCCAAATTCTTCAGGCGACTCATGCAAGTGGGGAGAGTTCAAAGTATTCCCAGTGTTCAGTCATGCACGATGACATTTTTATAGCTGCACATAAGGAACACTGTTAAAATATACTTGAAATGACACGGCGAGGGGTTAACACAGCTCCCATCCCGTAGACACAGGCCTTAAGTCAGCCCAATAAAGACGATCAAAGGGGAACAGTAACAATAAGCTGCATTAGACGTAAAGTACTGAGCATCACAGCAGCATCTCTGTGAAGGACAAGGCCAAGACCACTGAAAATCCCACATTTTTCTGATGTTCAGGCCCCAAGCTGAGGATTACACTCATTCAGAGTTCATCTGGTTCGGGGTATTCGTACATCATGTGATTAATTTTAACGGAGCATACAACATATTTTTCCCTCAGGTATCAGTGTGTTATGGAGGTTATTGCTTTTGTCGGGCAGATATTACAAAAAATATTCAATAAAGGCAGCAATTAAGGATCATTTCAGAATCTTAAATAAGATTAGAAAATACATAGAAGTAATGCTTTATATAACGGTCCTTGAAATAAAAATACTTAACAGGCATTAACGCCCTTGTTAAGCCTTTATAGACTCCTTAAGATGTTTATAAAAACCTTAAGACATTGTTAAGGTTTCCTTATAATAACGTCACAAAGACATTTATTGGATTGAACTTCTTTTTTTAGATTTCTAACTGACCAAATGCTACAATAATTGTGTGATACATGTTGTATGTTACATAAATGTATATATGTTTCTTTAGATGTGCACCCAAATTCCATTGTATGGAAATACGACAATAAAGTCTCTTGTCTTATTTTATCTTAACTGTGCTTTTTTTGTTACTTTATTGCATTTATTAGCAGTTAAAGGTGTTTTTGTTTTTGCAAATCTAAAGTAAGAAAAATAGTGTATTTAGGTTAATAAACCCTCTATTACATAGACTGCACCTAAATGAAATGATGAATGCACCCTGCATTAACACATCATCCGCTTCTGACCGCTCCGACAGGACTACATGAAGTAAAGGCTGATGGAGTGTCAATGGAAACTGTTGTAGAAGATGACGGCGTTTCCACGGTAACTACGGAGCCTCTGAACGTCCAAACGGGTCATATCTGACGACCGTGAAAAGACGACAAACTGCATTTTACACCAATTACTGACATGGATTGATAGGATTAGTGGCTGAAAAGTTATTAAACATTTTATATCAGTAGATGGTTAATAGAGCAGGGCACACACCGCCTTTGACCTCTGATTACAGCCCCTATTCACCGTTTTTACATAATAAAATGCCAAATTTGCCATAAATGACTAAATATATCTGCCTGAAATTAGCAGCTGCAGCCCCTCCTCCCCCAGGCCATTGTAAACGCCTGGTGTTTGAGCTGACAGCTGGAGGTCTTCTCTCTATTTTTGGCCTCAGGAAGTAGTGTGATGTGTCAGAAAGGAAATGATATGATTAGGAAAAACAGGGATGTTTGTCTATTAGGCATGCTGCACAGGAAATCGGGCCGCCGCTCAGATTTACAGATGAATGGGGTGTGTCAAAGCAGAATTTAAAAAAAAAAACCCTGACAGGCTGAGTAAATGATTCCTCTTCTTTTAATCCATCACAATCACATTCTGTGGCCTAAATGTGCAGCTTCCTCAGCTTCGGTTCTCTTTAGCTGAAGTTTTTTGGGCGGTTTTGGACAGCTCTGTATTCCCCCTAATCGTACCAGTCAGTCTCGTCCATTCTCCAAACCTGTTACTGTGTTTTTTTCAGCCACCGGTGACCCTTTCCACCCCATCTCCCTTATCAGCGCCCAGCACACATGGAGGAGTGTAGTTTCTGGGGACGACGTAAAGGTCCTTTCTCAATGCGACGCCTTGATGGCTTTTATCTACCCAACACTGTCCCCAACCTCCTCCAGCCTGGCTCTCGCAGCAGAATACATATTATTGGCCGCCGCTGGCAGAAGCGGGTATCTCCGCACGCCACATCGTGATCATTGTGGCATCGCTGACGCTCAAAACCGAGAGGAAGGGAAGGGATGTAGAGCTGAAATTAGACAGCGCCAAAAGCCTGGAGCACAAACAGCAACTCCTGTCTGTCTGTTTCAATGGTGGAGTTTGCGACGGGGTCTCAGGATCATCTGCCAGGCTCCGGTGTTGCTTTTAATCTTCTGTCCAGATGAAAACCCAGCTTCTTCCACTCCCACATAACAGTGTTTTGGCACAATCTTGACACGAGGAGATTGTGTGTTCTGTCATTACCACTGAAACTATTCCCCAGGGCGATGCAAAAATCACCTTCTGAACCCCAAGGTGACCCCACGCCCCTTTACAGACAAGACCGACAAGGATCAATAGAACACCAAAAGGTCAAATCATCACAATTTACAGGTCAGGTACATGATTTATGGCTGTGTTGTGCCATTGTGTGATATCCTCCCTGAAAAATACTGGCGACATTTCCCCCTCCCTTAATCACATTAGTCATGCTCTCTACTCACATTTCAGGCTGATTTTTAAGCAGAACAGACTGACTCACAGGCCAATAAACGCCAGGAAATAATGGACATCAAATGCAGTCAGCAGATAGGCACATGCATGTCAGGATCCCCTGACACATCAGCCCATTGTGAAGCCAGCGTCCTTGAGCACAATGTGGTGAAAGCTGCTTGATGGAGGGAGCTGGGCTACTTCAACGCTGACACACACACTGTTCAACTTCCTAACGACAGGAAAAGATGGGACCCGGCTGCACAGATTGTTGTTTTTTTTTTGCAAGAGCATGCATGGAATAAAGTGGAGATAGAAGGGGGAGGGTGATAATCAGGGCTGGATAATCGACACTGCATGAAAAACAAACTCCCCTCACCTCTTTGCATTCCCCCCGGCCCCTCTGCTGACTGATTTCGCCTCTTTTCGTCCCTGGAGAGTCTCTTCCGGCCGATTTCCGGACGATTTTCTTGCAAACTTTGCTGCAACATAGCGTCCGAGCTCGGATGGCGACGGGGAAGAGTTGGCGTTCTCCTCCGCCTCCTCCTCTACAACTTCTTTCAGCAGCGGATCGTCGGCGGCGTTGCCCCCCAAAAAGTACAAAAGTAGAAAAACTCCGAAGCACACGGCGATCGCAACTACTTTGCAGTGGATCCGCATGGTGGGAGCGACTTGTTGCGGGTGGACGAGGCCGAGCACAGAGCGCTCATGTCTGCGACGGAGGGACGGGAGCCCGGCTGGACGTGTTCTTACCGCTCCCCGCTCGCATTTTTCTGCAGATGATGATGATGATGGAGAGCGGAGAGGAGACTTCACCGTCCATGGAGGATTACACACCGAGGAGGAGTGGCCTCCGCCGCCGCACCGTAATGGATGGAATACGACAGCGCTGCGACTGCGGAACCCGGAGGACGCGCGTGGAGCTGGGGTTCAATATGCAGCATCTGTGGGTGAGAAGAAGAATATACTAGGGTTACATTCAGCTGCACCTTATCTTATCTTATCTCATTTTATCTTATCTTATCTTATCTTGTTGATTGAGTGGTTGGTTGATTGATTTTTAAAATGGGACAGTTCATACAATATTGATGAACATTTACACGTAGATACAAAAGATTATAGCCATACGGCTAATTTCCATCTCAAGTCCCATTGGAGGTTAAAAAATATAAAGAATAATAAAAAAAAAAAACTTACATATGACAAAATACCATAACTGTACTAAGACATACAAAAAGAAAAACAAGCAACAACACATAGTGCACACAGACAAAAGCTGGGGGACCAAGGCAAGCCACCAAGCATCTTATCTTATATAAAACACAATAAAAACACAGTAAAAGTTCAAATAAAGTCATAATACTGGTTACTAACATTTTCCCAAGCAACTATACTATGGTGTGTTTTGCCAGTAATCCACACAACATTAGATTACATTACATAGAATGAACACAAAAATGTAGAAAGATGATTATTTAATGCAGAAAAGTAGAAGCTGCCTCACATTTTCTTGTCTGAGTTTCAGGAGTGTGTTATGTGTATCTGACCTCTTAAACCTTTCAGCTGCATGGAAGAAGTACTGAAATGCCTCATGTTGTACTACATTCAACATCTGAATTCAGTAAATATACAAGTTATAATGTTCAAACTGCAGGCTGCAAAAGTGTCTCAAATCTGATCTTTTCACCTTGTGATCTGGGCTGGTTTTACATGAGGTCCTAATCAGATACAGATCTGGTCTGAGTCTGAATGGTCAGATCAGAATTCATGTGACTTTTCTGTAGATTGAGATTAATCACAAATTTGGTGGAAGTCACTTAAGTATGAATTAGTTAAAAATGAGCTCAACCATAAACATCTACTGCAATAAAATGCAAAACACACATTAGCTCAGCAGTAAAATTCATCCAAAAACATGCTATAGTACAACACCTACATGGACAGTGCACAATGATGACGACATAACAGATTTTTACGTGACGTGGATATTTTCACCCTAGTATCTGACACTAAAATGTATCTAAACTAATGTGAACAGACAAAGTACCTCAAAATTTTAAGTCCATAAATCTACTTGAATATTCCAGTGCAGGAGTTACCATTATTAATATTTAATAATACAATAGATCGACTCACAGGTCTGCTTAAATATGTAGAAAATATTGCTAAATTTTTCCATGCCACAAATAAATTCAACAAGTCAAATACATAGAATTCTGTAATAACGTGGATTATGCACACCTTTATTTTGCTGTGACCTCTTCCAAAATACTGCACTAATACCTCTTTTTTTAGGAGAAATACACTAATTTTACATTGTGGAATCACTGAAACTGTTATAACTGAATAATGTTAAAATTATGTAAAATTATCAAATAATAGTATCATAACAAAATATTGAAATCATATTACATCATATAATATCATATTTGCCCTCGCAAAAAATGAAAAATATGAATAATTCTATCTTGATATCTTCCTTAAACCCATTTCCATCCTGACAGTGAGTTTTTTTAACACTGTATTTTCGTTGCTCGTTTACACTGAATACTACGGTAGAACATGGACGCGACATCAGAGAGCCTTCACTGAACCTCTGTGGGGGAAACTCACTGTTTTTTGGTGAGAGTAGCATCCTGTGTTCCCGTAAACTTCATTTACACGCCCTGTGTTTCAGCGTCTGTCCCCGCAGATGCTTCAGAATCACCTTCTCTGCCGTAAATATGATTAAAGTGTCGTCAGTTAGCTGCGGTACTTAAGCTAGCGGTGCTATGTTACGTTAGCTTAAACACGAGGAGTTCATGTGTTAGCATCGCTTACAAACTGAAAACAGACGAACTGTGAGGAAAACCTGCTCCTGAACAGCCTGGCAGGTTAGTAAAAGGTGCAAATCACTGGTTAAAGAAAGCCCCGGTGTCTTAACGGGGTGTATGTTATCACAGTTGGGATAATAGATTCTGCATGTAGCGATAAAAACGATTTGCACAACTTTCTGTCTTAGCACGCGCAACTTTTCGGTTATACGCTAGCTTCGATAGAGAAGAAAAACTGTATTCATAATAAGGTATTTTGTAAATAGCTGCTTTTTGGTGGTAGACGTTAATACAGTAAATGGTAATGACAGTACATTGTGGTGATTAGGTAAAGTGTTTTAGTAAATTAAACGAAAGCCTTCTGATAATGTGCAAATTGACTCTCGTACGGATTAGTCTTGTCCAAAGCTGATGCTAAATAACTGGTTTCAGTCAGTAGATTCACTCAGAAACAGCCGAGTCTGTCCTGACAGTAGCTTTTTCCAACGCCTCATCCTGTCATTACACATGTGAGCAGCTGCCTCTGGACGCATGTGATCCACAGCAACATTAAATGAGTCGACCACAAGGTGGCGAGGTGTAGTCAGCTGGGCTGTGATTTATGTCCACAAACCAACAGTCTGCCATGGAATGCACTTCCAATCACAGTGTATTCTTCATGCGGTTGAATCCACAGGTTTGTCATAGATTCACATTCACGATGATAACTCCAGCCTTTGACCTGAGTCAGGATCCAGAGTTCCTGATCCTCAGCATCCGCGTCCCCTACACCAGAACATCAGAGTTTGACCTGTACATCGACGGAACAGACTTCAAGTTCTTCGCCAAACCGTATTTTCTCAGGTAAGTTTGGCACTAAAAACTTGTGCATCTGCTACATCATTACAACATCAAAGCAGGAGCTTCATGGTCTTATTCTTTTCAGATTAACTCTTCCTGGAAGAATAGTAGAAGATGGAAGAGAAAAGGCCACATTTGACATTGATAAAGGTGAGTCATTAAAGGCAGGGGTGTCAAAGTCGTTTTAATTCAGGGGCCACATGCAGCCCAATATGATCTCAAGTGGGCTGGACCAGTTAAATAATAATATAATAACCTATAAATAGTGTCAACTCCAAACCTTTCTTTTAGTTTTAGAGAGCAAAAAGTAAATTTATATTATGAAAGGTTTACATGTACAACTGTCCTTTGTGAATACCACAAACAATCTGAAAATGCATAAGAAATATAAGCGCACTTTTACTAGGTTATTATGACATTATTGAGATGAAATTGATCTGTATGTGGCCCCTGTACTAACGTGATGATGACACACATGATTGTTAATATCTTCAGTGTAATCTCTGCATTTCACACATTCATCCCATTGGCCGGATTGGCCCCCTTGGTGGGCCAGTTTTGGCCCACGGGCTGCATGTTTGGCACCTCTGATTTAATGTGTTTTTTTTATGGTATTGTGATCCACATGTCCATCACAGATTCACTCTGTGTGGGTCATGGAGTGTGTGGTTGAAACGTGTATATTTAATGTCTAGCTATCTGACTTACGTTGTGACTGATGTAAAATAGGGTGGCTGTTGCCATGGTAATGCCAACATTTGATTGACAAGTGATAGGTGAAGTGTAGGTTGCTGTTTATAGGATCATGGTGAAGGGTAGACATTACCCTGGGTATGTTAAATATAGGTTTATGCGCATGAATGATACAAAAAAAAAAACAGGAGCTCACACAAGAGAGAATAAAACCATCAGAACCGAAACGTCAACTAGAAGTCAAACTACTTCCACACATGTCTGCTTTGTCGATTTTACTTATTTTCTGTATAAATACAGTTAGGCTAATATGATATTTATCTCTATATTACGTAGAATCAGCAGGTCCCATTTGTGATGTCTACTAATAATATTCTAGGAATGCAGAAATGAAGGTGTACAGTATATATACAGTTTTACATAAAAGTGCATTAAATATGCATACTAACTTATTTTTAGATATGTCCCAGGGCATCTCTGTTGATTGGGTCCTGTTGTGTTAAAATCTCAGGAGTGAAACCGATTATTGCAAAACTTGCCTCAAATATTCACCTGGACACAAAATGAGCTGAAGAGATTATGGTTGTCAAAGGTCAAAGGTCACTGATTAAGTAAACTAAAGGGCTTTGCAAAATTGCGTTGAGGGAGACCTTCTTTTTGGAATAATCACACATGGGGCGGCAATAACCCTGCAAAATGTGAATTAGGTACAGTAAGTCGTGCAATAATTCTTTGTTACTACACAAACAATTTATTATTTTATTCAATAGTTATTCTGATAGACATGAGCTATTTTTATAGACTTTCATAGATAAACACAGTTAATATTGCTAATATTCATAGATATATACATACTGTTGCTATTGTAAATATTGTGTCAGTTCATATTTTATGTCCGTTTTTATTTTATTCTACTTCAAGTCTGTTCTTATTTTACTTTGTCTTAAATTTTACATTCTGTTTTCTTATCTTACTTTTTAGTTTACGTTGGTAATTTAATTGAGATTGTTGTAGATCAAAATAGACAGTGGTGGTGTAAGGATGATCTGGTGGAGACGACGTCCTTGTAAGAGATGAATAATGACAACTGACAAGTTGATCCTCACGTGAAGCAAAGGATCTCGCAGTACCAATGCATATGTGATCTTATACAGCCACTCAACAATGAACTTTTTGTCCTCGATGACAGTGATGTAATCTCCTGTCAGGTTGTAATTCTTTCGTGTGAATCTACACCTTTGCTGTTCGCCAAAAGATTGCTTCGACTGAAGATCAAGTTGTTGGCTGCTTTTGTTCATCTCTTACAAAGAATAAGTCTCATCCAGATAATCGCGCATCAGTCTGTTGTTAAAAGGAAACACTGGGCAAGATTATTCCAACAGAGTACATCCTCTGAAACAGACTCCTATGAAGTAGGTCTTAACCTAATGGCCTTAATGCTCTGTAACATTTAATTACACAGCATTAAGACTAAGATGTAAATGATTGATTTCATTCACTGAGTAGTGACTTATGCTAATCATGTACACATGATGCATCAGGGGGGTTGTCGTGTAATTTCTAATAAATAGCTCTACCTTCAGTGGTTCTCCATTGGAAACCCACTTTTTCCCCACATTCATAGATAGATGGATAGATAAGGTTTATTTGTCATTTATACACATGTTTGAATTCCTATGTACCCGAGCATGTACAAGTTAAACTGGATTATTTGTGGAGCAATGGCTAATAGTAAAATGTTACCATTAGTATCGATAATAAAACATTTCGACAGCTCAGAGTGATTATAACTTTTCTTTTATGCCAGAACAGATAAAGATGTGGTCAAAATGTGGATGTTGAGATGATTGGAGGTAATGTAGTCACCCATGTGTGTCTATTAACAGGATTCCACAAAATCTGTTGTACTCTGTGTCTTTATGATACTTGGTAAAAGGGTAAGAAATGAACCAAGGATGAATAGTTTAGAAGTTTAGCGTAGACCCATGAAAAGGACCCTGGTTCCTGGACTGTGTCTGTTGCTCCTCTGTCTCTTTGATTACCAGACTGTGGGGTGGTGTGTACAAACCCACATCTCCAGGATTGTCTCCTATTTATGGATCTCCTCCAAAACTGAACAGACTCTTCCTTGGCCCGTACCCAACCCTTTCACCAAGTTACATGGAGTAGTTTTGTAAATTCCTGCTGACAAAAATCAGCCAACTTTAGAGGACTGTGGGGCCTTGTTGGAAGTAGCTCTCTATAAAGTGTCCTTCTAGTTGAAATCTGTAACAGACGGTAACGAGCCACACGTAGAAAAGACCGATTACATGGTTCTTTTCTCAGTCATTGATTGATCCCGGGGGTGTCATTAGTTTGTGCTTCAGTCTATCATTCAGGCTAAATGAACCTACCGATCATGTTATTTCATCCCATTTAAAGGGCCATTGGAACCATCTGGTATGTCATAATGATTACAGCCTGCAGGCTGTAATATCTGCCTCCACTGTGACACTGACAGGGAACTCATGTAGATGCTTTTCTTTAAATATATAACAAGCAAATGAAACATGAGGGTGATTATTGGCATAATGTTCACTTGTGTCGGTACAATGCTATCTATCAATGTGATCCGTCTTTGACATTCTGTTGCTCATAATCAGTCCTAATGAAGTTGTCTTTATGAAGACGTCTGCCTTATGGACTCTGACACCTCGTTGGCCGTCTGTCAGCGTGGCCTCGGTTAACACACTGTGTCTAAATAAGCCTGTACCATCTGCTAATAAAGCACTGCTAATGAGTGTCCTTGTTTAGACTTATAATGAGCAATCATTAAGATCTGTCTTTCAGGCTTCCCTTTCTGCAAGGCCTGCATCTTAAACAATTAGTCAGCTGCCATCGTAAAGCACTTTTAAGCCTAAACACTTGGGTGCGCTGAAATTTTATGAGGTCTTTAGGCGACATTGCATTATCTCTGTGGTGTGGCCTAATCATTCTAATTCATCAATGCTGCTTTGCCTGTTAAGTTTTAAGAGCAGCTTGTAAAGTGACTCCTTACTTTTGAAGCATTTCATTGAACTGGTTCCACTTATGTACTTATTACTGAGCCGCCTGTGAATGCCAAGGGATTATTTGTTATTTAAATCACTTCTTTCACCTGTGTGTAACATTAAGGGTAGGTACTCTTCTTCCTCTTATTTCTTCTTCTTTTCCTCCACCTCCTTCTTGTCCTTCATTTTCTCCTTCCTCTTCTTTTTATTCTTCTCCTTCTTTGTCTCTTTCTTCATCTTTGTTTTCTTTTTTTGTACTTGTCTAAAATAAACTTGCTCATTGTAAAAGAAATGCAGTGAATAAGAGAACTCCATGTCCTTCCAGACTCATACCTGTAGTGAACAATTTGATGAATTTTAATGACCGTTGTCACCCAACATAACTCCAATGAGAACATGTGGTCTCTTCAGTTAGTCTCTTTTTACAAAAAGGTCCCAAGGGTCATGTCGAAATGAAGCTGACCTTTGACTGTTAGATAAAAATCATCCTCATTTCCTCATTTTATCCTGTTATTTTATATTTTGTGCAAAATCTTGTCATGATAAGCTAATGAACTCTTGACCTGTTTAGCCTCGAAACTTTTAAGCAGGTGGCACTTGAGTCCATGTGAAAATGTTGTCAAATGTGAATGAATTGTGTCGAGGCTTTCCGAAGAACATTGTGGTTGTGGAAATTAGAAATATAAGCAGAAAACATGAAAACTCTGTCAGAAATCTGCAACACAGAGACGCAATTATAGTATTTAATAGAAACACCAGTCATTAACACTCAGCTTGAACTTCTTTTTATTAGAACTTAATCTGCTGATCATTTAATTGCCGAAACAAGGATGTGATTGTTAAATGGAAAAACCTTTAATGCCTAATGCCCCAACAAGTCCTTTTTCATTCAGCATTTTTTATTATTTGACAGAAATCCATCAAATACCCTCACTGATGACCAGATTTTTCCATCTCTCTTTGTGTACTGTCTTGCTGTAGGACTCTTTAGTCTTCGGGTCCCAAAGGAGATGACAGGAGAACACTTTGAAGGCCTCCAGATGCTGACGAGCCTCCTCGCCCCAAAAGGATCCCGCTCAGCGAAGCCCCTGGTGGAGGACGTGAGTACAAGTAAGTCATCATCCATCCATCCATCCATCCATCCATCACATCCATCACATCCATCCATCCATCACATCCATCCATCCATCCATCCATCCATCCATTACATCCATCCATCCATCACATCCATCCATCCCTCCATCCCTCCCTCTCTCCTCTGGACTGGAACTGAAGGCATAGGTAGTTAACAAAGCCTGGAGGGTTGTACTTTTTCATTAATGCCTCCTTATCATTTCAACAGCTTGCAGTAACCATGCAGGAGGAAACGAAGAGGAGGAGGAAGAAGAAGATGAATTTGACTGGCAAATTGAGCAGCAGGTGTACAAGGAGAGTTCTGAAGAGGAACTGAGAGGCCTCAACAAATACGGCTTTGGAAATCAGAGGTCTGGAGTGTTCGCCAGACTCCAGGTTAGGACCTTTTAAAGGTAGAAGGTTGTGAATATACTTGGCATCAATGAAAACTTAGCACTTTTTTTTGTTGTTGTTTTTTTATAAATAGTTATTTGAGCAATGATTCCTGGCTGAGTTATTTGTAATAGCTCAAAGGATGTTGATGACCACTGAATTGTGACCATTTTTGATTTCCTCTGTATGTTGCAGTGTGATTGGCTGAAAAATGGATAAGGGGATTTTTACTCAGTGGTCAGTGCCAATCCTGTACCTATAATAACGGGACTGATATTGTTTATGAAATGCCCCCAAAAGTGAAGAATAACCAGACCTCAACAGTTACGCCAAGATGGAGGCTGTGGCTCAGGAGGTAGACCGGGTCGTCTAATAGTGGGTTGTCCCTGTCATGTGTCATGTCCATAGGCAAGACCATAGGCGCCCATATTTCCTCCAGCGAGGTGTATGAATGTTTGATGGTCGGAGGGGCTGTTGGGCGCAGATTGGCAGCCATGTTTCCATCAGTCTGCTCCTGTACACCTGTAGCCACAGGCTGTAACTTAGCACCACCAGAGTGTGAATGTGAGACCGAATGAATAATGGATCTAAAATGTAAAGTGCTTTGGGTGCCTTGAAAAGCTATAGAAATCCAATCCATTATTATTATTGTTATTATTCGAGAATCAACATCACTGTACCTCTAGTCCATTATGACCACCCATAAATCCAGATCCTGCAACAGGATAATTCAGGGTAACTACAGCCTTCCTGGAGCAAAACAACATTGATGTTCTGCCATGGTCCAGCCTTTTGGCCTGATCTGTCACCCACTGAGCATCTCTGGGATCAGTTGGAACGACGTGTATCCAGACGCACTCCTAGTCCAACAAATGCCCAGGAGTTGGTGACAGCCGTGCAGCAGGAGTGGCAGAACAATATCAGATGTCTGGTGTGCTTGAGGAGAGGGCGTTGTACAGCCTGTGTCCAGGCAAATGGTGCTCATACCAGATATTGACTGCTGTAATTTTCAATTTCATATTGATTTGTTTTCAACAAATTTATTGGCATTGATCGTCCAAAATAAAACCACAGCATTCATTATGTTTCATGTTTAGAATTGTACAGCCGATAAATCAATAAAAGCAATGTTGATTTGAAAAAATATAATTATTAAGCCCCCACAATAAAAAAAAGGAAAGTTTTCATTGATTCTGGGTGTACATCATACAGTATTCTATAGTAGTAAATGCTGGCAATTTTTCATCAGGAGGAACTTAGTGATGTAATCGACATCAAGAACCCAGAAGGCACCACGGCGGTGGAAAGGAGGCAGCAGCGACTGGAGGCAGAGGCATCTGCCTTCTCTTCCGACCATTACCTGTGAGTTTATCTGAAACTACCACACGTACCTTCCTTTTTCTGTCCCATCTGTCGTCTGCTCACTTCCACTCGTCATTGCAGGGCTGATTGGTTTGAGGATGATGAGATACGGAGGCTTCTGAAGTTTAAACCATGGTGGACAAAGCTGCAGCCGTCGTCAGATCCAGTAGGAGAAGCAGGTGAGTTTCAGTTTTGTAATCCTCAAACTGTGTACAACCTTTCATCTGATTGTGTGTTTACATCTAGTCCTTCTCATGCTCGAGCCTTGTCATGGTAATGAAACACAAATTGCACTTAAAGCTACAATATTTGATTGTGTTTGTGTCACTTGGCAAAGATTACAGACTTCCCTGTCAGTGTTTTGTTATTCAGATTCAGTCTGAGACTTCTGCATCTACTCCTTTTCCGTGTTTGCAGACTGTAAAACATTTACTCCATTGCACTAGTTTGTGTCTAGTTGCATGAGTTTTCAGACAAGTAGGAGGTTTAACTATGTAATTGACAGCTGGTCAGATTCTGTCAGATGGAACTTTGATGTGATTCTACATCTCTGCACAAAACCGAAGCATGGAAAAGTTGCTTCACTTTTCCATAAAAGCTTGAAACAGAGTCTTGTTTCTTTATGTTTGCATTTACTCTTTTGATTTGGATTGAGAGGAGAGAGCTGCAGAAGGAAGGAGTGTATTTTCAGATTCTTGACATGATTTCAGCTTCTGCACATTTAAGTTTTACAATATAAATAAGGATCTAAAAGGTTTAAGAGGACACTTGACTGCTCCAGCACGTAATGTTCTCTGTGGATCAACAACAAGCACCATAAATAAACCTTGAACAGCAGGTCCCAAAGAATAAGACCATTTAGGAACCAAATTAACTGCATATTGAAAAGCAGTAGTAGTGATAGCCATGGGCGTCGCAGACGTGGGGGATGTGGGTGTTATAACACTCACGCTTTTTTGAAGTGACGATTTCATCCCCCACACTTTGCATGAGATAAACCAAAGTAGCCAATTACGGTAGGTCGAAATTCTACAGCTCAACCACAGAGAACAAGTAAGAATGTAGGAACCTACCCAAATGCACAAAGAGTAAACACATAGGTCAGATCAGCTTGAGTGACAGATCGACCAGCCAGTGAGTCACAGGAAATACCCGGTTGGACTCGTCGCTAAGCTAGTGACAGTGTTTGACAAACGTCGGTCAACTTGGAGACTTCAGGTAGGAGCGTACTCAAGGCAGCTGCTCAGCATTCCACTTGAGAAGTGACACAAAAATTGCTGTCACTGTGAGATGTGTTGTTTGTTGGCTCATATTTGAATGTCCAAATACATGACCTGGTCCCTATGTAAGGGACAGCCTAACTTATAGTCAGCTGATGAGCTGTAAATAAGATGTTAAGTTGTCGGCTCAGACTGACGTCTTCTTAATATGGCTAATATTCAAGTTTATAGTGAGTCAGACCATGTCCCAGTCCCACCGTCACCATGACCAGCTCTGTCCTGTTGGTAGGAGACTCAGTGTTACAGAATGCAGAACAGGAAGAGGCAGGAGAAGACTGACATGTTTATTGCAAGACACCCTGTAAGTTAACTTTGGCATTAGGCTACACATGAAAGACAGTGTAAATTCTGATACATTATTTGGGGTGGGCGATTGGAAGTGATTGTTCTGTATTAAACACTTGTTCAGAAGAAGCAGGAGACGTCACTATCAGAGGCCTCAGTATCAGAGAAGTCAGAGGAAATCTCAAAGGTCAACGGAATAGGCCAAGGGCAGTGCGTTTTGGGTTTTTTTGTCAGTGAAATTTATGAAATATGTAGGTGATAAAATAGACAAAGTGAGTGTGTGGGCGTGTGTGTGTGTGTGTGCATGAGTGTGTGTCCGTCCACTTTTTCATTTTACATGTTTTGCTAGGATGCATATCAGGATGTGTTCAGGAATGAGAAGGACAGACATGAGGAGGATGAGGAAAGAGAGGGCAGACTAGAAGAAGTGCAGATTGATGGAAAGGATGAGGATGAAAAATGATAGTGTTAGGGCCAGAGATTTGTTCCCCGACAGTACTTTAATAAACCCAACCAACCTGACCCAAACTTGCAAAAGCTCATCCCCCACACTTTTCAAATGCTTGATACGCCCCTGGTGATAGTGAGTGATCTGTCCAACGCTAAAAGAGTCCCACACACATTTCATTTGACCACTTTGATTACGAGACACATTCAGCGTTGTGTACTTTATGCTTATGCCATGTCAACATTTATTTCTGCCCAAAGCACCATTCATTTTCAGTCCAGATCTTGTATTGATGATGGAGAGTCGGACCACTGTATAAAGTCACATCCCAAAGTTTCCCAATAAGTTTGATGGTTGTTGGTCTGGCCTCTCTGGTGTCCAATCCATGTGTTAAATGAATCACTCTGTCACAGTCTGATCCTGATGCATCCTGGTATTTAAGAAATGAGAAGTTAAATCCAGGTGGAGACATTTGGGGTTTTTTGTTTTTTTTTGGCTAGACTGTATATACTGTCCATATGGCATATCTTTAATCATACTGAGGCATGAAAATAAGTCACAAACCACAGTGATCCTGTACAGACCATGAAGCTTGTTGTCTGTTTAATTTACCTGTTAAAGTAACATTTATGAAATAATTAGGGCCTTGAACTGAACCACTTCATTTAGAGGAATGTTTAATTAAAGGTTTTCAGTCAATCAACAATACATAATATTTTCACTCTGTGGAACTGATTACGCTAGAAAACAAGACTTTAAATGGCAGTTTAACCGTCCTTAATTAAATCTGTCTCTGTAAAATGGAGAGCTCCACTTGCTCCTTTGTGTCATAATATTTATTTGTAAATTAAAGCTGCAGTCTGTGATAGTTTGCAAAAATTCCATGTTTAGATTTCAGGATTTTGTAATTCAAGTCTGAGTGGGAATAATTCTACTAAGTTTTGTGGACTCACTTTTTATGTTCTGTCTTGTGATGCAGCCTTTGGTGAATCACATTTTCAGGCATGTAGGGGGTTTAATATGTGACTGATCATAGTAAATATTGATCACTGTTAAGATTCACACCAATGTGACTCGAAAGGGAAGGTCAGAAAAGTCATGTCTCATTTCCACAGTTTTTATATACATGCTTATTTAATACTTACTTTACTATTTAATACTTAATACTTCACAAGTATTAAACTGCATTAGGTTACTCTATATTTATGTGTAGTTGCTTGATTTGGACTGAATGAAGGAGCTGCAGAATTAAGGAATTTAATGTTAAATTCCTGGTTGTTTTTCTCTTGATTTTGCCTGCTTTAGCTCTAATAGAATGTAATCTGAAAATGCAATAGTACAGTGTTCTGTCATCATGAAATCTGGCATTGTCAGACTAAAGGAACCGTCTGATTTAATAGTGGTAGATAAAGTCTTTATGTTTTTTTGTAGAGGGGTCAGCTGCGGAATATCTCCCCTTTTTCACCCATATTTAGATAAACATCTGGGTGTTCTCTTAATCGTTGTAGAATTTTTTGAGCATCCCGTATAGCTTGACAACACACTGCCCTGAGTGATTTTACCTTTGTTTTTCGAGCTTCAGTTGTCAAACTGAGATAGTGACAGACTCTTGGTGTTTGGTGACCCTCTGAGAAGCTGTGTATGGATTAAGGCCAGCAGAACCAGGATCACAGTGTGGTCAGGACATTGTGTCATCTCTACATTCACATGAGCACTCACTGTGAAAATCCTGTTCTGATTTGATTATTTGCACTATATCCTGTTTAATATACTATTTTGATAAATTACTGTACCCATTTATAATGAATGTTCTATTGATGAATTAGCATTAATCACTATGAGGGGGGATTAATTTCGTCCCCAAAGGAGATAAAAATAATTGAGAAGAGACAAGGATAGAAAAAAAGGAGGTAAATCCCCCCATCCCCCCGGTAAGTCACACCCAGAAAGAGTATAACACCCAGCCATGAATAGGAATAATAGGAATAATTCAGAATACATAAGGTGACATTACTGGTGTATTGCACAGTTTCATTTTATAATTCTGCTGTGTTTAATTGTAAAATTCAGTCTGTAATTATATATACGCTTCCACTTTATCAGACTGGAAAGTCAAACAAAGCATCAAAGTAGTGACTGAAGGCTACCAGAAGGTGGCATTAAGTAGCAAAAATGAACAGGACCCATGCGGTAATTGTTTGCTATTATTTAACCAAATGAAAATATTCTCAAACCATTTCCCAGTGGCTTTAGTCCAAATGTTTCACAATTACAGCTGTGATTTGAAGTCTGCTCAGAGTTAAAATGGAAATGTGTTGGCTGGGCTTTCTGACTTCCAGACACTGACATTGTTCTCTGACAATACGTGAATCCCCAGAGGATCCATTAGTCTTTTCGCTGCCCTCTTCCAGAGGAAGGTCAGGGCTCAGCTTGTTGGCTGCAGAGCTGCACCTCCTGCCAAAGAGCCTCAGGGCAAATGAGCAGGAAAGACACCAAACATTATGGCACACTGAACTTGGACCTTTGTTAATCATTACATCTCTGCTGCCTGATGAACACTGTCGACCACAATATCTACAGATAGATGGTGACAGCAAAAGAATGTTTAACTCCTGAAAGTCTCCTGTGTTCTGCAACTCCCTGAATCTTTATTGCAATTACTTAAAATCCATTTAAAACCAACGGCTCATTACTCAGATTGAGATGTGCTGCTTGTTGGCTGGAGCCTCTCGGCTGCATTCCTCCTCTCAGCCGTCTTTGTATCGGGACTGATAGCTTGCGAGACCTCAGCACTGTGAGAGACAATTTAATTGTGCCGTGCAGCTCGACTAACAGCCCGCTAATTCCAGCACTTCCACTGTTTAAGCAGGCGCGTGGCTCATAGCCACAGCTTATGTCAGTGCATGGGTGTCGTACGCTTGAGAGAGGATTTAGATTAAACAGATAGCATTATCACAGGAGGAGAGCTGCTGGCTCGTGTCAGGAGGAGCTTGTTTTTCACCAGCACAAGGGCCCGATCGCTGACGAGCAGCCATCAGTCAGTAAACTTAAAGGCCATTAGAGTCCAGCCTCGGCAGAACATTAGGATTCCCCGAAGCCCCGTCAGCTCCCACTCTGCTCATTCTGCATTCTAAGACAGAGTGCCTCAGTCGGGAGCCCAGGCGTAGATAAATGGGCCAAATTAAACTTAATGGCTTGATTGACGGGTCGAATAGCATTAGCTTCGGCTGAGTGTGAAGAATGGCATAGGTCGGGAGATTTGAGCAGTCAAATCTTAAAAGCCTACTCAGGATTTTAACTGTTTGTCATATATTTAAAACGCGGCTCTTCCATTCCTTCTGTGAGTTTTTTCTCCACCTCTTTCACTTTGCTCTGCGAGGTCTGATATATACGTCACCTGACAGATGGATGTGGACACAAGCGCTAATGAAGTAGAAAGCGGCCCCCTTTGTGCCCTCTGGTGTCAGGCCCGACCCAGTGACAGGCCACAGCTGTCGGCTGCAGCCCTGCATTCACACCCTGATCCAGGGTAAAGAGAGCTGACAGCCTGCTCTCACTCTACCTGCTCCAGTTTGTTATGGCTGAGTAAAGACACCGCTTGGAATTTGTGACCTTCGACCAAAAGGGCCTGTTTTCTTAAGTTCTCAATATACTTATCAAATTGGAAATCCTGTTGTAGAGAGAGATTTATGTCTGTGATTTACTGAACCATATTTTCTATAAAATTTGCCTCAAATTCATTAAAAAATAACTTAAACTTTATATTTAGCTCTTCTTTGTCACTTTAATAGATATAATTTACATTCAAATTTTTATTTTTCTTTATATGTTCATTGGAGTGTATAATGTCCTCAGTATATGGGAAATGACTTCCACAAGAACTAAACCATTAAATGACAAAACCCACAAAACATTCTTTAATTCTATTAATAATGGAGGTTTTACCTTATCTTCCCTCTTGTTAGTACATACTCTAACACCTTTTGTAAAACAATGCTTTTGCTTTGACATAATTTTCAGCATGTGAAAAAAGTTTTTTTCTGCAGGAATTCATTTAGGCAAAAGGTTGTTGTCCATTTTTAAAGCTCCATCATGTTGGACTGTTGTATTCATAACATTTGTCCAGTCAAAAGAACATGAAAATATATCTGACAGAGTTAGAACAGTTGTATTTATCTGTAGAGGGATTATTTATGTAAAAGTCCTAGTCCGACATTCTGTTTGTTTATTCCAGTTCTAATGTCCACATATATGCATTAGTCTGTGTTTAGATCCAATCTGATATATGTGAAGGATGAACAGCAGGAAAAACTACAGTTTCAGGGTAAAAACAGCTTCGATAAACCAGTGAACCATCTTTGCACTTAACATGTCTAACCCTTTTGTTAATACACTATGAGATTTATGGCATTAATTTACTGGTGTTTTATACCAGGTTTCATTCAACACATGTCAGATGTTCGCAATTGTTTGTGCTTCTTCTTGTCATGGGGTCAGAGGTCACACTAAGTAGTTACTTTAACCTTTACAACACATTTAGTTCAGTTTTTTGTGTGACTTTTAAGGCTGTGCACATATTTTGTGTATTTTCTTGTTGTATCTAAAGAAACGAGAATGAGAAATAAACATGCATGTTATTTCAACCCTGCAAAAACAACAAAGCTGGTTGTAGTTCTAATAGTATTACTTTAAGTGTGTAGAACATGCATGTCTGCTGCCTCTATTGTAATTCTTCACTCTTCCTAACAGTCAAACATGCCACTGTTCTGAAAAACAAGGAAAACCAGGCCAATATGTTACCCAAAAACAGGAACGACCCAAATACCTCTTTGATTTAATACTTGACACGATCACAGTGTGTGCGTGCGCAAAAAAAAAAAAAATGCCTTCCATCAAGGTCATATTCTAACCTCTCATGAAATTCTGGGAACGTTTTCCAGCCCTCAGCAGTATTTTGACCAAACATATTTACTTCATGCCATCCGGCCATCTGGACCTGTAGAGAGCAGTGACGAGCCAGGCTGCCTCTTCCAACGGGAGGAATTAGGTCAGAAATTAATTTCCAATCAACAGAAGCCCTCACACGCTGCGTCGCTAATGCCCGCTGGAATTGATGGACTCCAAAGCAGAGATGAATGACGGCGGGTGTGAGGATAAATCTATCAGGTCCGCTCGCCACAGCTGACCGCTTTTGGCTGCAGAGTTAATTGAAAATATATCAGCATCAGCAGGCTGCGAGGGAGCGCGTGCATATTTGCAGGCATATCTGTTGCTTTCGAGACTTGTTTTACTCGGCGGTACATCTGTGTTTTTATACGTCAACGTGGGTGTCTTGTGTGGGTGCACGTGCCTGTGTGTGTGTGTGTTCCACTCAGGCTGCGATCTCCCTCTGCAGCTGCATCGACCAGGGACTCAGGTAGTGTCTGCAGGGAGCTAAAACCTGACGTAATGCAGCAGGAATCTCCCTCCCAGCAGAGCCAAGTTCCCACTGCAGCCAGAGAGATCATTGTGAAGCTGTGTGTGTGTGTGTGTGTGTGTGTGTGTATGTGTGTGTGTGTGTGTGTGTGTGTGGTTTCTGCAGTTGACGAATCTAGCTTGTCTGAAAAAACATCAGTGAATATGTCACAAATATATAACAAATATAAATATAGAATGGTGATGATTTAAAGTGTTTGAAATAACCATTGCATACAAATAAAAAAATATATAAAAAATATGAGTGAACCGAAATGTATTGGTGTCAGCTTAGAAGAATTGACTTTTAAAAATGAATACAGAGAACAGTTCAAAGATAATGATGTATGATAAAGTAAGACTGATTAAAAAACACGTATTTTAACATGGATTAAAGTATAAGGGTGTAAAAGCACAGTGAAGTAAAGGACAGGTCTGGACATACCCAGGGAAGGTCCGGGACTTACCCAGGCATGTGCCTTGGTCTTCCCCTGGCAAAGGTCCAGGATGAGTAAAGATTCCTGGTTTCCTTATGACATAATGGTGTAATTTAATAACATGGCCAATTTGGTGTCAATTTGTCAATCCAATGAAAATGATCAATGGACATGAAGAATGATCATTGGTAAATGTCTGAGGTGAAAACCCCACTTATCTGGTCAGAGCTCTGGTGTACCTTGATGTCACTGGGAATGGCCCTCAGATTTTTTGTCGACAATAAATCATGGTTGCCTTAAATGCTGACTTCTCTAGTTGATTTTCTGAAGACCAATTAACCCTTTATCGAGCAAGTATTTTTGGTAATTTCCAAAACATTACAAGACAGTGACATCAACAGTCCCAGTGAGGACAGTGAGTCCACAGTCTGAGGTCCAATGTGGTCTCCAGGGTCTGTAAGGTCCACCTCTGCATGAACA
>JAPQRQ010000022.1:31045305-31063384 GCA_037367365.1 Apogon talboti
AATAAAGGTAAATAAATAAAAATTGAACCTGAAAACAAACTGTCTCACATCATAGAAGGCTTCTTCTATGAGATGTCTTCCATTTTCCCCACGCTTTTAAACGTTTAGTGAAGAATGTTCCTCACTTGAACTCAGAGTCAAAGGACAGAAGGCATCATACATTTTACATATTGAAGTAAATGTGCAATTTGTCATATTAAACTATAAAAAACTGACTTGACTTGACACCACTCTTGAGTTTCTCTTAAAGTTAACACATACTTCCTTTGTATAAACTGCTTTAACTGCCACACACCCATCCAACCCTAATTATCTCTGAATTGTTAGCAGAGCGCATTCTCCCAAATGGAGCAGCAGCCTCTGCAGTCCATTAGCTTCAGTATGTGAGCGTTTGAAGGCCTTCAGATGCCAAAGCCCCTGCAGAGCTGCCGGACTGCAAAGAAAACCCTAGTCGCCTCACTTTCTCTCTCTTTGTCTTCCTCCGTTCCTTTATGAAAAGGCTTGGAGAGAGGCCAGCGTAGATTCACAGCAGCCAGCGCAGACAAAGCCTATAAGCCCAGTGTTGTGTTACAGTACCTTGGTTAAATCAGGAGAGCTACAACTTCCTTTTGCAGCGCTGGTTCGCTCACAACCACCCACCCACCCTCCTTCATTAATTGGGTCAATTAGATTCCAGCAGACGGGGAAAAAACATGGCAGGTTACAAGTGATGTGCTCCAGGGTTAGTGTAAGAGGAGGGGAGAGAAGTGAGATTCATGTTTCCAGTTGAAGTCATTAGCGGAAAGGGAAAAAATGGCTCTATTTGTGCTTTCCTCTTTTTTGTCGTCGTCTTCTTTTGTGGAGGAAACTGGTGACTTGTCTGTAAAATGTGTGAATTGTACACACTGGAAAATTGATAGGAAATGCTTTGAGGACAGACCGAGCCTCACACCGTAACAGCTGAATGGACACCCTCAAATAATTGTGAATGGTAGGTGTGAAGTGAGCAGTCCCCCAAAAACAATAAGAGTTGTTTTCACTAAGACGGAGAATACAAGGGAAAAAAAACATGTGTGCAGCACAGCATGAAAACAACAAAGGAATCTGCCAAAAATAAAGTTGTAGACATTCTTCTTTTATTTTTGGAGCGTGAAGCAGCCCTCAGGCTTCCTACATTCTCTCTCCAGCTCCCTTGTCTCATTCATCCTCAGCATTGTGTGCATGACAATGACCATTGGGGAGAGCTGTCTGCAGCGCTGACAGCAGCCCCCCCACAAACCCCAGCAGCCCTGCAGGGAAAAGCATCTGGAGCTCCAACAACTGGGAGTCGCCCAGGGCAGCGGGGTTAAGCACGGGGTCAGCGTGTCAGCCAAGACCTGCAGCCAAAGGCCTTGAAGTGCACTTGGGCGTAGTGGAATGGTGTGGACACGCCACCCCACCCCCACCCCCCGCCGTTCGGCTGCTTCACCCTGCCATACCTCACAATGCACTCGACTTTTCCAATCCACTTAGCGTTTCACATGTTTTCGTTTACTCTGAGGGTTTTGGGAGCACTTTACAGTCCAGTAATAAGATGGTAATAGAAGGTAATGGTTTGATAGTAAAGGGTGAGATGACCTTGTGATTACCCCAGTAGTAAACGCATAATAGCTTTGGTTTTGTTGATGGATATGTCTGGGTGATAACACCCTGATATTCATATAGTAGGATAATAAGAATGGATATTAAAAAAAACAACACTATTACTGAAAAGATTAGTTTATTAAAGGTTCAATAAGATTCATGCATGTTTGCGTGCTTAAGTGGAGTTTGTGTGAAAGTGTGGGCGTATGTTGAAGTTTTCTATTCATCCATCCAATCTATGATCCAATCCACTCTTCACACTGATTTATATATAGATCACTTGGGTCATTTTTTTCATCAGACAGTCCTTACACTCCTGCAATTAGACTATGATCAGTCTTCATTTATAATATGATGCCCTTTTCAGAAGGATAGCACAGATTGCACTGCACTGCTTTTCTACTTAATTGCATTCGTTTTACATTGCACAACTATCAGTAACTGCAGTGGTTTACAGAGAACACTGCACTATGAGGTAGGTTAGGTTTCAGTCAGCAGACTGTAAAAATTCATGTGGTTCATTAAAAATCTCTGGCCAAACAAATTAGGTCTGTTATTAAAGTTACAACAGCCAAAATCAGTAGGAAAAATATACACATCTTCTCATTGTCCAAATCAAAAGACGAAGTAAAAATGCAGGTGAGTATCAAGTCATTTCATTCTGTTTATTTAATGGTGAAGCCACTTTTCCGATCTACCTTGTCAGGTCACGTCCTGGTCCTGTCTGATTGTCATTTTGTTAGAAATTAGAAAATGGTGATTCAGATCATGGTTGAAGATTGTACCTCAAAAGATCATATTCTTATTTGGGCAGATCGCTTAACTCTAAGGCACCCCAAGGTCTTTGAAGCATATTTCTTCTCCTACAAAGTCAACAGTGTCCTTAACATTAAATAATGTTAGCTTAGAAATGGAAGGGGCTAACATTATCACCCAGTCAGCTCCAAAACAACAAACTCCAACTCAATGTCTCATATTTAACCTGTGACTGAAATAAAAAATACTCAAATCTGGAATGTACAAAAATAAAAATGAGACCCTTAACAATAGTTTTATAAAACCTATTTGATGTCTTTTTTTCAGCTTTTCTCATTGACAATTGAAAATAAAAACTAAGCTTAAAGAACTAAATTCAGTAAAATAGGAATAAAACTAGTACCATTGTGGTTGTAAAACTATACAGATTATTTTTTTATTTTCATTGAAAGGGCCCAAAGAATACATCAAACACAACAGTATATCTGTGTAAAACCTCCAGTCAACTTGAAACTCACCATATAATACTGAAATCATCCTCCCTTATGTGACAAAGTAATACTGAACAAATTACATGTTCTATGACTCAGACCTGCAGAACGCCAAAATACTTGTTCCTGCTTAATTTCATGGTAATGTCAGAATAAACCAAACATCGAGAGGCGTAATGATTACCTGCTCACACTTGTAGGTAGTAATCATGAATTTGAGCTGTCTGGTTGTGATTAATTCCATGGTAATATCATGTAATGTCACAGAGTTGAGTTTTAAAGCCCAGAACTTGATCAGTAGCGAAGCCTGGCCACCTCATGCAGCCCCCCCTCCCTCCCCCATCCACACTCATGATGAGACGCCCTGATGCATGTTGGGAAGGACTTGCCTGCAAACACCAGGCAGCATCATTGCAACTGTCAAGAGCATGTCCTGAAGCCTTTGAAACAGATAGTGGAGCTGCTGTATGTGATGTTAGCCTCGGCGCTGAAGGAGGTCCTCGAGGCCCCGCTGGGGAGAACAAAGCCACAAATGTCCCCCAGCAAACAGGGATAAGTAGTACAGATTTCCTCTCAGCATGGAGCCTCTCCAGCCTTTTGTCTTGAGCACACACACTCATCTTAAATACAGACTTACATACTGCGTCCGCATAATTTCTCGTATCCTTGTTTGGAGAAGCCACTTGAGTTATTATTGATTCAAGTTTGGCGTTTTATCTGTAGCTTCAAAGGTCTGCGAAAGACAAGACAGACTATTAAACCACAGCTTTAATGTCAATTCTGTTACATCCAGTTGAGTGTGAAGGGAACAGATTAAACAATATCACTTCAGAAGTATTATATAAATTAATTTAATAGACGTTAAGAGCTGTGTAATTTGTAGTTAAGACGCTACAATCTTTAATTCAGATCTTAAACTTTTACTTTTACATGCAAAAGAGCAAAACAAAATAAAAACAACCTTCATAACCAAGCCTGGAGGTTTCCCCCCCTTCAGAAACAGCAGAAACAGTGAAAATAATGTGTTTTGATGAAAATTTCAGCACTACTTGAAGGCTTAATTCGTGATGTGGGATATAAAACCTTCAAACCCTCAAAAAAGCTCTCCAACAATGATCCCACATTCCTTTTCATTCTCCACTAAAGCCCTAAAGGGGGAAGGATCGGTTTGTACTTCTGTAGATCTGTGGGTTTCTTGTGGTTAGAAAGATTCGGGCATACTGTGACATCTCTGGAACGTCTCCTAAAAGTCCAACTGAAGAACAAAAGCTGCTGATGAAATGCCACTTCATCCGTTTTATCCACAAAACCCTCATTAAAAGAGAGAGAACACATTAAATGTCAAATATAATCCCCCATGACGGTTTCATCAATCATTTTAATATCTCTGTTGAGTCTTTCACATCATATTCTTCAGCTATTGTAATCTATAGTGCTTATAAATGTCTATTTTGTTGTTTGTATCTGTGCTTTTTTCTTTTTTTTTTTTTTTTTGGTTTGCTTCCACTATAAAACATCTGCCCAAATGTTAACGCACCTCCCCGTCTGCACACCTGTGGAAGGAACACAAAGGCCTGGTACTCTTGTTATATCACATTTCAACCACAAACGAACCTCTCCAGACCAGGTTGTCCAGATGGTCTTAGTCCTGCAATGTTTATTGCATTAGTGGTGGTTGTATGAGAGGGTTTCGTAAAGAGTTTAAAAGACAATAATGTGAATTTTAGGGGGGGAAATGCAATTTTAACAGGTATTAAAGGCTCAGTGTATCAACTATAGGGGGATTTAGAAGGATGTAATTGCAGACATGGATTATAATAGTCATAATTATTCATTGATGTTTAATCACCTGATAAAAGAATAGTTGTTTTTCTGAGATTAGAATGAGCTGATTATATCTGCAGAGGGAGTGAACCACCCCTACAGTCCACTGTGTTTCTATTGTAGCTCAGACCAGACTTCCTCTTCTTCTTTTTAACATTTTATGGCCGGTGGCATAAAACATCTTCTATGTTGGATTTGGACCAGAGATGGTAATCCCTTAACCAAAAAAACCCAAGACAGAAAAACAAACACTGGCTCTAATGTGGGATGTTTTTGGCGGCCGCCGAGGTGGGGGTGTGATGCATAATCAGCCGGTTACGGACTTCGACATCACCACTAGATGTCGCTAGAGATTCCACCCAGAACCTTTGGATCTGTTGGTAGTTGAGTGGATTATGACGTTAATATTATAGTTCATTGAACGCAAGATGAAATCCATAACCATTAATACAAACCGAGTACGACCAACAGGCGTGTGCTAATGTGGTACCTCTGTTCATAAAAAACTACTACTTCTACAAGTAACTGTATCTGTTTAATGTTTTTTTCTTCTATAATAAGAGTACGTTCAGTTTGATCTGTCAAGTGCTGAACAAAAATGTGAAACCTCCTGTTCCTTCAAGAAAACACTCAACTTATGAACTTGTAGGTCTAAAGGCATTGGAATTGTTTGGAAAGTTAGACATGTATAAATATACAAAGCTGCAGTAAAAAACACAGATGTTTGCTGGTGGATTTTTGGAGCAGCCGGTGTCGTCTGCAAAAACAATTTTGGTGTCTATATGAGAACTTTATTATGTTTTTGATACAATAACCATACCGCAGCAGATTTAGCAAATGTCCAAAACGTAGGAAAACTGTGGTTGACCACCTAAAATACTCCAGTGCCAGCTTTGTCAAAAAGAACATCAACAACAAAATTCAATAGACAGGAAAAATAAGCACGTTCTCTTAAATCACTTAAATGTGGCATTTAAGAACCCATTTATACAAGTGGTTCTCGCAGATACTACTCTGTTCACATCTGGAACCAAAGACGCCAGAGCCCAACCCTCACTGTTGTTTTGTTTTTGTTTTTTTTACCTACTCTAACATCAAATAGGTGTTAAATTGCATCCATAACAGGTCTAAAATTGGCCTTAGAAAGTCTTAAATGTAACTTGTGAAACCTGCAGATGCCTCTTTTACACCCAGTCGGTTACACGGTTGCATAAGCCGTCAGCGTCTCCACAGTACCTCCTCCTTAGGCAGCTGTACGTCTAAACTTAAACACTGGCTCGCTGAATTGACACGTGCGTTTCTCATTTCTGGAATCGGAGTGGCATCCAGAGCCTTGGACCGTTCCAGCGTTCACTCACACTGACGGATCACATCTCCCAGCGTCGCCTTTTATCCCCCTCAGCCGGTGAATGATGCATTTGCGAGTTGCACCGAGGAAATCTGGCGCTCGTATTACACAGATTTATACATCTGACATCTTATCTCCAACATCTTATCTGAGATGTTTTGAAGAGCACAGGCACGCTGAATGAGTTGCTCTTTCAATGAATGCCTGATGAAAGAAATGTCAGATTGCGATTCCGTCGGCCTCGCACACAGCCACCGCACACATACACCCTCACTTGCCATTCTCATCTAAAGTCTTTGGCAGATGGAGGCGTCTTTGTCTCGCCAGAAGTTTTCCAACCTTGAAAAAGCATGCACTGCTCAGTTTAATTAAGGCAAACCACAACAGCAGTGTAGTAATGACTGGATTGTGTACAACATTATCCCTCCCCCTCCTGGACAAAGCCTTTGTATTCACCACAGGCTGAGCTTCTCCCACCACAGAGCAAGGGAAGGGAGAGAAAACAAGCGCGCCTCTCCAATGCTAACTCAATAATGACTTCCCACGGGGGGAAAGAGAATACAGGGCAGTCTTTGAAGTGGCTGTTCTGCAGGAGGCTCCTCAGCCCCAGACTCACTACAGGAAGCTCTCACAAGGGTTTTATAGACCCAGGGACCTGAGGAAGGCTCCCCGCTGCAGCATCATCATCAGCCCAGGTTAAATTCATGTCCCAACATCCTTCAGCTAGTGCTTTAAAACGATGTTTGTTTGCATTGAAGAAGCTCTGGCGTGGGGAATACTTGCTGGAGAAGTGCCTTTCACACGTAGAAGCCACAAAATTGCTGAACTCAGTTATCCAAAGAATGTGGTGGTTTTCAGTTTTCACACATAAGTCTTCCATCTGTGTCAAATCCGCTTCCACACAACACGACTGTTTAGGGAAATTCAGCTCTGCTAATCCAAAGCAAGGTGTCTCCAGCTCTACTTCTGCACTGCACCTAAAAGCACAGACTGATCGGTGAAGCCTGCCAGTATTTTTTATTTTTTTTTGTCTCACACAGAAGTCATTTTGTTTTCATGGTCTTTTTAAAGCAGAGTTTTCCTCTTTGCAGTTTATAGGTCTTTTATGTGTGTGTATTTGGGCAGAAACCAAGGCCTTTAGACTCAAAGCTCAGTGCTCTATTGGTTTTGAACATGTTCAGATACAGAAATGGAAGGAAGGTTGTAGAGTTGTCAGTTTAAAGGCGTATTTGATGCAAAGCTGCGGCACAACAGGGTGAAACTGAAAGACAGGATTAATGGTAAAGAAAACACCTTTACATTTCCAGCTACGTGGTCATATGACGATCTTAGAAATGATCCACAGTCTGACTCACACCACTTGTACATTGTATGGTTAGAATGGAACTAAATGTGGTCTTCCTGTGTGGAGGGCATTGGTGGAATTTAACTAAAACTATGGATTTTTGTGTAATTGTGGGTAGGGTTATTGCAAAACTTGGGCAATAGCTCAATAAATGGAGTAAACATTGCATCCACATTATCTTAACTTGGGGGTCAGCTGTGCTTCAGGAAGTCGGTTATCCACAAACTGGAAAAGTTGAGGGTTCAATTGCCACTTCCTGTCCACTTGTTGAAGTGTCTTTGGGCAGTTTCATTCCTGTTCAACTGGTTTATGGGAATGTAACAAGAGTTATCATGACACATAATAACAAAGTCTTATTATGACATTTGGAATTCACAGTAGTTGTTCAAGACCAGACTCTTGATAAGCCCTTAAGGTATAAAACCCCCACATAAATGTAAGGCCATTTATAGTCTTTCTATTTTTGTGGATTACATCTGTCACAGCTGCAGCGTTTCCTACTAAGTACAGAGACAGCGGCAGATCGTCTTTGTCTAATTTGTCTCACCACAGTTTCATAATGAATCCAAAATAAATCTGGTGTTCAACTTTATGTAGGCATCTGTCATTAATAACATTTTAACAAGCCAAACAGACAAACAGATGAAAATTGTATTTGTGTTAAGTGTTCAGTGCTGATCCATGGCTCTTCATCATCAGGTGGACTGAACATGTAGAAACGGTAAACAAGTGCATCCACTACCATTGCATTATACTCTGCTCTTGTAGTTTTTTCTATTCATTTGACCAATAATGTGTCTTTTCAGGTCAGAGCAACCTTTGGTCAGCAGAATCTGTTTCTACTAGTTCTGTCTTGAGTCCTGGCCAAAGGATTGTACCAAATTTAAAGACATTCCCTCTTGTTGTTCGTAGAATATTATGACATGAACACACAACAACCTTGACCTTTAATCCATAACATCTAATCACTTCATCCTCAGGTCAAAGTGCACCAAACTTTGCACCGTTCTGTTGAATCATTCCTGAGATTGCAGTTTATACAGTATATTATCTAACAGGCACTCATCTTCTTATAGAAATGCACCATCGGCATATCTAATAAATTATTCTTGTGTTTATATAAGTAATATAAAATGAACACAGACAGATGCTTCAATCATGAGTTGTGGTTATTTCTATGACAGGTGGTCATCCAGTGGAACAGCCCCTACAGCTGGATAATACTGTTGGTTGTTACAGGGCTGTAATAAATGTAAATGCACATGCAGCTGCTCTTATTACATGTAGGTTTTATCTACACGGCAGGTTTTTCGAAGATCAGATTTTAAGAAGTAATCAATTACCTTGCGTTCTTTATTCATTACATTGAATCATAAAATGTATGTATCTCTACCTTAGAGACGTTCCCTGAACTAATTAAAAGACAAGAACAGACAAACCAAACATGTGGGTGCTTCATATTTTTAGTGGCCACCATAGAAAAGGATGAGGCAAGGGGTTTTCTGCACATTGCCAAATATTAAGGAACGCATTGCATGTGTGATTAACTAACACAGCATTTTCCTGGATGATGGTGCAGCGATCACATTGAAACTTATGAAAGGCATCTGGTTTTCTTTTTTGTTTTGTTTTTTTTTTTAATCTCAGGCCTTCTCATACTTCTTTCTTTCTTAACTGTTGCATTCCAAAGCAAAACCATGATTTTGAGGATTCTTTTGAGGTTTTGTGTTTCCAGTTTCCAAAGTGTCTAAAGGAGGAAACTGACCTTGGCCACTATTCTCAAACCTGCCGCATTGTGATGCAGAGCAGCCAAAACATTCATGGATTAAGTCCGTGCACCCCCAACCTAGCTTCAAACCATTTCTCCTTTTGTGCGTCTTTGTGAGAATGCATCTATATAATGCAGCACAACTATAAGATCTGTTTACACAGTCCCTCCTGAGGTCTTAAATGAATACACAACCCCTACACGCTGCTTCTACAAACACTTGACTCACCAGAACAGGCAGCTCATTAGGGCTGCACGGTAATGAGGAGCCATCTTGGTTCTCAGCAGTGGGTTAATTGGGCCAGAGAGGGCAACCAGAGCCGAGTGTGAAAATGTGAATGGCAGCAGCGGAAGAGTCCACACAAACCCCCCCTCGTCTTCTGTATACATACACGCAGCCCACACACTTTATCCAAACCCTGAATGGACGGAGTCTGAATCGCAGTGACCCGCAGAGGTCAGCTCGTAATCACCATGGCGATGGGGCCGGCACACACGCCCTAACCGCACCGGGGGGAACGAATAGCAACCACTTAAGTTTTTGGCAGCATGGCAGGCTTTCCCAGCGTGAATAATGTGCAGGCGGGGGGTTTGGAGGGGGGGGTTAGCCTTCCAACATTCGGAGGACTTTACACAAATAGGGCCTTGTAGAAGGACATTCATCAGCAATAATACACCTTCTGCCCGTTCAGAGAGAGGGTTGTGTCTAGAGCAGTGGCACAACGATAAAACTGGCGACAGGAACATTGTTTAATGTGGCGCTTTATGAGGCCGTTCTCTTAATCTTAATGGTAATCGCCGGAGTTGAGTGACATTATGCTTTTAGCTAGGCTGGTGTTGACTGTAGCGCAGGCAGACGTGCACAGCTGGAGTCCGTCTCGCTGTTCAAGGCTGCCCTGTGTCTATGTATGCTCAGTGTGCTTTTGTTTGTTGGATGTTGGCTTCTGCAGGCCGATGGGAAGAGCCTCTATCTGATGGACACATAGATGGATTCCATGGTGCATCTCTGTAAGGTCAGTTAGCTCATCCATGCAGCCTCATTATGTTTAAGGCACAGTTTCTCCAGACTAGTTGGACAGACACTCCTGGAATTTGATCAAAACATCCACATGGACTCAAGGTTGAACTTGAAGAAACGTTGATGGAAAATGTCAAGGTTAGTCGGACCTCACAAATTATTATTTTAAATGTTATGGGTTTTTTTGGGCCACCAAATAATATTTCACACAACTATTTCATAGTATATGATGGTGTGATGACATTCTGTATACAAAAGGTCAAAAGTCAGCGCTTGTCGATGCAGTATCTCAGGAACACCTTTAGGGACCTTTTCACTGTTGGTGTAAATGTTCATCTGGACTTTGAGGTTTGAAATGATTAGAATTTGGTTAGCAAAGGTCAATGTTGGTGAGACCTTCGAAAACACATTCTGTGTAAGGACACTGGACACATCTGACTGAACTACTGGTACAGAAGTGGGTAGAATTTCAGCTCCAGGCAAAAACTACAGAGATGTGACAAAACCCCTTTGTCAAAATAAATGTTGAATTATACGACAAATCATAACAGCTTAAAGACCTACAATATCTGACAGAAAATTCTCAGTAACAAAGCAATGATTAGGCAACGGGTGCAAACGCAAAATCTGATCAGTCACTCTGAAAGTTTACTTAAACGCACATGAAATGTTAAATAAAATGGGATCATTTCTTAGCTCACGCCACCTTTCTGAGCTCACTGTCTGTGACCTGTTTTAATTTCTGCACTATGGAGAAACTGGTTTTCAGTGGTTATTACTTTACAGAGGCAGCTAAAACTGGTAGAAAACCTCCTGCAGGTGAAGGAGCACAAACAAAATGCTAACCAAAACCCAAGGAAGTCATGATAGATTATACAAGTGGACTTATTACCACTGACTGGCCCATCGCAATTAAGACAGCAGAGTACAGCAGTGATATCAGAGTGTACTTGGTGTTTTGTCATCCAGTATAGTTTACTACCTTCAGTACATTGATCGCATTCAACCCTGAATAAATTGTGATCCATGAAGTTTATGTAGTGTTTTTTATATCAAACTTGCAAAGGTAGCTCGTAACAATTTGTTGCAGGAAAGAAAGACAGTTGTTGATTGATATCGGGATGATTGTCAGAAAGAAAAAAAAATCTAATTCAGAGTTAATCAGTAAATGTGTAACCGATCATCCAGCCAATCCGAGGGGCCATTTTCAGTCTTTGTAATTCCAGTTGGACCATTGGAGTCGACGTTCTCCCAGCTCTGATACTTGCTTCATCTCTGTTTAATCCATCTCTCACTGCTCTGTGGGATGTTTGTGTGTGTTTCTGGAATGCTCTCTCCATCGAAAGCAGAGAAAATTTCACGTTATTCGATGTGAAAGGTCCTCGCGCTGGCTGCCATCATCCATAAGCACAGGCTCCTCCACCAGCAGCAGATCGACTCACTGTTGGCTTAGCCTCTCAGTACGCAGAGGTGAAAGTGTGAATAAGTGTGTGTTTGCACGAGTGGGCCGAGGAGGAGGGGGAGGGGGAGGAGGAGGTGTGCATCTCTCTGTAATCCCTTTCAGTCTCTTATCACCTCTCACAGGGAGAGCAGCAGCGGGGGAGGAGAAGAGCCGAGCCCCTCGTATCAGCGGCGCTCATCTTCCTACATTATTAAACATCCATATTTCCATATTTCATTGAGCCCCCCGTGCCTCGGCAAATCGCGCTCTACTTAGCATTCAGATGAGAATGGGATTTGGTTAATGGGTATTAGATTTGTAGATGGTTATCCTGTGGCTATGTCTTTAGTACGCAGAGCCAGTCCATCAGTTAGTCGATGTGTCTTTCTGATGAAGTTGTACTTGAATGTCTTTTTTTTTTTTTTTTGTCTCTCAACTGCCAGTTTTATTAAGAAAAGCTTGACTTTCCCCACTTTTCTACTGTTTTCATCCATAAAGGTCCAAGAAGGTGCTAACCCTGGCAACAACGCTGGAAAAGGCTTCCCTGAAGAAAAAAGACTTGGAGCTGGAGCTGGAGGAGCTGGAGGAAGCAGCAACATTGGTGGCAGGAGAGGAGGAGGAGGAGGAGGAGGAAAACGAGGAGGGAGTCTCCAGGAGCGATGCAGTATCCCGCGGCGACAGCAGCAGCAGCGAGTCATCTGATGAGAGCGACGACTCTGAGGCTGAAGGGCAAGACTGCACAGATCCCAGCGAGGAAGAGGGAGGAGGAAGAGGAGGGGGAGGGGCGTCTAAGGACAGCCCTCCCCAGCCCCAACCCACCAACTCCACCAGCTCTCAAGTCCCCCGGGAGCTTCCAAACACACTGCTGTCAGCGGTGGAGCAGGAAGCAGATGCCCACCCCTCGGTCTCTCAGAGCTCCAGGCAGCTGATCCAGGATCTGGGGGAACGAGTGGCCGAGGAGCTGAGAATCACTCAGGGCTCACATTCCGGCGACCAAGCTGAGAGGAGCAGCTCAGAGGCGACCGCTACCACAGCAACGACTGAAGCAGCGGCAGGGGGAAGCTGCACTCGGACCTTCTTAGATCTGAGCCCTCGAAAAAACCCTCTGCTCATCGTCCAGACACAGGAAACTGATGATTAGAGCGACTCCAAAGTGCCATCTGACGTGGAATTTAAGTCCATATTTAACTCCACATGTAAGTAATGTAAGAAAATGTCTGGTTTTGTAATAAATTGCTGCTTAAATTGAATAACTGCTGCTTCATTTTGTTGTGTTGCCTGTTAACTGACCTCCTTAATGAGAAACTTACAAAGCATCATTATGCACGATCTGTTTAAAGATACAAGAACCGGTCGCTCTACAAAGTCCTCTTTAAAACCCAAGCCTTCTTCATCTTGTTCTTGTTCTTCTTTTTCTTTTGTCTTGTCTAATCTGACTTTGCTACATCTGTTAGTCTGTACCCGGGCTGCATACAAATGCACCAACACCCTCTGCATACTGTTTGATGTCACATGAATTATTTCTAGCGCTGTTTAATAATTAAAAGTAATTCAACATCTTTTTAAACAGTGTATTATTGGAGAGCCTCTCTACTGCCCAAATATGAACAGTTGTAATCTATAATATATCCATGTTGAGCGCATATAATCAATGCACTAATGCCTTTCCAGGAAGCTGTCAAACATTTGTCTTTGTTGTAGATCACTCAGCCAAAGTACCCGGCTGGCACAGCTACTTGGAGGGAGCTGTTCTTTTCCTAATAAATAGCAGGAAAAGCACTAACCTCTTCCTAAAGCCCCGGCACTGATTGAAGTGGAAAAGACTCTATCGGCGCTAAACAGGGGCTGTGGAGCAGGCAAGGAGTGATTGATTCATCTGCCGTGAACGGAGGAGCGCCGGGCGACACAGCTCAATATCATCGGCAGCGTCTAGCAGGCGAGAGAAAACAAACAAGGAAGCACATGTCAGGCAGATAGATGAGGGCTGCGAGCGGGGCTGCGGCACAGGAGCTGTTTGTTTGAGAGATAAGAGCGCCCCAGGGCCCCGAGGATGGAAGAGCCGGGGCCCGCCATGGACCAGCCCACACCTCAGCCACGCCCGCATGCAGGGGATCCGTGTCCGCCACGATAATAATAATAATAATAATACATTTAATTTAGAAAGCACTTTTCATGTAGAGGAGTCTCAAAGTGCAACAGCGAAAGAAAAATACAAAAATAACACAAGAAGTAGCCCCTTAAGCCCAGCTGTCCCTGGTAGTTCCGTCTGTGTTACCATGGTGATGCTACGTGATACCTGTAACAATCTACACATTCTAAAACAGTTGGTGGACAACAGGACACAATCCAAACAAGTACTTAAATGGGCAAATATCTAAACCAGTCTAACAGTGTGAGACCAGCATATGTCATGAATAATGTAATAACACAGAAACGAGACAAACTGCAGTCCAACACGAAGCAGATCCAACAGTACAAACATTTATCCACGGCTAAAACTCACTGAATGAGACAAAAAAGAGTGTTAGGACACGATTCTGATTTTGTCTTACCTTCACTATTGTGTGATCAAAAGTTTGATGGTATTTTATATGAATGAAACTTCTGTCTGTTTAGTGTTACGTTGAAAGGACTCTGACTGGAAACCAGTGTCCCAGAGCTTCAGATGTCAGGTTGGTGTTAGCGTAGGGTTGTCCCGTCGGTCTGCTGTTGGCTCCTTTGGTTGGGTTCTGTTGTCCAGCAGTTGGTTCTGTTGAGCTTGTAGCCGATGTTCCTCTGGTGACGTGGACGAATAGAACGTCTATATTGCTACAAGTATTGCATAGCATTGCCATGGCAACACAGATGGAACTGTGGGCACTGGGGGCAACTAGGCTTAAGAGGGTACGACACCGCAAGCTGCCCAAAGTGCTGTTCAAAGATAGAAGGAAGAATACATAATGTGGTAAACGAATAAAAATCTGAATAAAATGTACTAAACTGATGAAAACAGATACAAGATAATAGGATAATTAAGATAATAACATCTAAAACACAACTAGTACTTAAAATACTAGTCTCACACGTGTTAAAAGCCAGTGTACATAGGTCTTCTGGTTCTGGTCCCAGTCAGAAGGTCCGGGTCCATCTGTGACCGGTGGTTCTTGGGTAGGTTGGGCTTCACCTGTGCTCAAACACAGCTGACAGGTTTTTTCATGTGTGTGTGGCCACAGCACCGTCAGCAGGTGAAGTGAAGGGGCGACCCAGGCAAAGTCATTTAAGGGCCAAAAACCGAGGCCTGTCCAGGTTTTCACAGCACGCAGACCGTTGACCTGATGCCACATGCGTGTGTTGAACTCTACTTCCTGTTTGTCCAACTGTAGACTTGTGTCGATGACATTAACTGAACGCATAAAGACGCCCAAATGACCCATATTTACAGGATTCCTCAGCGTTTCTTACCCTAATGGGTCGTAACTCGGTGAGCGAGTGATTGATCAAGTGTCGCCTCCGGCTTTTTTCGAGGCTGCTAAGGAGCCACCGGTGATGATGGCTCGTTAGGTGGGTGGTGTCTGTAGTATTGTGTTACTGAGATGGATGATGTTGTTAAGCACCTCCCAGGAAGAGGCAGCCTCCGTGCAACAGCCCCTTGGGAGCGAACGCCGTCGTCTCCGTTACTGAGATGAGTTACACCGGGAGAGTCGGCCCATTTAACCCCCCCCTTCTGTTCCGGGGACATGAGTCTGCGCAGCCCCTGCAGGCGGTGCTTCCCTTCTCCCCACTGGGGTTTCATATTGATTAAGTGACACCGGGCTGTGTTGCCGTTTTTCATTTTAAAAGTGGCCTCCGTATTCCTCCATTAGCACAGACATGTCGGAGCCCGCTCCCACATCCACAGCCCCACACTTCAGTCCGTTCTGCAATTAATACCACGCCCCGACACTAGGCCGAGGTTTAATGAACGCAGCTGATAAATTATACAGGCCGGTAATAATGGGCTGTCTGTGCTCCGTTTTGACTTAAATTTGATAAATCAGCCCCTTACACATGTACTGAGCATGCCCCGTGACCCCGAGGTCTGAGACGCTGCAGTAATGTGTCCACCACTGATGTGAGCTGTAATTAGCACATTTGGAACAGTAAAGGGGAAACTCCAGAGATGTATGATGGTTCCACCACCGTGGATGTGTACAAGTACTACTACTGTGATAGATGTCCAGCACTGATACCAGTCGTTTACTTATTACAGGTACAAAGCTCATTGTAATTGAATCTTTTTCAGTGGTGATGTGGCCAAGAGAGCAGCACAAACACGAGTGGCTTTTCCACTGACCCCCGAATTGTGCAAATATAACTTACACATAAAAATTTGCCTAATGGAAAAATGACAATTTCGCCAAAACTCATGTTTTTTGCTGAAAAGTTTATGCGCTGGCAATAGGTAGTTTTTTGGGCGTAACGAAATTGGTATATCGCGCAAAATAAGCAAAAAAGGACAGTTTTACAACAAGCAACCCAATCATGTTTTAATTTAGAGGGGTAGTATATAATAATAATGAAAATATCTGTAAATCAACGTGATATTTATGTTCGTCGCCGTGTTTATGGAATGACTTCTAATGACATCTCGCAATAATAACTAAATAATCGCATTTGTGATTTAATGGAAAAACTGACATTACGCACTTATGTTTTTTTGACATTTTGTAAATATCAGTAAAGTTTTGCACATATGTCCAGTGGAAAAGCCACTACTGTTCAACAGTGTAACATAAGCTTTATCGTCTGTGTTGTAAGTGACGTGACTTCCTTCATATTAGTCAGATCTGATGGTTCCGGCTCATTCTGTGCATTAACCTTCCAGTATCCGGGTGAGTGTATTATGCACACTGCACTTCATGTAAAACGTCATATTATTTTTCACAATTTGTATTAGGTCAGAATTCAGAAGCTGTCCATTTTTGCATGATTTCCAAAAATTCCTGCACAAACACCTTTGTCTGAAGGGTCTGAAGACAAATTTTTTAGCATTTAACATTTGGCCTAACACAAAAAAAAAAAGCTTATTAGCCAGTGTTGCTGTTAATCATTGACATATGCCAGGCTGCAAAAATAAAACAGTTAGTACTCCAATTTTTATGTCGTGTATTGAAAAAAAAAACACTTTTTGTGTGCTTTTTGCATCAAAACATATGGTTTGTTTACATTACAAACATGACATTTAAAGGGTTAAAAAAATGTCAGTTATTGAGTATTTGGTATTTTTGTTTATGGCTCAACTTGATGAAATACAAAAAAAGTAAAAAAAAAAATAATTAACTGTATGAACAACATTTTGACATTACTACTGCACAGGTTACACACTAAAGATTAGGAAGGACCAATCTGGGCGGGACACCGCAGGATTAATGCAGTAAGTGGAATATTCAGAAAGCAGAGTCTGTTAATTCTGTTTTTACACATGTATGTAGACTGATAAGAACCGTTATAGGAGAGACTTTATATGAAAGCCAATACATAAGAGGACAGCCAGGAAAGCACAATGGGCTTTGGTATCCAATTAAAATACAGATGAAATCAACAGTGCTGAGGTGGTCACAAGACAAGGGTTAATCCTAAAAGAGAAAAGACTACGTGTTTCAACTTCAAATAAGAACATTTTCACTGTTAAATCAATTATGTTCTGTAACAGTATTTAAATGACTTGATTTTACCTAATGTTGTGGCTATTGGTTGAGATCACTTTAGAATAGCACCGACTTGGATTTAGCGACATTTACCACAAATTTAAGTTGCTGCTGTTCCATTGGTCATACCCACTGCAGACCGGTGGGCTCCACGGTCCCCTGAACATCCTTCACTGTTAACATCTTCAGGGTCATTTTTGCACTTCATAAATCCATCCATCGGCCGGATCGGACCCTTTGGCTTGCCGGTGTTGGCCGCGGGCCCTATGTTTAACACCCTTGCCATATAGAGCCTTCTGTCCAAGTGTTTTTGTCACTTCTGAGTCCAAAAACACAAGGTTTCCAGCCTTTCGAACCTATGGGTAACATCATGTCCTCCTGTCTGGTACAGTCTGTGGTCAAACTGGGAAAACTGATGGATGTGTGGAGTGGCCCATGCTGAGAACAGCTGATCTGAGTTCAAAGAGAGTACAGAGAAAAGCCAGTGCAGAAGACAGTGTTAACCCTTTATAGGACACTCACAGAAATACTCTGACATCCAACTCTAGTGTCTTATTGGAGGACATAACAAGACTTTATTACTTTGGTGAAAATTTTCAAAATGTTTTATTGTTATATAGAAAATCAAGGTCATCGAAGTTACCATATTTGGTTCCTTACCTGTAAGTGGCAAAAATACATAAATCCAAGAAGTAAATATAGAAAATACAAGGAAATACACATGTAAGCTGAAAGGAACATGTATTTTAGAAAGTGCTGGTCCAGACCCCTGTCCACATCCACTTTAACCCTTTGAACATCAGTACTTACATTAGTACCA